>JAJVSH010000001.1:901217-1086159 GCA_021460005.1 Tetramorium alpestre
ATTATTTTAAAATTTTTTATTAAGTAATTATTAAAAAAAAAGTATTGAGTGAGAGAGAAAAAGAGAGAGAGTGATAAGAAAAAAATAATTATTTAATATTTTTAAAAATGCAAAATTTAATCGTAAATTATTAAATCGTAAATTTATTTTTATTAAATAAATTGTAAATATATTAAATGGTTTTAAATTTTGCATTTAATTTTATTTACTTTTTATTCTTCTTTAAATTCTTTTTACTTTTAATTTTTTTTCAATTTCTTAAAATTATATTTAGTTATATTACTCTAATTGTGTGTGTAATCTGTCCTCTTAAAGTATAAATAGAAATAGTTTGTATATAAAATTTTAATGTAGTAAAGACATTTTCATATTTTTTAAAGATGTCATTTTTTTGAATATTTTAACGATAAGTATAATAACATTAATCAGTAATCAACTTGACTCGACACGTGCTAAGAGTATATTCAAGATTCCTAACACGTTATCAACCGGATTTTTGCTTATGCGCACAACTGACTTGTATAAAATCCCGTTCCGCTGCGTAAGTAGTTGCACAGAATTTTCCGACGTGGTCTGATTTGTGGTTATTGAAGCGTGATCACTTTATCTTCAATATTATGAACATATATTCTTAGAAGTAGTTCTTGCTAAAACTATCACTAGTTACTCGCAAGTTATTCGCGAATAAGTTTATAACTGTGTGTTAAATTATGTTAAAAAAAATATTTGTCATTGCATAATATGCCATATGAATATGGAATTTGAATGCTGTCAGCCATCGGTAATCAGAATATCGAAGAAACGTTTGTTTATTATATTTCAAAAATAAATCGATTATATTTAGAAGAACAAATACAAATTTTAGCTCATTTATTAAATTTTATGTCTCAATTTTTTAAATTAATTAAATCGATAAAAACTATTATATTAGTTATTGCTGTAAGTAAATTTATTAATAATTAATAAATAACTAAATTTTTAATACATTAATAAGATATAACGTATTCTTAAGCATTTATGTATAAGACACAATATGTTTTATATATTTTTGAGTAAAAAAGATATTACAAAAAAAAAACAAATTTGTTTTTATAATGAATTAAATCGATCAGATTACAAGTACATCCTATTGAATAAATTTTTGCTATTGCACATTATTATCTATTATATTTTTAAGAGATACAAATAAGATTGACAAAATAATATTTTTTTACATTTATCGTTATTTATTTAAAATTTTGTTTGATTTTTAAAAAATCTTTTTTGCTGTTTTTTTTTCAAATTTATTTTAAATATGTTGATTACAGAAAAAACTTCATTATACATCAGACAACAGCCATTATACAACAGCCAAATGACTTTATTGTTAATGAAATCATCTCATATGAAATGCGAAGTACTTTTAATTATCTTAGTGAACTGAATAAATTTCTCGATTAAAATTTCAATGTAAAATGTATGTGTGTGTGTGTGTGTGTGTGTGTGTGTGTGTGTGTGTATATATATACACACATACATATAATGACTAGACGAAAAAACTTTATATGTGTGTACATATATATATATATATATGTACACACATATAAAGTTTTTTCGTCTAGTCATTATAATCATTAAAATGCAACAGTAAAAGTCTCTTGGTTTTTCCTTTAAATCATCTCCTCCTAGTGTATCAGATATACCCATATTCAACGTTAGTAGAACGTTCCCCTTCTACTTGTTCCTTGCTCACCTTTATACTTGTGCTTTGCTTTAATCTCAGTCGAGACGCGGTTGTGGTCGCGTTTATAACGGTTACCTGTATCCCAAGTTAAAAAACTTGCCAACTTTCGTCAGTTTTTACGCGTCTTGACGAGGAGCAGCATTCTGTGAGAAGCATTCCTTACGCGTTACAAAAACCAGAGGTAGAAACCTGTTTAATTTACCGGTTCGCTGGAACGGCAATCAAGTATTGCAACATTGATTGGAAATTGTGAATTTTTATTTGTTACAAGTGCGAAATTAAATTAGTTAAATTGAAAAATATTTCTTGTTGCATCTAGAAACATCAGTGAGATGACACGGAGAAACAAAGACTACATTGAAGACATAGTAGATATGTCGGATCTTCCAGACACCAATGACTGTGAAAGCGAAATTCCCCATTTTTTTGCGGGATGTAATATTTTAATAACGGGTGGTTCCGGATTTCTCGGCATACTTCTAATAGAGAAATTATTGCGGTAAAAAAATATTTTAACATAAAAGGCTTTAAAAGTGCAAAAATGATGCAAATAATTCAAGCCGGTTTTTCTAACTTTTAGTAAGCTAATAGTTAAATGATACGTCTAAATTTGTCTAATTTGAAAATAAATAAAGACGTATAATTTAACTATTAGTTAGTTTAGGAGTTGGAAAAATCGACCCTAAAACATATTAATGTAACATAAACTGATTTTTAACGTGAGGTATTTTAATAATGTTTTGCTTTATAACAAATAATATATTATTTGAATAAGAAATTCCATTAAAAATGTCAAATTATGTTATTCCATTTTAACAGATTAAATAGAAATCGATTGTTTTTAAATACATATTGTATATATTATAAATTTTATTAAAAATAAATAACATCTCTAGATGTTGTCCGAACATAGGAAAGTTGTACATATTTATGAGGGCTAAAAAAGAAAAATCACCCGAACAGAGGCTAAAGGAGCATTTCGATAACGTCGTTAGTATATAATATAAATAATAAGTATATAATATATTATATTATTTGTACATATTTAGATTAAAAATATTTTTCATCATTTACAATTTTTTATCAGATTTACGATAAACTAAGGAAAGAACAGCCTAATTTTTGCACAAAAATAATAATGATAGAAGCTGATTTAAACAAGTTGGATCTCGGATTGTCACAAAAAAATCGAGAATGTCTTTTAGATACAAACGTAATTTTCCACGCAGCGGCGACTGTACGATTTAATGAAGAGATTCGAACTGCGGTAAACATAAACGTAAGAGGAACGAAACAGCTTCTTCTTTTTGCGAAAGAAATGCCAAATTTAAACGTATGTAAAACAGGGATTACTTTAATCGAGTTTTTAGCTTTGTAATTGCAAAACGTCTTACTTAATTTTCAATTTTTTTCTAGGCATTCGTCTATGTGTCCACTGCATTTGCTCATTGTGTACACGATTTTATTGAAGAAAAATGTTATCCTCCGCCTATGGAAACAGATAAGATTCTGACCTTGCTTGACATCTTGGACGATGAAAAGTTGGAGAAATTGACGCCAATGTAAGTGGCCTCCAAAAGAGAACCTTTACAAGGTTGAATGTAAGGAGCGAATGTAAGTTGCGAAGGCTTCGTTGTCAGTCGCAAACGCCGTGATACGGCGTTGTGATTCGTCAATTACGTTGTTCGCCACTGGCGACGAAGCTTTCGCAACTTATTGTAGAACGCCCCTTACTCTGTTCACTTAGCACACATGCGTGATATTATATTACTACTACTGCGCTGTATTTTATACAATTGCACGAATATTATATTTTTATTTTTTTTCTTTTTTTATTCTGTAGTCAATCATAAAGATATCGATAAAGAAAATCAATATGAAAAATTTCTTATTTATTTATATATATATTTTTAAATCTTTGTCTCTTATATTGTGTATACTTATGTATGTTTACTGTATGTATATATATATATGTATATATATATATATATATATATATGTATGAATTTAATGTAGATTAATAGGTAAATGGCCGAATTCGTATACATATACAAAAGCGATTGCTGAAGATACTGTTCGACAATACAGTATGGGAATTCCAATCTGCATCGTACGACCGTCGATTGTAACATCAACGGCCGAGGAACCACTGAGAGGATGGATCAACAACATATATGGAGCAGTGGGTGTGGTCATGGGCAGTGCTGTAGGTATATTACGAACTTTGCATTGTGATCCTGAAAATGTGGCAGAGATAGTACCTGCAGATTACGTCATTTCACATATCATCGTCGCAAGTTGGGACACTGCGAAAAGAAAGTAAGCAATACAAAATATTTAAGTAAATCTCAAATGTTTAATATTTATTAAACATCTCTCATTAGTCAGATATTTAGTCAATGTTCATTTATGTAACACAATTTATCTTGTATTATTTTATTTTATTACGTGCGCATCAAATAAATGTGTATGTTGAAATTATCGTATATACAAAGCAAGATAACAGTCTATAAATTTTCACAGTGTATGTAATTTTCATTTTATTACTAGCTTTCGGCTTCTTTCTGCTTCTTGTCATTATGTGTTAAATTATAAAAATTATCATGTAAATTGCAATAAGATTAAAATTTTTATTTTATACTGTCAGTTACTACTGATAAAAAGTGTTTTAATTATATTTGTGAATATTTTTAATTTTAAATAAAAGATATACTTGTATAAAAATATATATGTATATATAGTGCTTTAATTATTAATTTTTTCTTTAACATTTGCTGAATTATCAACACTAATGCAATACTAATCCTGTCGTAATTTATTATACTACGCATTAGCACTCGATATGAGTATGTTATAATTTCTTTTTTCATTCTATCAAATAATTAATATCCGGTTTTCCGTAAATAAAAAATTTCCATTGTCACTATAATTTTCTTGCAAAACATTTATGAAATAAAACAGCGTATAACGAGATAATTACATAATCAATAAAAACACAGAATATTATGCAATTATTTATAGTACTAATTGTAAGTAAGAAAATACAGCAGAAAAATGTAGCGTAACGAAAGAATAGTAAGAAAAGAGATTACAATGCAATGAGATTTAAATCTAAGTGGACTATAAGAAATCTTTTTTTAAAAACAAACATTTTACAGCAAAATTTCAAGTGTCAAATGAATTATGAAATGAATTAAATCAAAATATCAAAAATTTCTAGGAATTTATGTAATTTTAAGATTAGGTCCTTGTATATATTCTACCACTTTTATTAATGTTCTTCTAAATAAGAAAATAATGTATATATATATAAGATACAACTTTATTATTTATTTATAATATACATTTCTCTTAGAAATACTCTATTGAGTATTGAGAACGCAGATGTTCCAGAAACCGAGAGAATACCGATTTATAATTACGTATCGATGTGCCAAAATCCTATCACCTGGAGAAGATTTATGAAATTAAATGAAGTGTATGGCATGCAGGTACCAACCACATATGTAACCTGGTACTATATGTTTTTCCTAAACAAATATAAATTTATCCACGATATCTGTGTGATATTTCTGCACATGATTCCTGCTATCATAGTTGACACTGTGCTGTTCCTTATCGGCCGAAAACCCATGTAAGGAATTTATCGAGTTTATGTAAAGGCACAACGAGCACCGCAAATCTTTCAGAATTTAAAGGAATTGTAAATTTTTAGATTATTAAAGGCATATAAAAAAATAAACAAGTTTAGTTCTGTAATATCGTATTTTTCGTCGCAACAATGGCGATTCAACAACGATGCCGTTATAACGCTTTGGAGCCGTATGAATCCATCTGATCAACGGATTTTCAATTTCGACATGGATAACTTGGATTGGGAATCATATCTCAAACATATGATACCTGGTATGCGTGTATACTTAATGAAAGATCCGATGCACACTATAGATGAAGGACGAAAGAAATATAGAAAGTGAGTAATCGCTCTTACATAATATCGCTATTGCGTTTTGACATACTCGTAAGACATACTTATGATGAATCTTTTCTTTCAGATTGAAGATCGCCCATTACACTTTCTTAACAGTTATTACAGTTCTATTAGTTTGGGGCATCATAAATTTAATAATTTTTATAATGTCGTTCTTCTGATCTCTCTCTATCTCTCACTTTCTCTCTCTTTTTTAAAACTGCATTAAAAACATTTTTTTAGTTAATAAAAGAAATTACGATAATAAAATTAAAATATTTAATAATGAAAATAACTGTTTCACATTATTTTTATCTTATGCCTTCTACATCAACTTCGAATACACGTCTCGAAGAATCAATACGCACACAAGATCTTTTTGTATTCATACGAATTTTGTATCCATGAGTAAGCGATAATTGTATTCTTAAGAACGTCCTTCACGTGGTTTTTGCCACAAAAAATACAGAGTAACCTCGCGTATATTTTCTTGAGTCAGAATATTAATGTTTTAATGTATGTAATAAATTGATTTTTTAATAATCTGAAAAAGATAATATTTTATAAAATAATATTTTATAACGTAATATTATTTAATTACAATTTTTTGACATAATATTTCATATTATAGATGCTATAGATGTACTTTTTATTATTCTCTCTTATTCATATAATTAGTGCTATTTTATATACTATATATACTATATGTATTTAATAGATTTATATTATACATATTGTATTTAATTAAAATTAATTATACATATTGTATTTAAATAAAAAGAGAAAGAAAGACAAATATATGTACAATATCTTTTATTTTGTTTATAAATATGCGTTTTAAAAATTATATTTATAAAAAATTATTTAGAAGAATTATTACTATAATGTTCATTTGTAAAAAATATATTTTTTCTCAATACAAATTATGCAAATGAAAACAATATTACAGAAACGCTTCATCACTAACTTGATCTCTGCATTACTAAACTGAAATAGACTAACTAGAATAGCTTACGGAAGCAGAATGTGTTAAAGATACATGTTTTTACACAGAAAGCTAATAGTACATGTTATATCTATACACAATAAATAAATGTATTATTTCAGTTTCTTGCTACATAATTAATTTCAAATCGGAATTATATTGCAAATTAAATTACCTTAAAAATATTTTACAAACATTAATACATTAAGAAAAAATATTCTTCGGCAAATATAAATATTTCTTTGAAAACATAGTTTACGTTAATGTTTTTTCGTAAGCATTTTTTGCGTACATTTATTATTTATTGCTAATAATACATTTAGTTATACTTAATTTGAGAATTTATATTATTTTGTAATATATTGTAAATATATATAATACATATGAATTTCTTCTTTTTTTTTATTACTTTCGGAATATACTTTATTATAACTCTTGTATAATCATAAACGTAGCCAGGATTTCATTCCAGAAGGAGACAAAATTTTATTAAATAACAAAAATCATAAAACATTGCGAACTCTTTATAATCGATCTTTGATTGTACAAAACATATACTCATTCTCTGGCTTTATTTGTTGAACCTCGTAGATTACATGTATCAGGTACATTCTTTTATTTTTTCTTTGTGCCAAGGGGGAGGGAGGGAAAAAGAATAACCCCATCATCTTGCCTCATCCTAGTTATGACCATGCCTATGATACTTGCATTTAATAGCATTATGAATTATCACATGTATATAATAACATCAAAAAAAGTACACGGAGAAAAAAGATAGTACATCTAACAAAAAGTATTTACAATTAGTTGTAAGCAGATAGCTGCATCATTCTACTTATCTTTGTGTGATAATTATGTATGATTAATATAACTTTTTTACTTTGGTGTGTCAACTACGTCAATGTAGTTGCACGTGAGCTAGTTGTGGCAATCAGAAATCATGGTAAATATATATAATACATATTTTTTTCTTTTTTTATTATTTTCGGAATATACTTTATTATTATAGATCTTGTATAATCATGAACATAGCCAGAATTCCATTCCAGAAGGGGACAAAATTTTATTAAATAACAAAAATCATAAAACATTGCAAACTCTTTGTAATACATTTGGTAATACATTTACATTGGTAATACATTTATATTAATAATACATTGGTTAGGGAACATTGGTTATTCAACATAGATAATCTACATAGTTGCTATATTTAGAATGCTATATTCCAAATAATATGCATATTCTAAAGACGTTTTTTTTTTAACGTCTTTAAAACATTATTAAACTAATGAATAATGATGATCGAATGAATAAGATATCGAATCGACGTTGAATTTATGCCTTTTCGAAAACAACAACATCGATTCAATGTCGATTCGACATCGATTTGACTAACCATTTCTCACTGGGTTAATAAAGGTTAATAAAAATATATAGTGTTATTTATGTATAGTTCTGTTAAATTAATTTGCAAAAAGACAGCATAGTCGGGTACTAAAGTCGAAGACTATCACGTCACGAACTCGGGTTCAATTACAGTCTTGCGCGGTTCTTTTTTACAATAACGAGTTTTTTACAATAAGTAAATGGTATAGTTGCTATTAAAACATTCGTAATTGCAGTATTAAGAAATAACAGTTTGATTGAAGCAACTATGCATCATCACTGTTGCATTGTTTTTCCCGTATGTTTACAAATATATGATAATAAATTATGTATATTTATGTATTTGCAAGTGTATACACGTTTTTTCTGTAATATTGTAGAGATGTCATATTATATTTTTATGCCGTGATTAGATTGCCGATATATTTGTTATAGTAGTGACGAAATATCTCTTTGGAAACGATTATCATGACTATTTCTAAAAGAAGAAAATTCATACAAAAAGTAAAATGTTCATTTTATTTAAATGTTTCGAATACTAAGTTGAAGGTTTCATAAGATACTTACTGATAAGGACTGTCAAAGATCAAATTACGGAATCTCATTAATCCCGAAAGGAAACTATTGCACAAAGACTATTGTACAATTATTACCATTCATTTCCGTTACGAAATCTATTACACCTATACTGTGACTTAGCAAAATTATTAATTCGCTGTGTCACGCGATAACGCAAAATTATGTTTTAATATATTATGAATTATGGAAATAAAAACAGTATGTAAAGTATATTATATAAGGTATATTTGACGACCTTTATATGTACAATATATTTTTTTATTTACTTTTCTTTTCTCACAGTGTTTATTTAAGGTAATAATTCTTTAAAACTTAGAAGAAAATAATTACTATGAAAAATATATATTTAAATATTTGCTAAGTACACGAAACTGGTTGATTTTGCATTTAACATGACAAATATGAAGCAAATGAGCAATGCACTTTGAACGTTACATATGATGCACGTGATTTCCAAGAAACTTAAATAAGAAAAGAAACTTCCTGAATCTGGCAATAGATCACAGAAAGGAAATTTCCTGAAATATGGTAATAGTTTGCGTAAAGGGAATTTCCTGACCCAATGAGAAATGATTAATCAAATCGGTGTTTCTTCCGTCGAAGTGGTATCACGTCGTCATCGATTTGACGTCTTTTCGATCATCATTTCTCAGTAAGTATAAATCTGATAATAAATCGCATAAATTTGAATAAAGAAAGAGTATATCTTTATTTGTTCCAACAATCAAATATTATTATTATATATTTATTTATTAGNTATTATTAATTAATTATTATTACTACTATCACTATCAGAAATATAAATAATTTTATAATAAAGATGGATGTAATAAAAAGTTTTTAATAAAAATTTTCTCATAAGAAATAATTTCCCATTAAAATAATAGCTTAAAATTGCTTTGTGAGTTATTATCGTATTTATCAATTAGATAGATCGAGTTTAACATCATTATCGTACAGTCTAGCTAGTGGCCTTTAGAGTGCGCCATTTGCTTTAGATGATGTTAAAAAGGTACTATAATATAAATTCGCGAAATATATTCTCGAAATAATATATTAATATATAGAAACGCGTGAAGAGCTTAAATAATGATATTATACTTATTGTTACAAAATATCATTAAGTATTAACACTGTATGATACATGTACCTGCCGTGGATGAATTACCGACAATTTATATCGATTACAAGCAATGTCAACTAACAATATTAGCAATGGTAGATGATATTCAAATTATATATAAAAATATAAGAAATATTGTCTAGTTAAATATATACTGAATATCTAATTTTATTTACTTGCGAGATAAAATTCAGTTTTATTAATAATAAACATCGATAAAAGATAATAATTAAAAGACATTAAAATAAAACATTTTATGAAGCAATCTTTTGTATTGTCATTATAATGTAATAACTTTTGTATATAACTTTTAAATATATATTTAAATGTATTAGTTGTCTTATATATATCTTTAAGAATATAATAGATATAGCAACAAGACAATTTACTTATAAAACTTTGTCTAAAGTTTTACCTAATTATACATATATAACTTTTATAGATTTATATTATTAAGTAATAATAAAATAATATAATTATTCATTAATATTAACTTGATTAAAATATTTAATATTTTCTATATTACAAATATCTTTTCTTGTTAACTACATACGTAGAGTGTTATATATTCCTTTCAGAGATAGATGGCAGCAGTAACTCACTTTTTAGGCTACTATGTTCTTTGAAGAAACTTTCATGACTTTATTCATAAACTTGCCCTTAAATTAATCGAATGCTTGCAACTTTTTATATGTAATCGTTAAACTGTATTATATACATTATCAAATAATTTTAGAAACAGTTCTGTTCCTATTTTATTTTTACACATAATTCTTATCAAATTTAAAAAATAAATAAATATATATGTGAGAAAAAGATATAAAAAAATAATGCAATATAATTTGAAAACTGATTGTTTTTCAAATTGACTTTATCGCAAATGATAAATTTATATACTCGTACAAAGTTTATAGCAGAATTTCAACAAGAGGGAAAAAACGAATAGTTTAATATTTAAAAAATTTAAATAGTTTATTAAATATCTAAAATACTCACAAGCTATGGTATTTACTTATCAATGGTATTTACGATATTTATTTATTTGAAAAGATNTAAAATGTATGTAAAACCAAAAGAGTGAGTCGGTCCGATGTTCGAAGGAAATCCCACGTTCGATCATAGGAAGTCACGAGTGCACGCATAGAGGGAAAATCTCTTAAAATTCTCACGAATCGTTATTGAGCTGTTTAGCATTGGCACGTTACGCGAGTCGCACGTTTACGGTAATTTCAACGCCGATCTCGACATACATACACGTTCCTGTCTCATCACGCGCAAACATGAAGGTGAAATTTACGCCGATGGTGCAAAAATTCGCTTACTTACCTGTTATATTCGGTTCACCCATGAGTCGGTGTGTCACGATCGCACATGCGAATAATGTACATTACCTCGGGCGATCCTCTCTCGCGCGCATAATGCTGCACTTTGCACGACAACCCTTGGTTTATGGACATTCTCACGTATCTAATAAATCGACACTGCGCTGCAGGCTTCTTATGAGAAGCGAAAATTGGAGCCTTAGTTCACAGATATTTCGGGTTCTTATTGTTAGACATAAAGACATCAAGACTTATCTTCTTGACAAACTTTAATACCTTTTCCGATCTTTACATCGTGTTTTACATGTATTAATTTTGATTATATATTTACGCAAAATATGTGTGGCTTTGAAGATTTTATATTGAATATTATACATTATTATACATTATTATTGAAATTACTCAGAAAACGAGTTCCATTTTGATACAATTTCCATTTGACTAATAATAATTATATTTATGAGTACTAAATTAATTTAAAGGTTGCAAACAAACACTGTGTATTATTTTGTATTTTATTTATTAGATCTCTCCAAGCAAACATTTTGCTAATCGATATACTTTATTCATTTTTATCAAAAAAAAATCAGTTTTATTAAAACATGAAAGGAATAATAAAATAACAGCTACTAGCAGACGAAGGTACGCGAAATAATCATATTTGTAATGATGATTTAAGAACACTGCGAGTCGAGATGTGATGCCGAAAGGATTGTCTGATGCATCTCTATGCAAGCAAGCAGGAAAGAATTCAGGCCGCGCGAGATGACTAACAATATATACATACCTCACGAGAGAGAGCACGAGGAATGGAGTACGGTGAATCGGTCATACTTTTAGTTTCTTGGAACGGCAATTATCGGAGATAGTTTCCTAGAGGATTTTTCGGATCGAGAGAGAGATACAATTCGCACGTGGGTGTCTTTGTCTTCGACTGGCAACGTCTGGCACGGCGCCCGGTTCCCAAAGGCGTGGCCATTGATTTGTCTACACTCGGTCACACACGTAACACACACGCAGGCGCGCGCACACACACACACGTACAAAAGAAAAAGTCCCGGATTGATCTCACTTAGAAATATTCGAATAGCGATATACGCGGACGGCGGTCATTCATCGAAAGATTCTCCATTTCGCGAATCAAAGATTCTCTCTCTGTTCAATCTTGCGTTTGTATACGAGTATATCACATAAATGACGCGGTATATACAACATCACATAAATGATTCTGATTAATAATGGTTGCGTTCAGCAGAAGTGCTGAATTTGTAACTGTTGTAAAATTTGTGAATCTGATTGGTGTACGCTTTTAGATTTAGCCAAGATTAAGAGCATGTACCAATCAGATTCACGATTTTTACAACGGTTGCAAATGCAGCACTTCTGCTGGACGTAGCCATTGATTTACGTGAATCATATTGTAATTAACTAGATTATCTCTCTCTCTTTTCTTCTTTACATTACAGTTACAAACAAAAATGCGGTTAATCAAGTTAATTTTTTCCGCTTAGTAGTTACGCGTCTTTACAATACAAAAACTTGTAGTCTTATAGATTATTTGCATTAATTTTGGTAAATAAGTTACATTATATGATTTGAATAAAGAAGAAAGCGTCACACACATCACGAAAATATAATCATGTTATTGCTTTTTGTAAATCGTTAATGAAAGAAATTGACCAATTCAGACATCTAGAACGGTTTCAATTGAAAAGTTCAGACATCTTCAGACAAGTCGATAATTCACGACTATTGTGAAAACTTCTATAGAACGGACGTCAAGATAAAATCGTAAAATAACGCTCTCGTAAAGATGCCGCAATGCGTCTAATCCTTTCTGAGCGAATATGACACTTTCCTATAGTACTATTGTACTTTTCATGAGATATTTCGTTAGATAACAGGTCAAAGATATTTAAAGTTTGATTAAAAAATTACCGTTCACGATCTTGTTTATAGCAAAATATTGGAAAATTTGTATTTTTCATTTTCCGCGTTTTCTAAAAGAATTAAAAATTTTCAATATTTCTTATTATATACATATTAATTTTATATTATTGATAATAATTTTATTCCCAGAACGAATCAGTACATAAAACGTATATGGCAATTTCTATTTTGGATAATTACAATTATTTGCTGTGTTTTAGAATTTATTGTATTCGATACGATGCTTTGTGAAAGCTTCCAGTACTTCGTGGAAAATTCGAAAGCTTGAATAGCTTTATGTAAAGCTGGAAGCTCAAGAGAAAGTACATCATAATACAATATATTTACAATAATAGCGTAAATAATGTGAGAGAAGAGATGTTTTTTCATTCTATTGCGATAAGAAGAGATGGATAACGTTCAATTTACTAATTAATATTTAGACTTTCTTTAGAAAATTATATATTTGTTCCATACTCTTCAATTTCATTTTTATTCACGTTTTGATTAAGCTAAATTTCATTCCAAATTTATTAGACTAATAATAGATTAGTGACAATTGATACTTTATACTTCTCCAGTATTGAATCATAGTTAAAAATCATGCAATAAATTATTATTATTATCGTAGATTGCAAATAGATATTCAAACTTAATTTTGTGTATTTATATATTCATATACTACTTGAAACTTCCGAGAAATGTGGTCAAAAAAAGAAATGTTTTTTTTTACGATACGTTAAAGCAATTGAAATATACGATAATCTTTTATTAAAAGCGATTTCTTTAAACATATTGACAAACTTTTCGTTTAATTAAAAAGTATAACTATTTCTAAACTTTAAAACGTTGTAACGTATATATTATTATTATTTGATGTCGTTGGAAAAGAATAATAATGCGCATCAAGCTCAATTTCAGTCCTTCAGTACCTGTATCTCAGGTAGGAAGGCAAAATGTCAAGTTGACCCAGGTGCTGATCGAGACGTCAGGTGCAACCGGCTGCGACGAAAAGATCAAGAGTTACTCGATCCCTTTCCATGTTCCCGAAAAGTACTTTGATTCCAATCGATATCTCCTAATTGATTACCTATCCCTCCACCGCGTACGGTATCCCGTATCGTGCCCGTCGCACGCGATACGGGCGAGCGGCGGCTCCGGTCGCGCGCGATCGAGCGAGCAAACGAGCGAGCGAGCGAGCGAGCGAGCCAGCCAGCCAGCCGGAGTCGAGGATGGAGAGCCAACCGACGACTCGGGAAGGCAGTGCACGCCCGGCTGCCGACACGAGCGGATGGCGTACGTTGTCGCTCGCGCCATCGCTACGCTCGCCTCGTGATTTTCCTTCCTGTCACGCTCGGCCGTCGCCCGCCGTTCAAAGCCGTGTGACGAGTCGCGCTTAGGTGTTTAGGCCGGTCTACGACGACACTCTCTCTTTCTTCTCTTTTCTTTCTCATTTCTCATTTCTCCGTGTAGTTTTCTCTGTCTCTCTCTCTGTCTATCCTTCCCTCGCCCTTTCTCTCAATCCACCGTTCGCTCGTGCCTTCTTCCGTCTCGCTCTTTTCTCGCACGTGTCTCCCTGTACGTCCTTCCGCGCGTACGAGTCTACACTTTGAAGGGACTAAGAGAAAGAAAGAAATACAACAACTACGTGAAAGAGACAGGGAAAGCGAGAGAGAGAGAGAGAGAGAGAGAGAGAGAGAGAGACAGAAAGAGAGAGAGAGAGAGAGAAATAGCCCCGATATTGACGCGCGCGTGCCCACGTGCAGTCGCACGTGCGCGCGATACACGCGCGCCGTAGGAGGACGCGGCCGTGCGTGCGTGCATGGTCGCAGATAAGGCGCGATTCGAGCGAGAAATCAGCGCGAGATGAGTCGCCGCGTGTGCAACCCCGCCGGAGGTGGTGGAGCCAGAGGCAACCGCTGCTGACGTCGAGTAACCACAGGAGCGCGCGCGTGGCGATCAGCTGATCGTTCGGGAGAGCGCACCCTGTCCGCCCACCCGCCGTCAGCCGTCCATCCCGTCCGCCCGTCCGTCCGTCCGTCCGTCGGCGGCAGTCGGCCAGCAGCGGCTCCGTCCGCGCGTCGTCGTCTCTCTCCGTTCGCGCGTCATCGTTGCACGTCGTCGCACATCGTCGTCCGTCGCCCACCAGTCGCGCGTCCGCCCTCTCCCCCCACCAGCCCCCGTGCGTGCCACGGTCCTCGCCGTTTCCGCCGTTACGGGCGCGTACGGCAGTACGGGTGCGCCGACGACGGTCAGAGGACGTTTCCACGGTGGTGTCGCCGATCGTCGCTCGGCTCGGTAAACGCGCGCCCCGTCGCGTTGCCGCGTCCCGCCATGCCGTCGTCGTGCCGGCGGCTCGCGAGCAACGTGCACGTACCAGCAGCAGCAGCTGCAGCAGGCGCGAGCCAACGCCGCCGGGTCGAGTCGCCCGCGACGAGATGATCCGGCCAGTGGTGCTGCCGATCGCATCGACGTGAACGTTGCCACCGAGAGCGAACCCGGAGTCACCGTCGGAGCGGCCCGACACCTACGACTCGAGGGGGGAGCAGGCTGCCGGCGGCGAGCACGGGATTTCGACCGATCGTATCGCGGATCAGCGGCGCGCGCTCGCCCGCTCAACGTCGACGAGCATCAGCAGCAGCAGCAGCAGAAGAAGCAGCAGCAGCGAGACGCACGGGAGTACACAGTGCGTAGGTTTTTTGACCGTGCCGCATTCAAAACAACACGCGCGAGCGTCACGCGCCACCTGTCGGTGCGAGTGGGCTGTCGTTTGAAAATTTTCAAACGTCTCTCGCGAGAGCGCCGTCAAGTCGGAGTCGCGCACGTCGCCTGGATCCTCGACAATTTCGCGCGCCGACCTCGCGAGGGACCCCGCGGGAACCGCCGCATGCCGCGCGAGTAGCTTTTCGGACGTTGAAACGTGTCTCGCCGGCGGGCGCGAGCGGAATCACGCACTGTCTGTGACAATCGTGTTCATTGTGCCTCGCCGCGAAGTTTCGGGAAGGAGCGGAAGAGAGAGAGAGAGAGAGAGAGATAGACCCTCGGACTCGCGCGCGCCGTTGACCGTCGCATCGGGCGATTCGCCGCCCCCCCTCCTCCCCGGGAGTGCGTGTGCGGAACGACTGCGGAAAGGTGGAAAGTCTGTGATAGGCGCCTGTGTTCGAATTAGGCCAAGGAGGCGCGAGGTGCAATATCGGTTCCCGGAAGCGGTCGCGGAAGCGCAGCAACATTTGGTGAGTGCAACCTCGCTCCGTAACTATTTGCGAAATAGAGGCAAGATGGCGGACGCCTCTCGATCGATTAAAATTATGAGATTATGCCGTCGTTACTCGGCGCGATGTGTTCTAATCGTATTCAACGTATCATGTATAACGCGTGTGTATTAAACTGCCGCTAAACGAGCTACTCTCAATTTCCTCTTGACATTATCTCGTAAAATTCGAATTATATGACTATCGAATTGAAATGAGCTACAAATTGCAGGAACGATAAAATGATTTTTTTGCGGTTTATACTGTCTGTATCAAAACGTAAGGTAGCGGAACGCTGTTTTCATAGATCAATCTGAGTGTTTGGGAAAGTTTTTATCCCAACTGAAATACAATACGTGCGCACACGTGCGCACAAAAAAAACTCTCGGCTAACATGCCTAATAAAAAATCCAAACAAGAAACACTAGGCGTATTTAGGTAGCTAACATTTCGAGAGACGCTCTTTCGGGCAAGAAGCGCCGTTTTATCTCACATCTAAGATTTATTGACGTCCGACTGTTTACGATTATGCAAATCCGGATTTCTTGATGCTACCGCGGCTTCCGTAACTCTCCAGGAAAGTTATGAACTAAACCCATCGGCATCAAGTACGAGTCGTCGTCGGTCAGTCGCGGAGTCGACGAACCTCTATCGATCTTCACCTTCTATCTCTGCCCCTTCGTCCTCCCCCGTCCGTCCGTCGCGTAGGAATGCAACTTAGGAAAGACTCGTCGTCTTCGCCGCCGTCGCCGTCGCCCGCCAAGTTTCGCGCTTTGAATGACCTCCTCCGGGAACGAGCGTCCGTTTCTTACATACTCGTGATTACGTCGTCCGTTACGAGTTATGAATATTAAAACGCGAGCTAGGTGATTCTGCTTGCTCCAGAGTATGAGAATTCGTAGCTATCGACCTGACGTTCGAAAGGAAATTTACGCCGAGAAATAGATTTTTGATAACGATAATCAGCGAGATCTTTAATATGCACTGTTAAACTCGGAGTCAAATTATACTCAATTTGAGTCATTTTTAACTATTCTATAGGTCGCCATTGCTCCTACTCAATATTTCAGTAATCTTGTCTTGACTAAAAGAAAGGTAAAATTTTGACTAACATGGAAGTTAAATTAGATAAATTAACAACATATTGAGTAAGGCTTACTCAGTATGTCGCTAATTTTATCTCATTGTTTTAGTCAAATTAACCGAATATTGGCAACCCATAGGAGTTTACAGTGTGTATATTATGTCATTATTCAATTAGAACTCAAGAAGAAGAAAAAGAACGGGAAAGAGAATGGAAGAGAGAAAACATGTGGAGATTGCGTTTTCCTTTCAGTCGTCGCGTTATTTTTCGTAACGCGAATCTACACTGAGAGAAAAATATATAGTTATTTTTGACCTCGACCGCAATTTTATATATTTCTAATGATTTTTTTCTTATGATTCTAATATTTCTAATGATAATCAATGATAATTGTGGTATAACATTATATTTATTATAATAAAGGTACAATGAAAAGATATTACAGTCGATCTCGAACGAAAACGGCTACAATTTCAAATGAAAAATCGATCCAACGCTTCCTGTTATTATTTTTCGTCCTTTTCAACGCTTAGCTCTCGACCGACTGCCTTTGTCCGCTCGCATATTATTGTCGTCGACCGATCATTATCGATTAATTCCTACATTATGCTTAACATAATGATGTATACATATAATTAAGTTAATCATATTTCGTGTTAAAATATTACAAAATTGTGGTTGAGACCAAAAGTAACTATATTTCTCTCTCAGTGCACGTGTGGGGTCTTGAGATATTTCAATATGAAAACTCAATTTACATCTTTTCAAAATATTTATTCAGACTTTCGAAATTCAAACGACGACTTTTGTACGACTTTTATTACGAAAAATGTGCTTCATTAAACGTCGGACTAAAGATCCCGCGTGAAGCGTGAAGCGCGCGTAAAAACCGGCGTTTAAAGTGAATATTGATATCTGACATCGCTAATAGTGTGATCAATAATAAGCGAAACGTTACCCGCATAGTGCAAGCGCACGCGATAAACGGTCGGCGATGCGCGACTGCAGTACTATCTTTCATCGTGAAGCGCGGGTATACCGTATAACGTGTCTCTCCTCCCTTTTTTGATCGCGCGAAAGGGGCCCGCTTAAGAATCTTCCGGTAAAACTCCAGATATCGCGGATTCCCAAAGCGAATTTAAGGTCGGCTCTAATCTCGCGTGCGTCGGAGTAATGCAAATCCGCTACCTCTTCACTACGAGAGAATAGAGATTCTCCCTTAAGTGGACACTCGACCGCGCGTGACCGTATTGGTGCGTGTATTAATTTGTCGGTACGAGCGATAAGAGCGCGATGATTATACAGGCGCAGTTCTCAACGCGAGTTTTATCGCGATAGAAGCGAATGTATTAAAACCTCGTAAAGGCTGTATTTAAAAGCTTGAGAATCAGAAGTAGCTATAAAATTTTACGGGAGGGTGTAACTGTTATTTTTTTTTATGCTCGTTGTTTTACGTTTGTTTAAGCAGACGATACGGAATGAATAATGTTATAGTAGAAATAATAATGCTGAATTTTTTTTCTATCGTTTGTTATCTCTGAATACTAACGTAAAACGCCGCGTTAAAATACCATTTTGTTTATAGAATACAAGTAACGACGAGAGAGAAAGAGAGAAGTAACATTTTATAGTCGAAGATGAAAATAATAGTAATAAAATTGTTAGTATGCAATTATCATGGTGCATCTTTAGCTTTCAACTGGTCGTTTTTCGAGAGGCAGCGCCAAAATTCACAATGCAATTACGCGGAAACGAGCGAAATAATGAAAACGGCATTTTTACCCAAGCACCCGAGAATTCTGGCCCTGTCGCTGACGAAGATAAATGTTTAGTTATCACAGGGGTGGTCCGTGCAACGATGCGAAGCCTCGTATACCTATGTATATGCATGTGCATGCGTGGAGCGCGTCTTAATTTGCGGTCGCACGTTCTTAATTCAGTTTACTCGCGGCGATGCGATAGAGTACTCGGCGGAGTAACATTTCCTCGTAGTCGACGGGAACCAGGGAGGAGGAGGAAGAGGAGGCGCGGCGTTATTAGTCGCTCGTAGTTATTTCATTTGCGACTCTCGGCGGTCGGGTACACGCAGGCTTCGGATGTAATTGTCAGGTTTATGAGGGGTTCGCCACCGCCGGGGCACCGGCGACAAAGCCTCGTGTCGAAGCGTGTCCGGAAAGTTATAGCCTATGTGAAGTACTGTTAATCGCGCCTAACGTGAGAGTCCCGTGGCACCAAAGAATAGTTCACTCTTTCTTCTCTCTCTCTCTCTCTCTCTCTCTCTCTGTTTTCCCTTCTTTTTCTATCTCATTGGAGACGCGATGTTGACGGCATGTATCACTCCTATATCTTATCGAGATAGCGCATCTCCACGGGTCTCTCTGGTGCATACGATTATCTTTTTTTTCCTTCCTGCCGTTAACTTCGCAAACGGGGCATCTTAAATTCCCTCCTCAAGCTGTGATCTTAATTAAATTTACAGTGACCGACATCTGATCTTAACTCGATCTAGGTTTTGGCCTCGTGTGAGAAACTTGACCCGTTAGATGTGAACCTTTGCTCTTTTCTAAATCTGGCTAGGTTACGGGACGATAAATTGGATTTCGAGAACACATTATTTTCGCGTCGTGTTGAATAGACCTAACCCTATATTTCAACTTACTTACTTTACTTCAAAATTTGACAAAGATTTGACATTATTATATAATTTTTACATATTTTATATTTTATAATTATTATGTTCCATCTCTCTTTTGCAAAACAATTATTTTGAACACGACTGAACATTGCAGTCGAAAGAGATTTTGAAACTATTGTAAAATTTAATCAACCGACAACTGAATATCACGAATATTGAAGTAGTAAATTTTATCAAAATCGCGTAAATGTATTTATCTAAATCAATGAATCAGCCGCATTATTTATGCATGAGCAAAGAAAAACTGTTTCTTAATTCGTTAACGGTTTGGACTATCAAGCAGCACGAGCGTAATCTTTGACCTAATTGCCACGACCTTTCCGGCTGGAGTTTTATGTGGACGTACCTTTTTTCCTCGGATTAGAAACGCGCGAGAAATTGTCCGTGAGCCGTTTGCGTAGCTCCTAATTAGATAATGGTACATCTAACGTTTAATAGTGATGTACCGCTTTGAAAAGTCTCTTTATCAATCGAATCTGCCGACTCTTTGATGTGGCCAATGTTTTCACCACGCATTTAACGCAGTGAAGATGTTAAATATATCTATCAGGCGTTTCTAGTTTAAATTTATGTACAATTTTTGTACATTATTTAAATATAGAAATAAAACTTGGACTTAAAAATTATATTGTATTTAATGTTCGACACAATTTTAAACGAAAAAATATCGAGCAATGTCTTTTGAGATAAATTTCCAATCCTTTTACATCTGCACAATGTGCGGAAAAATAACAGACTATTAATTTTCATCGCTGAATATTTGAATAATCATGTCTCGATTTAAAATTTTATGAAGATAGAGTCTGTTTGTAAAGCCGAAAGACATCTCGATTCATCTGCAAGATTAAATTTACAAGTCGTAAAGCCGTACACTTTTATTTACCGATAACTCAGAGGATATCGATTCCATGAGATTCCCGTTGAGAAAACGTTGACTGCAAATAATACAAATAATCTCTAGACGAAATAAAAAAATCACTCAGTGACACCTTGCACACGTAGTCCCCGGCCCTCCACGACGGCACTCGAGTCGCGCGCGCCGTGTTTCACATCGCGTACTCCTTATTTACCCGCACATCGAGTCGGCAAAGCTGTGGAGTGGCTTGCGGAACAGCCGAACGGACAAACAGGTGGCGAGCCGCGACGCGCGCACGCGGCTCTTAACTGTAAAACGGACGTTCTTCAATTCCTAGCGAGAGATCGGCCGCACCGCCACTCGAAATACCATCAGTCCCGATCGGAGATCTTTCTCTCTCTCTTTCTTTCTCTATCTCTCCGTGTCCCATACGCGTGAACCTTACGTGTGGCTTTTTACGAGCGAATTAATACGCGTGCGCACGCGCGCGCGCGCGCACTCCCAGCCGAGTGAGCAGAATAATGAATTGCATAATGCCCGCACACCCGTCGCCGATGAGATCACTTCCGTGACTTCCTGACATTGACTTGTACGCTCGACCCACGTGTTAAACGCGCGTATCTGCGTGCACGTAAGCGGCGCGCGTTCCTACGACACCGGCAGCACAGCGACCGAGATAGGCTGCTGCCTGTCAGATTGTTGACACAAGCAGTGACACGTTTAATAGGATTATTTATGCTCTCGGAGGCGCTTAAACGGCCTCCGCGTCCGTATCGGCTTCATCTACCTGACGGCGCGTAGCATAATTATGTCGACGCGCCGCGCGGCTCCGTATCTCGGCCGCCGGCCACGTCGACGACGCCTAGACCCTGATCCCTGATCCCGTCCTCGAGATGGGATTTCTCGATGTACATGTTACGATACCGTCACTGCGATCTCTCTGTTTCTGTGTGTTGTACATAATTTAGCTACTGATGCAAGAAATACATTTATATTAATCCACTGGTGACCGTGTCGAGATTCGGCACACCAATCAGCACGTAAAGTCCTGTATCTCATTTAATATCCTGTCTCTCTCTCTCTCTCTTTCTCTCTACACATGTCATTATAATAAAGCACGTTACGTTTGGCTTATATTTATCTGATTTTTTTATTTTTTAATTTGAATACATTTCTGTAGTCGTCGAAAGAATATTGTCACAGAATGACAGATTAAACGAAAATGTAATTGAATATTATACATATAAAACGACTTACGAGTCGAGAACAAGATATTGAGTGATGTAATTTAAGAGCTACCGGGGAAAAGTAATAATGAGCTTGCAGAACATGTCGAGGATGAAACGGAAAGAGAATCGGTACGTCTCGCGCGTAAACACACACCTTACATTTCGAGCAATTCGCGAGCGAGCGACGCAAACGAGAAATCCTGCGAGCAGGTTTGCATAAAGTTGACATAATGAGATTGTACCTTGAATTACGAAAATGCTGAGCGTTACGGACAGTAATTACTCGCCCTCCCCCAATATGGATTGAGCGTTCCAGATATATATCTAATGTTGTTGGTTTACGTTACTGTATGTACTTTCACTCGGTTAATTGTTAATATCTAATTCAGTCTTTGCATAGAGCGTATCGCACGAGCGTCATGGTACGCGCTTATGTAAGCCGGTGCTATGCGCGTGTGTGAATCGCGCGTGCTTGTGAAACACGCACACGCTCACACTCGTGCCGAGTGGCCAGCCGACAATTCTGAGATGAGTCCCGGGTACATAGTTGGATAACCACCAACAACAGTCATAACGTTAATTACACTCGTTTCAGTCGTCCGCAGAAAAATTCATTGCACCAAAGCTTTACTCCGCATTTTTTAAGAAACCCTCTCTCTCTTTCTTGTCGTCCTCCGCAAAAAAAAAAACGCGCGTGTATGTGTGCGGTCATTTTCATGATCATTTTAATGGCGCATAAAAAATTTACGTGCCCATTAAACCACAGTTTACCCTCATCGTATATAATGCTCCAACTATGCTTGAGGGCTGCTTAAAATTGCATACATAACACATTGTATATGTAACAATAGTTAAAACCGGACTGCTGCATTATTGTAATGTAATATTCATGTTGTTTTTTGATTGATGATGAATAATGATTTCTAAACTCTGTAAATAATTTTTAAATTTCGCTCTCTCTATCTACAAGTTTTAAAGAAACTATTGTCCCCCCCCCCCCCGTCTGTAACATTCACCGTTATAATGTTCGCAGAAAAGTTAGTGTCACGAAAGATAGCGACTATTTACATCGTCGCTTTAAACTCAAATCGCGTGCAGCAAAGGGTCGCAAGAGAGATTAGACTAGACCGTAAATTGTTTATCAACCGATGACAAGGGACCCTTTTTCATTGTCCTCGCGTCCCTTTGCTTTTCGCGTTTGCCGACTGAACTTTTCAGTAAAGCCGCGAGAGAGAGAGAGAGAGAGTAATTTTATGTAACCCTTTGAGCGCGGGTTTCTCCTACCGGAACTTTTTTTTTTACCCGTCGACGAAACGTATTAGGGCGTTAAATCGGCCGTAATCCGACCGTAATCGCCTAGCAACAGTTCTCATTCCCGTCTGCCTCGAGAATAAGTAATTTCGCGCGAAGCGCGTCGTAACTTCGCCTTTAATTGGCTCCGATTAATTGCATCTCGTCGTACTAAAATGTCGACGAACGCATCGCGCGCTTCAGCTTGAGATCGTCTCGACAGTTTGGTATCGAGGAAATGACGGGCGTGCGACGAGACCGCGATAAGGCGATAAATTATCACCGTGTGACGGAAAAGCGCGATTCACTGAGAACCGCTGTCGACGATATAACGCGATATAAGCACGGATCATAGGCGACAAGCGCTCATTAGCATACAATGCGGGCTAATAGGATCGCACGCTGACGGCTACCGTTCAATATCGTGTCCCCGTGTCGTCCTCCTAGTCACCCTCCAAGTGACAGGCCTACGGGTACACCTATGTTAAAAATTGCATTCGCTTTCTTTCGATATTAGCTTCGCATTCACTTAATGACAATGCATTTTCTCGTATAACTGTTCTAGATAAACGGTCGGTTGATCTTCCCTACAATTTCTACGTTCTACATAACTGTTGTTTTGCACCTTAATGACATAAAAGAATATTGTTTATATACATGTAAATGAGATAATACATTTATTGTTTAATAAAAAGTTTAATAAAATAAAAGTAACTGTATTTTATTAATTTGTTTTGTATACAATTGTCTATCAATTAATACAAATTTGAAGGTTCGAATTTTAAATTAAATATTTTGCTTTATTAATATTTATTGCCAAAGACAAATTAGTAACATTTCGATAAAATACGTTGTCATTCATCTATATGCAAATATTTTATTACACGTAATTAATCATCATAATTTATTTTTATCTGCGAGAATTATATCTGTTAAAATTTCATTGGTGCTCATTCAATCCATGAGAGTACGTATTAATTTTTATACAAAGATTTTATTACATCAAAGTAATGGGAAAACATCAGCTTGCAATATCTTAAGATCAGCGAGTAAGCCATATAATCTTTTAATGCTGGGATTAAGATATTCCTCTTATTTGCGAATAATATCGCAATAAAGATTGCACGTACAAGCGAAGACTGTCGCCGCTACTTACGCCACTACTTACAACGAGACAAAGGACGATGGCAGCCGTGAAAAAAAAAACATCGCCACTGGTCGCTATAAGTCCCGATGATTAATTCCACTGACTAATAAGACGTATCAAGTCTCCGCCGGCCGTTATCGCGCACCGATACCGCCCGCTTCTTTGTCCCCAATGATTTTTCCCGCACCGGACGGACGTCGCGTGTTTGCCTACTCCGGATCCTTTGTCAACGCGATTTTTCATCAGCGATTTATATCGCTCGCCGCGATACAATAGCTTGTACGCGTAACTGCGCGTTAGTACGTACAACTCGCCGCGAATTGCGCCTGCCCTTCTACGTAACTGGTCGCCGTCGCCGCCGTTGTCGCCGCGATATACGCGTCCTCTCCCCTCGTTGAGAGGGATAAAACCTACACGAGCCTGTCTTCGGGCATTGTACACCGTCCGCGCTATTTACACGTCATCGCGTAATAGCTCTGATTGCGTCCCTCATTACCGCACTAGTGCAACGAATGTAGTTTAGTGCGAGCAGTAAAAGACACGGGGTTTGCGTGTGTTACGTCTAATATGTACGCGTTACGATTGCCGTTCTAGACAGGCAACGCCGTGGCACCGGTTACACCGTCGCTCTTTTCATTATCGTCTTTCTCTCTCGCTTGGCTTTCGAAGGAAAGGATTAGACGGCGCGATAAGCAGGCGCGCGATCCCGGGGCGAACGGTAGCGTATTTGAGAGCGCGGGAATGATCGCCGTGATACATTACCGTCTATACATAAGTTCCTGAAACTACGGGCAAACTAATCTTCGAGTGTAAGCATTTTTCTCGGATTACTTTAAAAGTTTGGACACATTTATTGTTTTGATTTGGAGAATTGATTTTTGATATCGATAAAATAAAAAATCGGAAAAAAGTAAACAGACGAATATTACATTTTATTTATTATTTCGCTATATTATTGAAAACAAGAGTAACGTACATTATAATATTCAAAATTAGATGTGTATAATGCGAGTTCAAAGAATATTTCAGAAAAGTTTAGAATCCAATGATATAATGCATATGACTTTTTAAATCGAATTACAAATGTAAGATTACATTAAGCTTGTTTTACATTAAGATTTTTATGTTTGAAACTTTTATATTCTTTGACATTTTCTTTCTCGAATTTACAAAAAAATTGAGATATTGAATAGAATATTATGTATTCTCGAGGATCAAGATTTAGAAAGTTATCTTTCTCTTTTAATCTGCTGTATTTGCAAACTTATGCATAATACTCTAACATAATGCGTAAATGTAAGTAGTAAATGGAAATGGATTCAACGTTCATGACGATGGAAATGGGAAACGATATCTAATCGTAACGTGAGACGTATTCGTGTAAAGCGCCGTATATCTGACTCATTATTATCCTGTTCTTAAATAAGGAATCTGAAATTGTCCCCTAGAATTACATAGTCGATCTTGAAAGAGATCGCAAAGCGTGCAATGTGTACTTTGCTGCCTATAATCATAACAACGCACTCGAGAGTGGAAATCGTATTAAATTTTAACGAACGAGTTGGAAACGTTAAAATCGTTGTAAAGATATTGTCTTTCTCCGGGCATGGAGATTATTCAGATTGAGAAACGCGCGCCGTCAGATTGTAATTTTATTAGATAGTTTACGCAGATAGTCGTGCGTTTATTCTTCTCATTTGTAGCGCTTCAGATTCTGAAGAACTAGCTATAATGAAACTTACGACATTCAAGAAGAAGCTACAGATTTTTTAAAGAACTGCATCACTAATGTATTATCTCCAAGTAATTTTTTTGAACGTTTATTGCGGAGAACGAGCAATTAACTTTTTAAGTTTTAAGATGCTTATTAAAAAATCTATAATATTTCTCAGTTTTAGAAATAATATCTCTTACGGCACAAGAAACGACCACTTAAGAAGGATTAATGGAATTACTACAAACGCCACGAGTGTGACAGTTGACTTTTGCGCAATGGCAAGCCGTCTGATTTAACAGATTCCCGTGGATTATCGAAAGTTGTGTCTCGCCATGCCGATCGATAAAGGCTCGATTTATGAGGTGTGGAATCTCGTTATCCCGCGTTTCATTAACGCTCACAAGAGTGTCAATGTACAATTTTACAAGCTCTACAAGGACCCCGGGCACGGGAGTTGCCGCAGGAATTCGCTAGTCCGAGCTAGCCCGTAGATCCTGTGCGGCGCGGCGGTGCGGCGCAGTAAAAACGTCAATGGCTGGGTGATAAAGTTAAACGAACACTCACTGGCGTTTGCCGCAAGCGATGGCTGCAGTGGCAGCAGGTAGCAGTCGATGATCGAAAACCTGATAAAAACGTTACGAATGTTGCGTCTGTCGCAGTTGTGCGAACCATCTGCCGTCGTAATAAGTGTTGCCATTTAGCACAAAAACATCTGGATTAGAGCTAATGAGACGTTTCTTTATATTTAACTATCAGGACTATCAGGAATATTTTTTTCATAATCTTCATATCAAATCAGAAGCTTTCTTTCGATCTAAATCATTCGATAGAGAACCTATACTTGACTCGGAAATATTTAACGAAATTTCTATCTATGGAAAGGGATTTTTTTTTGAGATCACTAAAATAATAAACGTGTCATTTGAGAATTGGTTGAATCGTAAGCAGGTGTCGTTTAATTTTGCCAATAACCTGTTTTTTATGGATTCAGCTGAATTTGAATTTTAACAAGTGTAATAGATATTTAAATTGCAGTTTCAATTCTTACCTATTGAAAACGATCGAAGGTATTAAAATATTTTGTGATTTATTTTGTGATAATATTGATCGAACTGTCTCTACAAAAGCTACGGTTGAAGATAGTTTCTTATTTGTAAAATTATTTTAATTTTTCTCAATCAGAATTATTGCTGTGATATCATAGATATCACAATTTTTTTAATCTAATCGCGCTCTCAAACTGTCATGTTGCGAGACAAATACAAACGCGCGAGGTACGCACGCAGCACGTGTCTCGAGAGAGCAAATCGTGTTCGTGTTCGCATTCGCGGACGTTTTCTCAGCGCGACTTGTCGCAATCCGGGACCTAAATCGGCTCGTTAATTTTCATTCTTTCACGTGGGACGATAAAATCTGATATCGCGGAGTCCAGGTATGAGGTACACGTACACCCGTCGCGATCTACATTAACGCAACCTAGAACAAGAGTTTCTTCTGCGCCAACGGCGTGCATATGTGCGCGTGCGGTGCGGCGTGCCGCGCTTAATATGCCCGTATTAGTGCGTGTCATTATGTGACATGCATTTTAGAGATCGCACTCGCGGTGAAACCATTACTCTGGCTCGTGTCCCCGGAAACGCGTTTTGATAACAAGAATCTTTCGCTAGACAATGTTACTTTCTCTCAGAGTTTTAACATATTTTCTGTTTTTAATTTTTTTCTCGTCGACATTTGTTACCCGTGTATCTGCGAAATGTCGATGACATAATGGCACATCATCAATAAATAACATGATACTGAAAATTCAATTTGTCAATTTAAAATTAGGATTTTTCATATTACTGTATCTCTGTATAATGCTAATATTTTACTGTATCTCTGATAATGCTAGTATTTTATCACAACAGATCTAAAGCGCAAGTAGAAGGATGGCGACGTCATTTGATCGTTTATACAAACGCCTATATGCATATGCATGTCGACATATGCATACGCCCGCGTTCGTCCGTATGCATGGACACGATTTGCTTTCGAAATAAACTGATAAGATCTTGACCAGACGAGTTTCAAATTAATGTCAATGCCTGCCGTGAAAAGGAGAACTTTATTAATGTTTAGATGTTCGTCTGTGTAATACTTGCGCTCGTTCCGGTGCTATCACGGGCTCACACATAACTAGAATTTCACAATTCATGAGGTAATCCGAGAGAAAATTCAAAATAGCCAGTCGTTGCTCCTGTTGGCTTTTCACTATTATTGCGACTGTCTAACGATTATATCCTTCAGAGTAACCTGTAAGCCACTTGTTCTCGAATAAGTATGTTAATTAATACTGATGAATAAGATTTTTAACGTGGAGGCATACTGTGATATATTTTGAATCATTTGTCAAAATAAAAATTGAATTAATAAAGTGATAAAGTAAATTTTACTATTTAATTTATTGGAAAACGATAAGAGCCAGTGTTCTTCGCAGGGAGAGAATAATTGGCTCTATATGAAAAATTAGGCAAGATTATGTTAATTATGATTGCCAAAATAATTGGCAATTGCGATCGATTCCGCCGCTTTCTAGACGCGGTGATGAGATGAAAGTTGGGTTAGCTTATAGAGGGTGATTAGATTAATTAATCGAGACGGGGTCCGATAGGTTAGCGAGATAGCTGGCGGTTTCGCAATCATTGGTAAGGTTAATTGCAAAAAGCCGCGGTATGCGCTAATGGTATTTGCGGTGTTGATGGATCCATCGTCACGAACCGAAGAAACTAATGGCGCCATCGCGGATCGGAGATCGATCAATCGGATTAGAGGATTGGCGAACAAAATGAGCGATCGGACTTACTCGTGGAGAAATGAACGCCGAAGAAAAAGCGGCAGTGATCGATGGTGCAATGAACTCGCAAAGCTCTTACCTTCTCGAGCTTCATTATTCACTCGACTCTCCGAGTTTCGCTTCTAATTTTAAGTGACTTTGATTTAGCAATCGTGGACTTTATAATTCCGACGTTCCGCCAATCTCATCTTCGTTGAAGAGATTAAAAATTTCTCACAAATTATGATCTCGCGGTTGTCTATAATGGATCGACTGCGATAATTAATGCAAAATTTATTTCGCATCGCTTTCGAAACGACATAATTAAATATTACTCGTCACCGCGAAAGAAGAAAACGCCGCCAACATTTTCACCGCGAGTGCACTTGTCCACTGTTGTGCATGTAGCAAGAAGTGCTTTAGAGAAATCGATTCTATGAAAAAAATAAAAAAAAAATGAGTCGTCTGATGTGGAAATTGGGTGTCTTCTGATGCATAACTTTGTATTTTGTTTATTAAATTTACCGACATCTGTCCGGGCAAGAATGGAGAGATTTCAGGAAAGCGTTCCTGAATTAATAAGATA
Source organism: Tetramorium alpestre (assembly GCA_021460005.1). NCBI lineage: Eukaryota > Metazoa > Arthropoda > Insecta > Hymenoptera > Formicidae > Tetramorium > Tetramorium alpestre. The sequence goes on from JAJVSH010000001.1 coordinate 930,902, forward strand.
ATCGGCGATATTTCGCAAGATATATTATCGCATCACGCAGAAGTATGCGCGAAGTCTATGCCTGGCATTTGGTACAGGTATCTATGCTGCCAACTGCGGTGATTTTCAAGGCGATCGGCCAGAAAGCTAGATAAGGTAATTCCCCGGCAATGGTAAACCCGTCCGAGTTCATGCGGGATACGACCCGATACGCGTCGATCATTATCTAACGCGCCACCGTATAATGCAATTATTTGCCGCCGGTCGTATAACCGGTCTTCGACATGCAGATAACTGGGTGACGTGACAGTGGTGCATCGAGACGCACAAGGAAAGGCATCTATGTGTGTGTCTCTCACTCTCTCTACCTCTGGTTAGCGTGCCGTAACAAAACTCTTTGTTACCGTGATAATTGTGTCGAGAGCATATCGCATATATGTAACGGAATATAATATAATATGGAATATAAATCATTGAGCACAGAAAAAAATGTTCCAGTAATTTTTTCTAGGAGTACTTATATATATATTATGAAACTTTTTACGTCATAGTAAAATTTAAAGTTATAATTATATAGATAAATTTTTTAAAAATAATTAAGTTTAAATCTTTTTGTTTTAATAATTTAATTATTTTGGAATAAATAACGATCGAAAAACTTGATGCTTTTTACATTTTACTCGAGACTAAACCGTGTGAAATAATATCTGTTGCTTTGTGAGAATAATTATTATCACGGACTTATATGAAAGTTTCAAGTTCAACGTTTACGTTCAACGATTACCGTTGTAGCCTTGGCATATGCGGCTATCTCATTTAACTCGAATGAGATCATCCAGTTATTAGTTTAATCTCATAGTCGCGCGGGAAAGTTACTTATCTGATTCTCGCTGAATATGCTGATGTCTGATTATTTTTACACCTTACAACTTTCTACTGATCGTGACAAATGATGATAATAAAGTACGATGACTGACGATGATAACTAATGATTCCGATATGATACCATTTGCATTTTAATGAATATCATGTTATGTTGAACCTTTATTATTTTACTATTAGGCACTCATGTCCAATATATATCAGATTAATTGAATATTTCTCTCTCTAGTGTTATTTAAATCAATTAACATTAATTAATATCTCTTCATAAACTATTTTATTAATAACTCAATTATATAGACGAAATTATTTTCCGAGAAAGCAAGTTGATTCCATATATTAGACTAAATTGATGATAAAATCTAGCATATATTTGTCTCGGTTCTTTTACATTGTTTTAAATCTTATTTGAAAGAAAAAGTAAAACTTGCTTTGAACTATTTCCAATTTTCTCACTGTAATTTTATTTCTCGCGTAGTATATTTTATTTTGTTCAAACATTCTCACTCTTTAATACATTTTCTCTAACTTTAGCCTTGTCGTATTTTATTTTCATTGTATGCCTGTATACAGGGGAAACCTTTCGTACGATACAATAAATGTCTCTCCCTTTTAAAGTCTCGATGTCGTCGGAGAAAACGTCGAAGCCGCCCTTCGTGGCGCCCAGCAGCGTCGGCGCCGCATTTCGCGCCCGCAGCGACACGCGTCCATCCGCCGTACGGTTTGCCACTCGGTGCAATTATCCAGGGCGGTTCTTTACCTGCCTGGCCTGCCTACCTGCCAGCTTGACTGCCCCGCTTGTGTATGCGTGCACGTGTGCGTGCGTGCACGTGCGCGCGTACGCGCCGTGGTGTGCCCCCGAACAGGTACAAGCTAGAGCAGGTTACTTTCGCTGCTGTCGCCTCTTACACACAGTGTTCTAGTCGTCGCTTACGCGTGCTGCTCCATTCATAAACCTATAGAAACGTGCGGCGGCACCAACGCGACTCTGCACGTAGGTGTGGAGGATCGACGGCGAGCTTGCAAAACGACGCGAACGTGTATAGAAGCCACCTCCGTCGTCATGTCGTTCTGCCTCCTTCCTTTTTATGTACGAATTGGATCGGAAATGTTTCTTTTTGACGAAATGTCGATACTTTCAGTCATACCTAATATATCACACATTACGTGTATTTCTATTCTGGCAATTGTATCTGTTTTTTTTTTGACGCTTTTTTGTTGTGTTACAATTCATAAAAGAATCGCATATTAAAATTATGATTCCAAGATCATAATGAAGCGCTCACAATTGCATTAAGAAATCTTTTATAAAACTTCTAAAATTTCCGCCACGTTATTGTTTATGTAACCGTATGATTCGATTGATATTTGTGAAGAAGAGTGTTGCATAGAAAAGTTATATTAATATTCTATATATATATATATATACATTCTCATTTAAACTAGGCAGTCGAGCGCGTTATATTTATTAAGCGCGACGTTTTGTAATCTTTCAATTAAGATCCAAGCATCGTACTGCTCTCTCAATGGAAATTGCATTATATAAGGCGATTTAAAATTCGGGTAATAAATTTTGAGGGCATGCAGAGATATTTTGTTCTACGTGGAAAATATTTTATGAGAAGAAATGTCACATATATTTAATAGCAATGTATAGCACAAACTTTTACAATATATGACATTATTGTAAATTTCAATCTAGTCTAGATTCTCTTACGTTTCTTCGAAGTTCGCTTATTCGAGCGTAAATCAGCCAGCATAAAGGAAAAACGTGCAAGTTCGTGGCATCTCTAAACGATCGCCGATCGGATCGCCGATGATTTAGGATCACGATCGATAAGGCGATCGCCTTAGACGCCTTTGGCGAGCTTTATTGGTACATATCGTCGTCGTCGTCGACGAGGACTTCGTTCCGCGATGAAACGGTCTGACAGCGATAGATCGATCGATCCGTAGATCAATAGCCGNGCTGCTTCGAACCCGACGTCCATCGGCTGTGCTACGTGCAAACGCGCGGAGGCCAATAAGACGAAAAACCGTAAATACACCGACCATTTGCGCGTGCTGTATCCTATTAATGTCGATACGTCGTGAATATGAGAAAGAAACTATTCTCCCGCAATTCACATCATAATTTGATACAATTTCTTATTAGCTGTTCTACAAAATTATTTTAAATGTAGGTATGTTAATATACGCATATTTGCAAATCGAGAAATTTGTATATAATTATGTTTATAAATTCAAAGAAGAAAGTGAGATCAAGTGAATATTGTGCCTATTTAAAGAATTTTCATAACAATTTATGGTTATAACGATTGGGCATAACGATTTAGGTTACTTGGATGGTACATGTTTTGTTTTTAATTTTATATTATCCGTTTTACTTAATTAAAAATTGGATATTGGTGTTGCTTTTATAGTTCGTTGTACCGATGTACAGGTCAAGTGGTCGTAGAACTGTCTCGTTCGATAATTATGCTCAAAGTTTAGCCATATGTTGAGTCGATATGTATTATAAAGTTTCAGTAAAACTTCACGACAACGGCTTCGAACATCAGAATAAAAAGTATATTAGTTGGTTGTAATCGCGATATACTTTGTTGTTGAGACAAATTCGCTGTGAAAGCATGTTACAAAGATAGCAACGTTTTCTTTATTTGCTTCGTCTGCAACACGTATGCATTTCAATATCTGATCCGTAATTATTTTTTAACTTTACGAAAATATTCGGTAAACACAATAATCATTTCCTGTTTACCATTAAAGATATTTTAAGAAGTCCAGTTTCGAATTTCTATTAGCATTTATGAATATAATGACTTAAAGAAAAATATGAAATTACATAATATATTCGGAAAATTGGTTATATTTTATTATTTCTTAAATAGTAATGATTATTCACATTATTAAGTAACAGATATCGAAAACAAAACATTTTAATAAAAATCAATGATGCAACAAATTTACTTTTAAGTTAGAAATAATTTATTTAATATTTTTTTGAAAATAGATATTAAAATTTAAATTTAACGTCAAAAATTGAAACACTATTATTATTACAGACTTTCAAAAATTCTTAGAAGAAAATAAAAACATATAAATAAAACATTTCTTCGGAATTACTCCTTCATGCTTTTCTATTCACCCAGGCATAGTTAGATGCTGTTATAAACGTTGATCGATCGACCGATCGGGAGATCGTGAGGGGCATGGAAATGGTGCGAGCATCTTTGAGCTACAGTGTACTCTATTTCCTCGGCTATTAGCGCTAATCGATTATACCGTGACGGATCGAATGATTTAAATAAAGACCGGGTGCGTCACGGGCCCGGCCTAGTACACTCGACCGCGCCCCACAAAATGATGATGCCGTTGCATTTGCCTACTCTATTATCCGATCCGTTACGTTTTTCCTGGTGACATGGTCGCTCATACTAAATCCTCGAAACAAAATAATGGAGGCCGATGCTTCCGCCTTGGTAAAATAGTACGTTGATTTGAACGTTTTTGTCTTGTCTTTTTGTTCAATTACATAAAGCATAGCTTACGAATTCGGAAAATAATCGTTAATTTTTATAGTTTTAATGAAAAAAAATTTATACAGGTTGCGTATTATAAGAGTAATAACAAGAAAATTTTTAAAAGTTTTCTAATATGAATCATTACTTACATTAGTATTAATTTAAGTTTTAAAGTTTGCGAAGATCGATTGCTTGCTAATTATTGGAATTAATATAAATAAAGTAGAAATTTTTGCGTTCATATATCGATTTTGTTCTTGTAAAGTAAATATTCTTTGGTCCTAGAAACATTAAATGTATACAGTTATAAACAGCAAAGTTCGTGAAATTCGATGCCGATTCGAAATGAGCAATCTCTATTTCGGTGCCGCGGTTCTCGTCCTAAATTTGCGTCGTTCCGCTACAAAGGCGACCAGAATTATGATTTCCGCGACGTTAGTTACGTTTTCCAGTTTCGTCAGGCGACAATTTCTAATGCGAACGACGACGCATTTGTATGTTGCAGGTGACCGGAGCCGAACGGGCCAGTATTCATGCCAGTATGCCAATCGAATGCCGGTAGACCAATATATTCGCCGTCACCGATAGCCAATTAATAAATTACTTAGATAGATCAATTAGTAGTCAATAATATATTTGGCCAAGAGAGATACGCCGGTTAATCGACTATATTAACGATTGGAAACGCGAACGCGTAAACCTGCATTTTTCCGTACGCTCGCGTAAGCAATAAGGATCGCGTTTCGCGGGTAAACACGCACGTTTATCGCACTTGTATCAACGACAATAATTTCTAACGCTCCCCTGTCCGTATCGTCGAATTCGAGAGGGGCAGGTGAAAGAGAGAAAACGAGGAATCCGGTGTGCGTAATCGCGTAATCGTGAAGTGACCGACTGTTTTTCGCGCGATTGTGGAGTGCGACGAAGGACAGTCTGCGACGCAGAAGTGGATGCGGACACCACCCCGGCGATCATCACGGTGGCTGGAAACGCTGACTTACATCGGGAACGCCAACGTGCAATCAAGGTTCATGGTTTTCATGGTGAGTCACACAGCATCTATTTCTAGCCTTTCCCTTAACGCTCTTTTTTTCGTTGAGATTCTCTTCTCTGCTTGTGCCGCATGGTCTTCTCTCTCTCTCTCTCTCTCTCTCTCTCTCTCTCTCTCTCTCTCTCTCTCTCTCTCTCTCTCTCTCTCTCTCTCCGCCCGGGCTTCTTTCCATTCCGAATACTGAATCGGTCGAGTTGCGCGTACGTCCCGGGTCAATGCCACGTGAAATCAATTGGCCAACGGTCGCATCTCTCCCTTTGCAATTAAGCTCTCATGTTGGAGAGATAACTCCGTGAATGAACGTGAATCGTGTGCTCTATCAACTAAGTTGTCAGGTTCTTTGAATTTCCGTATTTCTTCTCCGAATTATTATCTTTAATTATGACATTGAATTTTTGTACGGTATCGATACGACTTGGAATTAATTGTACAATTATACACTTTTATACTCCTTTTTACAAAATTTGATATTTTTTTACTATATAATGTGGAATAATATTGTGTGAAATTTTTCTGTGGGTAAAAATTAATCCGAGAAAATAATTTTTAGAACAAAAAAAAAACGTGATAGAGAGATTGTAATTATATCTCTTTTTGATGAGTTCTTCACGCGGTAGCACGGCTGATTATCGTTTGACATGCTCTTGTCGAATAAACTTGTCGATCAAACGGAACGAACGCGAGCCCATGAAACTACCGTGAATTCGTGCCTCGGGCCACCAATTTATTTCGGCCCATTGAATGCCTTCTTTACGCATTCGAAACGTTTCATTTTATACGGGCACCACCCAGAATCGATCGCGCCGTTTCATGAGCTCGCGACAAATGAGTGCGTATACCCGCGTGCATTTTAAATCCCGCCTTTATCGAGTATCGACGAAGCGCTGCAAATACTGCGCCGTGCGATTTGCATAATTCTCGCGCCGGCCCGCCTCCGCGCCGTCTTGTTATCTTTACGCGCGCATCGTATCGTGTCGCATCTCCGCGACGTGATGAGAAATGTTGGATATTAAAATTACGCACCAGCCACGATATCGCTGAGCGGTGAGATCGAACCGTAAATACATACGTAACAGGACTACCGACGTACCCTTCGTCCGCTTCTTCCCGTTGTCTCTCACCGGTTTTATTTTCCCCCGACTGTCCTCGGGGCCCATCTATTTTAAGCACCGCAACACTCATTGGGTCAGTGCCTTTGTACGGCCGATTCCGTACGTTTCTTCCCGCGCTGTATTTCATCGTAAGACCATTCGATAATGAGCACCGCCGTCGTTGTACGTAGCACGTGTCACGCGCGATTTGCATAATTGCTCGTCGACTTCTCTTAGTGCCGTACGCCGCCTCATTATCTTTATACTCGTCATATTGCGCCGGAATCGCCGAGGCGTCGAACTTACGTCGCTCTGAGCGAGGCTCCTCCGACGTTTTGAAATGACGACTCGGAAAGCAGAAATCAGCGTTGACGCGCAAACATCTCCGCGCGGAAAGAACGTCAATGTCGTCACTCTGCTGCCCGTCTGCTGTTTTCCTCGGTTCATTTATTTTCGTCTTATTAATTATCGTAGCGTTCGCGTTCCCCTCGAACCACTCGTACGGCTCTCCTAATGAACGGATTCAATACGCAATTTTATGCGAGCGTGTACAAAGGTCGCGAGATTTTGCGGAATGTAACTCACATCATATGCGACACCGCGTTATCTTTATGCTTGCGTTATCGTGTTTATATCGAGCTGGCGCGAACGCACATTGCACATTTCCGCATTCGTTCCGAAATATTCGGAAGATTTTGTTTCAAGAAATGAGATATATATTTGACGATTTGCATCTGAAGATTCCAATTAGGAATTTTTTCTGCAATTTATTTCAGTTAAAGAATTCTCGCGTAATTTTCAGACGCAAACGCAATGAAACGTGCATTAAAAGTGTAAAACATTGAGTACCAAAAATATGCCTAATGTAATTAAATTTACACTTTCTTATGTATTAAAATTGTTCGTTTATTTTCTTTTTCTGTTGCTTATATCTCGCTCTTATATTTCATTTCACTTCGCCTTCATATTCTCCGTCCGGATAATTCATTCCGCTCGCAACAGCCGGATGATTTGCTGGCGCGAAGATTTTGATGCGAAAGTCTGCGGCGTGTTACGCAAATTAGTTAACGTGACCGGACGTAACCCCGATGTTATTTATCCCTTACAAAGAGGTAGCCTGGTAGGCTAATTAACAAAAAAAAGGCCGGATAAGGATCGATTCCGTTGAGAGGCGATTCGCGCGATCTTGCCTGGGTATTTCAGTCGAGATTATTTCGAGGGAGAAAGACGGAGGGTCGGGAAAGGGACAGGATTGGGGCGAGAGGGACGAGGAGAGACGCTGCGAGAAGACCCACCGCCAGGTTACGGGTCAGCCGCAGTGGAGCATTAATAATCGTTTACAATCTTTAAGGTAGGGTGTGGCGAGTGCGTTCACCCTCGTCTTCCTCTTCCTCTCCTCCTCTTCCGCCTTTTTTTCCTACTCTCTTCTCTTCCTTCGCACAGTGCGAATGAAGGAAAGGAAAGAGCCGATTTATCTTTGTAAATAGTTACGTTCTAGAAAAATTAATGTATGTTTTTGTTATTAACATGGGACATTCTTGCCGAAAACGAGATATTGTATTGTAAATATCTTAATTTTCTTAAACTATATACACTTGTATAAACTAAAAAAATGAATGAATCTCTAAAGAAATTAAATAAAATTTAATTAAAATTTTAATATATAAAAAATGGAAATATACCTTGAAATAGCGATGATACCGTTGAATCTTTCATAAATTTTATCATATTTTAATGATTTAAAACAAAATTAAAAATATTCTTTAATTAATTTGTTAACAATAAAATTAAGCACGCATCTTAACAAAACATTATTCGAAATAACTGCGAGCTTCGCACTTGATAAGTTCTTCCTACTTAATGATCCTAGATTGCGCGAAGTAATGATGTTTACTGTTACAGAGCTGCAATTTTGTGCCTTTTGCATTTCACTCGCGTTTCCTTGCTAGTAGTTTACGTCCGTAATTGCGAGGTGTGTCGATGCTTAGGAAACATTGTAAGGTCCGCAGCATCAATGTACCTGTGGGTATCAATTTACGATCAGCTCTGTGCATTTAGGTGCATCGACTGTTTAGTTTCGGAATTGTGAGGTATTGGTTAGAAACTAGAAATTAACCTCGGAAAAACTTGATAAACCAAGAATCATAAATTTTGCGAAATTTGTTTCCATCTTCCTCGAATAAAATATACATACGTCTTTGTTTATATTTTTACGTTATGCCAGTCACTTTAAGATTTATACAGACGTATTAAATGTCGATTATGTTCTTCATGTCTGTCGATTGACAATTTTTTTTCATCCACCAATTAACTATGTAAATTAATATAACTATGTAAATTCCGAAACAATGCGACAAATTTATCGTTTTTCCTGTGCAGACGATACTTTATAAAAGTATCTTTCTTAAAACGTTGATCTTAAAGTGATTTTACTCGTGATTACTTTTATATTTTGCAACAAAGTTAACTTTCATCGAATCTTCGAACGGATAATCATCGAAAAATTCGCTGTGGTGGGCGATAAGGCATTTTTTTTGTGCGTTATTAACGACGGTGATAAATATGCGCGAGTGGCAACTCCGTTCTTTTCAAGAGTGCGACGAATCGGCGATCGGGTTCTCGACATGCCGACACGAAAAAAGCGTCTCCGAGGAACCTGTTTTATTATCGGCCGCGCGAATCCACGTTATTTCGTGAAAATTATTGGTTATCTTGAAAATATATAACATATTATAAATGTATAGTATAACATAGTTTCGTATTCTCTCATAAAAGGTATTCTGTATTTATTATAGTTATAAATTATTTATGAATATAAAATTTATACTTTCAAAATTAAATCATATCATCAGTCAGATAATGAATAATTTCTTATCGGATCTTGACTTACAAACTTGTATCAGAAATCTTTTGTTATATAATACTTATTTGTTATCTCTCAAATAAAGAAGTTTAGAGACAAATACTTCTTTATTGCAATATTAGGCAACATAATTTTAAATTTAAATAATTAATTTTGCTTAATAGAATGAAAAAAAAGAAAGCAAGAGCAAGAGAGTTCGTAGATTTCTCACGAAATCATAACTTCCGATGTTCCGGCTGTGCCGAGCGGTGTTATTAACAGCGGTGATAAATATTCACGTTTTGATTCTTGAGATGTGGATCCTTTCTTCCCGGTTTTCTTTTTCTTTCCTCGCGAGAGCGATGAATCGACAAGCCCTCCCGAGAACTCGTTCCTCCGACACGCGTACGATTCGGTTGTCCTGGTTGAAAATCGGTCGTCGGCCTTCCTCCCCTCTGAATGACCTACCATCGCCATCTCTCGCTATCGTCGCCACCTGCAGCGAGGAATCAGCATATTTAGCATCCGGTCCAATTTAATAGACGTGGTGGTGCATCGCGCGCCCGCGTTTGCGAGACGCATTAATAACGTCGCGGTGCATAATACACGTGCCATGACGGCGTCTGGGAACGCCGCTATCGAAACTTGATACGAGAGACACCGTTTACATATTAGTGAGAGCTGTCGAGACGTCGAGACGATGCTGTAACAATTATGATACGTATCACGGTAGTGAAGACTGCAAATTTAGCTGGTTTAGTTTAGTTAGTTCAGTTATAAATTAAAAGAAACTTTTATATTATATATATGTATAATGAAAAAAATTTTGTATTCTCGTTTAATTGCTTAAAGATAACTAATTTAATCAATCTCACAAGTGTTTTACATTGCTCTTTGTTTTTTTACTCATAAATTATTGAAAAAATGTGTAATATATAATTTCTAATTATATATATGAATTTTTGCCAAGATTTATATCGTATGGAAAAATATATCGTGGAAAATCTTATTCAATTGATCGCGAACGAGTGAACGACAGTGATATCGTAGATATCGAGATTATATAATACGAGTGGTAGGCGGAGAATATTTTAAAAGTACGTGTGAATATTCTACGATTGAATTGGTATGAATGGAATATCGATATCACTGATTGTAAAGAACACGCCGTTCCGATGTATTATACGACACGCGATCTTGCGCGAGTCTCTAGTGGCTCGAGAGGGAATCTTAGCATATTAATGCGCGTTTCATTAATAAACCGAAATATTTCTTCGGGGCTAGGCAGGAAATAAGAAAAATCGTGCGTTTATCGACTCGAATATATTGCCGCGCCTAGGTACATGGCGCGCTGTGAACATATTTTTCACGTAACGCGCATTAAAGGCAGTACCGGGTATAAGGCTTCTTTCGAGAGAAGTGAAAAATGAAACGATTCTGTGGCACGATTCATCATCCGCGCCGGTTGCAGTCTTCGAGAAAGTGATGCATGTCTGTTGTCGGGGACGATATGCCGAATATCATTTATCCTGTAGCATAAATGCGCTCGCGATATATTCAAGCACCGTGTATACTTGACACGAAAGGATCGTGTCAATATAATTCGTGTATCTCGTGAAGATTGCAGAGAGTAGAGAATAGTAAAATTTATACAAGATAGAAATCTGCGATATGATTTCAAGTAACAAAAAAGCTTCTGTACTGTGATTCTAAGTTACTCTTTTTTTTTATGAAAGGTTCCAATGTCGGGAAAACTTCGTGAACGAATTAAAACATTTTAGGCTACTACTAAATCACATGGAAAATATTTTTGAGAAGTATGATGAGAGTACTAAATCGAGATAATATGATGAGAAAATTCGAGCATTGTAAAATTGAAGTAATTTCTGTCGTGTACAAAATATATTTGATGGAAAATGAGATCTGTGAAATTTTAATGAAAATTTTTACAAAACTGATGTGGCATTTGATTGCTTATAATTTGTGAAGAAGAAGCGAGAATGCGTTTCTTGTGAGGGTCTAATCCCGAGTGCGTTTATTGAAGAAATATAAGCTAATTTTCAATGTTACATTATTGGTTGAAAATAACCATTTCTTTCGTCCGTTAACGGTCACTAAAATTGGAAAATCTTCCTTGTTAAAAATAAATGCGGACTTCTCGGTTAATGTTTCAACGCGGGATCGCGGGATTCTCAGCGCAGGTGCTATTCCGATTTCAATTGTGACAAGTCTGGTATTATATGGAGATTCTTTATCATTCTTTTTATTGGCTATGTAATTCTGTAATGTACAATGTTTAGTGCATGGCCGCAGGCGAGTCAACAAGATTCCACACACTTTGTCGGACAAATTATTCTCATTACGTTGGAAAATTACCGGGAGTGGATACCCGGCGGAAGAAAATTTATAATCGGTATAAAATATTAACGTTATCGGGCTCAATTACGCGGTTTATTTTTATAGGTGGCTTAAGATCGAGAATGAATCTTTGAGACAAAAGAATATCATACTTTCCGCGTTTTGAAAAATAGTTTCCGAGTAAGTATTATACAACTTAAATATACAAATTTTTCTGTGATTTTAAGAGGATAATACTTTTTTATATTCTATTTTAATAGTTAAATGCTGTAAAAATATGATTTATTTGATTATTAATGTTTATTTTTATACTATTCCACTACATTGCGATGCAAATACGATGACGTGATTAACGTTATTTAATTGCCCTCGCCTCGGAAAGTTGACTTACGCATTTTTATCATATCTCATAACAGAAGAGAGAAAAAAATGCGTGACAAGCCTTTCTCATTGATTACATCGTAAGACTGTACAATGTTACAACATTCGAAGCAGGACGCCCACGCGGCGAGCATAAACCGTCGGTTAATTGTTCAAACGAATTTAAAGACTGTGTCCGAAATAAATAAACACCGTTCCGCGAAAGTGTGCCCAAGTTATATGGGCGTTGCGGATTGTATTTTTTGGTTTTATTACATACATGCCGTTAAGCATCACGAAATATATAGGGGACATTTATTTATACTCAGCATTTTTCGAGTGTTGTGCGTGGGCTTTAATTATGCGAGCTTTCATTTTGCATGCGAAACTTTATTTTCTGTATTCCGTGGATATCACACTGTATAAAACGAAAAAAAAAAAACGAAACAAATTAGAACAATGTAGTAGAATTTGTTAATTTTAAAATTATTCGTCTTTAGAAAAATCTAGGACAAAATCAGCGATAAGCTGATTCCATGAGTGCATCGTCGACGTTTGTGCGACATCTAATTGAAGTTACTTCAAGTCGTGTGCAAGAGTAATTAATAAAGATTAGTCCGCGTAATCAGCGACTAAAGTTTCAACACGTATCACGACGAAAAAAAATCGTAAAATCGTCATTGATAATCGCTCTCTCGCAAGTGACGTAATGAGATCTTATCATCGGATAATGTGTGGCCGGGGGGGCTGCTCCGCTCGGCGCCGATGTGTGCTTACGCCGGCGAGACATTAAAACGAGCTCAATTACACAGGTGGAAGCGCAACACACTCTTTCTTATCGATTGCTAATGATTATGTGCCGTGATCATTAAATTAATGTCTTGCTTAAGATACGAGCACGGCAGGTTTGTCATGCAAGATATCTGTCACATTGCCCTTCTGTCTAATTTTCTTGATATAGCAATTTCACGAAAATTAATCGATAAATATTATTAAATCTGTGTATTTAGATGAAAGATTTCCGTAATGGGAGATTTTAACTTTCATTACTTGATAATTAAGCGATTTAATTATAAAGTTGATAGATTTTATTTGTAGGAATATCGTTCTGATAGAATCTAGAAATTAAAAATTAGTAAGCTTCTGTTTGAAAAAAAAAATATTGCACTTAAGGTCGAATAAAAAATAAAAACCCTTTAAAAAATCGTATATTTGAGGAAAACTATGAAATTGCGATATGTTTCAACATTATTATACATATGACAGTAACGATCGAAAACAGTTTCACAACAATGACGTCGGCATACTGACGTTTCGCATTTCTATAGCCGAGCGGAATTCTCTTTCCGCAAGTGCTATAAAACATTGATCACTGAGAAATATTCCACGTGCTGCATAGGTAGAAAGACCGCGAACTATTGTATTAACTATAGCGGAACTTTGCAGAATATCGTAATACGTTTCCGGTGTCTTCATGATCATAAAGAAAAACCGCGAGAAACTAACTTCCAAATTTCATTTTACGCAATATTTATTATTCGCTTTTAACAAATTGAATTTAAAGATTGCTTTCATTGCATACATTTTTTTTTGTAATATTTCTAACGCGTTATTTAGTTCTTCTTCTTCGCTCAAAACAGAATAAAACTTTTTCACATCTCAGATCACGCGTTTTACTCACATATTTCTAACAGATCAGGTAAATCATCAAGTCATTTACGCAATATGATGGCTTCATTTTAGAGAGTTTGCTATAACGATATATGCGATTTATAATACATTAATTTCACACTGTAGCATGTGCTCGTTCGTTCGGTGCATCGTTCGGAGCACAACACTTCGACGGCGAGTTCGTATGCGGCCCAACTCTCACACTACATATGGAAGACTTGATTATCGATATCGCGTAAGCACGATCGATTTTTCGATGGTCTCATTTAACGGGCGTGAACACGTGCGCTTTCTGATTTACGACTCTCCCGGATAATAAGCGACCGCGTTCACTGAAATCATTACCTTTTATATAGTGAAATCGCACAAAAATCACTAATTTTGAAATTATTTAATTAAAATTTTCTCTTTTTAAGAATGATTGATTTAAAAATGAGAGAATTACTACATTGTGCATGATTACGATTTATATATTAGCGAATCTCTTCGAATAATGAATATTAAAAGTAAAAGTACACAAACTTTTAATTTATAATATAATTCTTAAGTGATATAATAGTAAAAGTAATCAAGTCATAAATTAATAAAAAAAATTAATTATGTAACGACATGAATTATTGTGCACTGAGCTTGTAAGTCTGAAGTTTTTATTGCAGTCTGAAGAAATGATATCAAGTTCATGCAAAATAAAACTTTACTTTTTCTTAGTCGCAATAATTATCATTCCAAGAACAATAAATTTGCCATTAAATTTGCATGGAGTTTGTCAACGATTGGCTTTATCGATATTGAAACTCGAGTGGAAATAACTTGCGATTAACTCAATAACAATCTTTCGCACGTAAAACGCGTCGCATTCGTCGCAGAGTACCGAAAAGCGAAACGACAAAGAATTCGTCCGAATTTTATGGCGCGGGCCACAACCGCGCGAACAACTTCTTCTCTCCCTTTGCCCATGCTGCCGGAACAAAATGGCGCACTTTTAATTTACGAATCGTTAACGTCATCCGTGCCAGCACTAAAGTCGACGAAAAGCCGTGACCGCGGCGAGACGGAAAGTTTAAGACCGGTGTAAATTTCGTCGATGTTAAAGAGGTGCCAAATTTTTTAAATCACCTGGTCGAGCGATCCGCTTTCACGGTAATGCAAGGGTGTATCTGTGTACAGGGCGTATCTTTCAGTAGTTTCGCTTCGGCGTCGATTTGCATTGTTGTACAGAATCCACGACAATGTGCATGAGAATATGCCTCGGTGATTACAGAGAGGAGGGCCTGGAGAATGAAACCACTTTTTAAAATTATTACGCAGTACAGATGAGAAAAGCGGGCGGATTACGTGTCTCAGGCAGATTCATTACGAAGAGTGTTGCAGATCTTGAACATTTTTTTTCTTTTCAAATATCTTGAGGAATTTGAAATAGATTTTTCCCTAGCGGAAATGAGAAATTTTCAGTATTTGTTAATATTTGTAATAAAAATAAAATATTGAAAGTAATTTATCAATTTAGAAATTTCTAGATATGAAAATTCCTAAAAAATTTATTAACGTATATGCCTAAAAAGCTATTGATTACAATGGCTATTATGCAAAATAATTCTAAAATTCATATTAGGGAATGATAAAATACGAATAACTTTTTTATCCTAATTTAAGATTTAAAAAGATTTAAATGCGAAATCTATTCTATCAACTAAATGAATAATCAAAATTTTTCTTTATTATATTGATTTAACAAAGTTTAACAAGTTTTAATATTTATAGATTTGTTTCACAAAGAGGATTTTAATATTTTCCGTCAGCATGATTCCGCGATAACTTTAAGACCGTGAAGACAGGAGTTATTATCAAGCACTCGTGTCTGGGTGGAGAATAAGGTAGAACACAAATAATTATGACATGAATTGTTATGCTGCGTGTTTCATCTTCGAGCTCGCTCGCAAAGTGGGAGAGCAACGAGAAAGACGTTCGACCACAACATTGTTTTCAGTTACTTTACGTGTGAATTTTGAGTGAAGATATTCACGAGTCTTTTACGACTCGCCCGCTGCGCGGGCCGAGTCACTTCGGGACGCACGTTCTGGTGGCCGTTTCAGAGGCCGTAAGTACCCACATTACCAACGATTATTGCCGATAAATAATGCGTCCCACTTCCTCGTAAAATTGGACGTATGCACCGCGCGCTTTCCTCGGCCGAGCTCGGACGTCTATTTCTACATTGTAACCTACCCGAGCGGTCCTGCGATAAAATTATCTGTCGCTGTTTCTGAACTGCCTTGATCTGTTTACTACACACACTATAATTGTCCGCCGCTGATTTCACATTGCCGCAAAATGCCCGCGATCATTATTGATTTTATCATACCAGTGCTGTGAATAAATCTTGACTTGCATTGATCGAATTTGCAGCGTATTATCTATGTTCTATATTAAGATTCTTAATGATAATTGATATTCATATCGACGCATTCTTAACTCCGATAAACTCGCGCTACTATCTCGCAGTATTTTTAAATTAAAACACTCGATATCAACACGGATATGTTATCTTTAGCGTCTTGGCACATCTTAAGGATATCTACAAAACGTATTTATCCTTAAATAATATTTTCAAAACATTTTCAAAGAAAATCCCATTATCTTACGTTATAGTACATTTCAAAGAAAATCCCATTATCTTACGTTATAGTACATTCAAGTGTTTCTTCGTATATTTTGAAGTCACGAAATGAAATAACTTCTCATTCCAAAGTACGGCAATCGAGTGTGAATCATAAGGACTGACCACACCTAAGTAGTAACGTCCATTGGAAACTGCGTAAAGTCGAGATGGGAAACATATTCAGTCGTCTAAATCGGGTTGTTTGAATACTCGATGCTGCCGCCACACGAGGCTATATCGATCGTGAGTCACAATACTGTCAAGTTAATAGAATCACTTTTCGCGCTGGCAAGTCAGTAAGTGACCATATCGCCAACGAATATTGACGATAAACGACGCGCCTACGGACCACTTCCTCGTAAAATCGAACTGTCGGGTCTACATCTATTTTCAGATTGTCAATGCACCTTCGTGTCTACCGGGTAAAACCTGTTCGACATCGCGTTCCGTTTCACGCGCATTCGATACACTCGATTCTGCCAGCTTATCGGCAATATGTCTCGCCAAAGTGCCGTTTCTGATAACGGTTTGATGAAGAAATTATGAAGAAAAACACTTTGTATATCTGCTTTTGCAAAATTTATACTATTTTTATTTATTCGAGCAGCTTTTTCTCACATTCCTTTTATCGGAAAGATCTCATCTATCGAGATAGGGGTTTGTAAATTATTCTCCCATAACGTCTCTTTTCATGTAGGAACACTGTATAGGAAACTTTAATCTTCAGTCACTTTAGTATAAACAGTTACGGAAATGACTCGTCAATTCTGTTGAAACATTTCAACCATTGACACATGATGCCCGTTTATTGCTTCGCATAAATTTACTTTTTGTCATATGTATATAATACTAACTCGATCGAGCTTTTTAGAGTATATTGGAAATATTAAATTTTCAACGTTTTATTATTAATTCACTCATCTGTCATATACTATCTTTTACGTGGTATCTATGATATTTAAAATGAGTCTATATAGATAGCAAACACGATGGCTTTCTCTCAACGATTGCACTCGTATTTATTATTTATAGTCTCGTTATTTCGTTTCCACGTAAATTTATTATCTTGTTATGGCATAGAACACTTTGTTGATTATTTGAATATATAAACATTGTTGGCTTTTAGAAAATTATTTCTTCATTGTAAAAACACAAGAAATTACGTACACTGAGAAAAAAATACAGTAACTTTTGGCCTCAACCATAATTTTATAATATTTCTAACGATAATTATGGTTAACATGAAGATGCATATAATTAAATTAATCATATTTATAGTTAAAAATAATATAAAATTATGGTTGAGGCCAAAAGTAACTGTATTTTTTTCTCAGTGTAAGTGATTAGTATGGACAATAATTTATTATAATATTATATTTTTTAGCAGCAATCGTATCGGTGGAATATCTCCAGCATTTTATATTCCAATGAAAAAGCCCTCGATCTTTCATCAGCATAAGTTTCGCATCGCAAACCGTCAAACCTCAGCACACTTAAATACGGTCGTGTAGAATATGTTTTATAAAAATGCAGAATTCCATCGTATGCTTCTGTTACCGTTACAGGAATCTCGATAAGTAACTGTCGTGTTGACGTCAATTTACGCGGTCGGCCGTGATTGGTGTGGCCAGTCGAGCTATCATAAGAAATTATTTTATCGGTCCGTCGTCATTCGTCACTGGCCGTTCATCTTACATACATATCGGGGAACGTTAACTTAAATGTTAACAAAACATCAATTGTATGTAATTATTGCGTACCGTTAAGGACTATATTAATCCCGGTATTATACGGGTCGTATACGTATAACGTTTCCAGGCTTACGTTATTAGTGAATGCTAATCGTAGTAGAACGGATAGACTTAAGAACTCGAGCAATTTATGCCATTTATGTTATATGCAATTTGGACGTTTATGTTCTAACACGATCTCAAAATATTGCATTCATGACTTGGCAATTGGATTATAGTCAATTTTCACTGTCAGTTTTATTAATCGGCTCCCTATTCCTTCGCATTTTTAACTTTCGTCGAACTCATTTCAGTATTTAAATATGTGTATTCAGTAGAAAAGCAAAATAATTGTAGTGAGAAACGTAAATTATTTTGTGCGGAGCAATGATGATTAAATTCTCTTTCTTTCTCTGTCTTCGAAATGCATAATATCTCGCCGTCTCTTGTGTTCTTAATTCGCGTTTCTCTCTTTCGTTCGACATACGCTAATGATGGGTTGCGAGCGTGAGCGCCGATCTATTTAAAGGGGAAATTAACTCAGGCTGAACTCTCCAAGAGTGCTAATGAAAAACGTCGGTGTTCGTGTCAGTTGCGAAAATTACTGCGCGCTTTGTGCGTGACATGTTGCGCTCGCCAAGTACCTGCCGATCTCTATAATTAGCACCGCTGATATCATAATCTAAAAAATTTCCGTACACGAGTCATTAATGCAATCAGTAATTCAGTAAATCACGCATTGCATACATAAAACATTGCCTTCTATTTTTCCAGTTTTTAACATTATCAAAGTCCTGTTTAGTAATGGATTAGCTATATACGATTTACTTAACTACAGGAAACATGCAACTTAACTGACACGCAGTGCTTAGAGCTATAAATTACAATGATTATGTACTGACGATTATACTGTATAATGTAGAAAATAAGGAAGATTCTCGTACTCATGTTTATTTGCAATTTATCATCAAATGCATATTTTTTTATAGTTTTAATTTTTAAAGCTTGATTTTTCTTTTTAACAAATTGTGTTTGTAATAATATGAACAAAGTGGTAATACAAGTGCGATTTGACTATCGATTAATAATATTCAACGGTCTCTCTTAACAAATAAAGAATCGATATTGAAAAGATCAAACGCGCGTATCGTACGCCCGCATATGAAGGCATGTGGAAAAATAAAAACGAAAAAGCTCCCTGGGAGACTCCCCGGTGAAACGAAAAAAGAAGGCAAAACCGGTTTTATCGCCAAAACCGGAAAGATTTCTTCCGTATACTGTCGCCCAAAACGGACAAATAGGACGAGGTAGTTCAGCCACTGGTACCGGAATAAAAGAAAAATTTGCGAAAATTGTCGTGCATGTATACAGGCAACAATGTCACGCGTAGTTTGTTTTAAAACATTTTTTTGAAGACACCGTAACAGCATTCTCTTTATTTCATATATATTTATATGTATTTATATAATGTTTAAATCATGTACGAAGGATTTTTATTAGCATTAACAAAAAGAATACCAAGAAAGATTGAAGAAAAATTATAGAGTTTTTAGTCCACTAATCATCATTATATCTTTGAGAAACACTCTTTTCAATGTTTCAAGAAACGTTGCATTAAGTAATATCGTATTGCATTCGCGTGAAAGGTCGTCTTATATGACTTTTAGCAGCGTCACGCCATCGAATGTGTTACATCGATAACCGAGCAATTAAGTCGCTAATAATATAATTTACAACTTACACGAAGGATGAGTTATCGATCTCACGACGCGCTTTTTTTTTTAAGTGAATTATTGTCCGATTAAAATTATCCAGCGCCGATAAGATATTTTTTTTCCTTTGATTATCACGGAGAAAGCCCATATCACTTTTCACGCCGCCCAAGTCGACCAATTTAAATGTAGATATTTATTAATGATTGCATTTATTAATATGCATAATTTTTTGCTATAATTGAGAAGCTGAGAACGGCACAAAATTTAGCCCTTTCTCGGGGAATTTAAGTGCGATTGATACAAAAGAATAATTGATTTAGTGTTAGCTGATTATATGTATATTATAATATGCTTTATTTATTCTCTCTAATGTAAAATAAAGCAAAATGAACACATTTAATTATATTAAATTAATACAGGATTAAATTGACTTGATTGGCGGTGCATGCAGTAGCATTTATTTTTCATTAATAGTTTTTGTATTATTTGTATACACGGGATAATTAATTTAGTACGAAGATGGAGAGATGTCAAGCGCGAGGTTACAGCTTTCTTATAAATTATCGCAACCACGGTAATTATAAGTAAGCTGTATCACGCCAATCATTAATACAGGATCTTTCACATGTGTTAATTGTATTTATTAATTGACCTGTGCGGTTATATTCGTGAATATTCTGACAAAACGATAACTATGTTACGACGTCGTTACTATCTGGAATATTAATCGATCGAATGCCTTCATATAAATTATTGCTCCTTGCCTGTCGCATGTAATTTCTTCACTTTACATGCATTTACGCGTTTTACATAACACGCTGAATAATCAGAGTAATCAGATTTAAATGATACTCTTAATTGCGCATCATTTAATATTTTTTTCTAGCATTAATATAACATTTCAATTCTGCGAAGATTCTGCGAGAATTAAGAATTTAAATATAAAAATGCGTAATGTAAATGATATTAATCTGTTATTTATTACTAATTTTCGCAATTTGGATGATATCGAGTTTTTACTGCTGATTGATTTTGTCTTTTCTGATATGCAGATATAATAATCAGCTGATATCGATAAATTGATTAATAGTGGTACAATTTATTTGTCATATATAAGTTATTAAATCTTTTTTCTTAATAAGAATTGAAAAATTAAGTTCATTTTTGTTTTAATAAAAGATATAGATTAATTTATTAATAACTGCTTCTTCTAAATATTATCTCGGAAATAGGAATCGTATAGTTTAAATAAATATTTAAATTATACTATTCCTATTTAATTAATTAATAAATATTTAAATTATACAGATAATATATAATAAGGCTATCTGTGCCAAATTATCAGAATGTAACCATAATATATAATAAGCCATGAAAATTATTTGCTATTTTTTGCTTTTAAAAATAATTTTTTTGCTTTACTTTTTAAAAAGTTACTTAATATTGCTAAAAAAGCTAAAAAAGAATTAGTTTTAGAAGCAAAAAATTAGCAAATATAATTTTCATATCTTATTCGTTACTTTGTGATAATTTGTTTAATATCCTTACCTGTATATTAAGCTATCTGAGCCAAATTATTATAACGTAACCAGTAAGACATGGAAATTATTTGCTAATTATTTGCTATTTGTTACTTTTAAAAATAATCTTTTGCTACAGTCTTTAAAAAGTTATAAGCGGTTCGATAGCTTAATATTAAACCAAGGAGTCACCACTCCTACCAAACTTTCCGCTGCATATGGAAAATTCCTACGGCACAACAACGCGCAAGAAAGGAAGGGGACACTTAAAAGAAAAAGATTTGTGGGTTTTTCCAACGTTGGCAGTTTCTAAGAATCATTTGTTTTGATTCGTGTAGTCGAGCTTCGGGGCGCGAGCCGATTCCGAGAATCACCTTCTCCCCACCACTCCCGCCTAATTCCGCGCGGAGTACGGAATAAGGCTATAACACATAAGTTCCATAAGATCGCGATAATCGATTCAGATGGACGGTCGAATGAAGCAACGCGATTAATCGAATCTACTACCGCGTTGCTCGATTCGTCCGTAACTTGAGTCGAGTAACGCGATTGGCTGAAACCTTCTGTTTGACCGTTTTACGGAAAGTATGTCTATATACACGCAGCTTAATAGCGCGCGAACGAGCTCAGAAAGAAAGCGGGCGCCGACGGGGAGTGTCGTGGCGCACTATTTAGGGGCGCACGATCGTTCTCTCGACCGTCGCGACGTAGTTGAACGCGAAAAGTGAAATAGTTGTGAAATGTGGTAGTGTATACATAACGACGCATCGAGGCGTTATTGTAGTGATCCAACGTCGCCATCGTGTTACTTCCCCGTCGGCACGCGTCGCGTCGTTTCGTCCCGTCCCGTCCCGTCCGTTCTGTTCCGTGTCGAAACGGGATCGCGCGGCTCCGCACTTTCACGCTCCTCGCCCGAAGATCCTCAGATGTGAAATTTGCATTTGTCGAACAAGTGCCGGGGGAGTGTGACGACGGGAAGTGTGCGCAACGTAATTCGCCGGCTTGGGCCGCCATTATCCGTCGCGCCTCGTCGTGCCGTCGAAAACGCGAGCATTCTCTTCAAATAATTATCATCGATGTAGACGATAATGCATTTATTTTAGTGATAATTATGTTAAATATTTCGTAACGGCGACTACGAATAGTACGATATACGGCGCTTGAGAATTGGTTTTTTTTGTATGCAGAACTGTTTACGTTTAGTTGGTTTTTTTTTCACTCGCGCGATGAGACAGACAAACGGGAGTAAAACTCGCTCTGTGCATTTTCGTGTTACCATCTTTCAAAACGTGATCGCGCAATTTTTAGCCTCGTTTCGCTTATTTGCTATAAATATTATTTTATGAATTATTTTGTAAATTTGTCGGGAGTGCTAAGAAATGTTGAACGAATCGTATTCCGGTAATTAATACGTCTTTTCGTGAGTGATTGGTGTGTGCCGTGGAACAAGAAGATCACGACAGGAAGAGGAGGAGGCAGCCCGGGATGGCATCAGGTGACGGCGGAGCAACCATGAGGTGAATTATTATTTTCATTATTGTTACATCTCGCGGAATATTAATCGTTTACAATTTGGTGCTTGCAAGAATTATTTTTTGAAACGTTAATTACTTTGCGCATTGTTATAACTCGGATGTATTTATATTTTACAGTTCAATATAACTACAACGAAATTACAACTCCGCCGCTGCGCATCGTGTCGGTGAGTAACAAATCATATTTAATCTGAGATAATAAATTTGTGAAAAAATCTGATGTCTAAGGATAATGTATAGGTATATAGTATATAGATTTATGTGTATACGTATCATTTTAAGAGTGTACGAATATTACGGATAAAAATACATCTCTATAAACATAATTTATGCCAGATTCGTTCGTTTTGCATTTCATTTCACAGACGACATTCTTAAATTCTCGTGTATGCAGATAATGTAATTTGTTTTCAACAATTAAGATCGATCGCATCGCTATAACGTTTAAATTTCTCGCTTCCTCTCTCTTTCCCTCACTCGCGCTACCGCGTGCATTTACTTATTGTTACATCGAGAGACCGGCGAGATCTCTAGGTGGCTGCGAAGCCTCTCGTCGCCCGTTCGGAATATATCGTGCTGAGTCACGGGACCGTAACGAATCGTCGCCCGCGGCAGCCGCGCGCCGATGCTCGGATAATTGATAATCCAATTCCTCAGGAGCGAGATCGCGATCGTTCAATCGCGGATTTCGTTCTGCGTAGATCATGGGACTCACACTGCGTCCGAGGACCGGTCCTCGGAACGTAGCCAGCTCAGCGTGACGTCTTGACGAGTGACTTCCCTCCTCGCGGACAACTCTCCGTTCCTTTTATGGTGCATTTACTTAGAAGCAGCTAGAGCTGTATTTGGTATTAAGAATTTAAATTTGTGAGAAAACATGGCAAACGCTCCACCAACACTCGAATTGATCTAAGAATTTTTTTTGTGAAAAGTACATGTTGCAAAACAACCTTTGTGAACAAACTAATTATTAAATTTTTCGTTTTAAAGCCAATTATTGATTATACTAATTTTTATCAATGACATCTCTAAACTAATTTTTGATATATCAATTTTATTTTTTTTTGCTGTAAAAAATATTCGATGAGTCATCGTGGAAGAAATATTAGAAAATTTTGTAAATAAATCTTATATAAATGAAAATATTTTTCTTCTCTTCTGGCAACTGTGTCTCGGCTTAGATTATTATTTTGTAAAACAATTGCAAACTCTTAAATGCACATATATGCGTACGAATGTTGATGCAGGCTTTGGCGAAGCAGTCCGGAACCGTTCGAACAGCCAGGCGTATTTGTTTAGAGATTGACACGATGACACTTCATGCCGTTAAATTTTTCGACTAAGCGCCGTGGTTGACACCTCGATAAAAGCTACGCAAGCATCCTTACGCGCCGCAGGTGTTCCTTTCCGTGGCTAGGTTTATGAAGTCACTTCGGGTGCCCGAGCGCGCGCGCAGTAACCAAGCATGACAAATGGTTAGTGTACATTGGCTTGTGAGCAGGCTCTGCTCTAACGCTCGGCTGACTTATGCGTCTTGGAAATGTCTAACCTGCCGCTCCATTGTCAGGCCGGTAGCGCGCGGCCGCGTGTAATTTTCATTAGTTAATAACGTGTGTACACATCAATTCACGCCGACGATTTCATTCGGCCGCGTGCGGCGGCGACGAGTCCGGGCGCCGATTCATTGAAGTTTGCGAGCCTCTGATTTCTGTCCTGGTATTACTTAATTTTTCATAAATGAACAATTTGTATCCCGCGTTTCTGATGAATGTTACTTCTTAATGCTCGTAAAATAAAATATAAAATGGAAAGAGTTACATGGATCACAGAGAGAAAAAAAAGTTTTGTTTCCACGCTTTGATACACTCTAGGTATATACTAGTATTTATCAAGCTTACTCGCGGCTTAATTGTAAAGCGTAAGATAATTTATCAAAGCAATCCGAGATTTTTTCAGAGTACAACAACCCAGAACCACATTTATTCAGATAGTCTATCTATACTAATCAATTTTCTAATGGATCTGCATTTCCGATCGTAAATTAGGGTCAATCGTTATCCATTTTATCTATTGCTTGATCACGAGTTTATTGTCGGAGCTTCCTCGCCACTGGAGATGGCATCTCGCGTGCCTTCGCGCGAGTTTATTTTGTTTGCGTCACGCGATAAAATCGCAAGATGCCATTTATGCCATTGCGGTGATTAATTACGAAACGGACTTAACGTTCTTGCCAGCATCGCCATTCGTGCGTCCCAGCCGCATACGGTATTTTTAATTGCGAGGTCAGCATCGTAGTGCAAAAGATCATTTATTGTTTACCTCGTTTATTGGTCTACTCTGATACTTTCTTCGTTGCGTCGCGCATCGCGGCTTCCCCGCTCTTTGCGTGAACACCCACGTGGACAAGATCGTCGTGTGCGAGTGCCGTATCGCGCCTCTCGCGTTAATTACGATAACGGGACGCGGCCATGATGAATATTGAAGTCGATTTGTCTCTACGGCAATCGGCACACGATGGATCCTGTTAGCCGCGACACAACGGAGAGTCTCTTTCAATTTTTTAATAACTCAGATTTAGTCCCTATCGAAAATTTACGAGTGCCCGTGATTTCTTGCAAATTTTTAATTTCATTAAGATCTTGTCTCTGCATAATTGAGATACGCTGTACTCGTTTATATCGGCTTGCACAGACTTTTTACCTGTGGTATTTTACTTTTACTTGCCATACTTGCGGTTTCTGGCAAAAGCCACCTTGATGAACTCTCGTAGAACTTGCGCAAAAGAAGTCGTTTCTCGGAGAATCGCGCAACGAGGAGGAGTAAACCTCGAGTTTTTGTGCGCGATATGTGCAGCGAGCTACAAGCTGCAGTACATACACGGCTTTTTTTTTTTTTTTCTTTATTTCACGATGTCGTTGGAGTCTTCATCTTGTGCATCTTGTTATGGACCTGTTTACGATCGCGGATGCGGATTAACGTGGAAATGAGCAAATCATACGTTCGTCTGTAAAAAACAAATTTGTGTTACTGACATTTTTACGATTTATCGTAAGTGAGCTGTCAACGGCGAGAAAACAAATTGTTGCCATTCCAAGGAAATAATAATGCAGATTGAATCAATTTACGATTTATCGTTTGATATCGTTTATAGCATTACAACTTTTTCTTCGTTATCTCATTATATGTTTCTTTTTTATTTTTATCAAACATTCTATGCAATATCATCGAGAAGAAAATTGTGTTATTAAATCAAACATTGTGTGGGGGACAGTGATAAGATTTATGAATGCGAATAAATTATTTCATATATTTTGCCTGCATTCTTAAATCGACTAGGATGACTAAAACTTAGCAATCATTATTTGGATACGAGAAAAAAACATCTTTAAATTTTGATCGTGAACGTGAGAAATTTCTTCAAACGAAATAATTGTATTTTATTTAATGGGACTTAATGGGTTCAATATTTGTTGTTTGTGATTTTATATAAATATATTATTAGTTTTATAATTTATTTACTATCATTCTATTATAATAAACAATTCTATATATCGAGATAAAGTAACATTGAATATTATCTTATGTATATAAAGATAAGCATCGATACAGGCGTTTATCATCGGAAAATATATACTGCGTCAAGCGTAACTTTGATTAACACGAAAATTGAATGGCACGTCGAAGGGTTAGGGCTGTTCACGATTTCGTCCGGTTGGATCGCAATAGAACGATAGATTACGGACACATCAGGGAGTATGCACGGTCTGGCGGACCGAGATATAGGTGGGCGTTCTGCCGGATATGGTTCGCCGGAAGTAGGGGGACCCTCGCCACCGACACGCTCCACGCTCCTCGACTCCGTCGTGGACGTCATTCACGATATGATTCGTAGTTACGTCGAATCGTTTCACGGTCGTATCGAAACCCAGAATCTCCGGAAAATTGCCGTCACCTTGTCGTCCATTACCTGTTCGCGCCGTCGCGATGACTCGCCTGCACAAGCTAGTCTCTGGGTCTATTTCGCGTCGCATGTTACGTTATTTCTGAAAATATCGTTATACCTTATTAAATTCTCTTAACAGACACATGACAGCCATATACCACGAGTATTTATTAAAACCATGGCATGAATTTTTTAAAATTTATTTTAAAATTAATTAAAATTAATTTTATTAATATTTGTTTTTTTGCATTTACATTATTTAAAAATTACATTGGTAACGTTCTCATCATGAATGTTCCGATTGTTATTCTATGATTAAAAATGCATTTATATAGCTTGTTAATTACAAATTGTTATTATGTTTTCCGTATTTTTAATTATCGAAAAATTACTAGGAAACGGAGACAGTAACGGATGGGATAATATAATGTAATTATGTCAAGTATAACAGTTATGAGGTGCGGTGGGCAAGGCCATGTCTCTTTGCATGTAACCAATGATTAAGATTCATTTATTTGGGGAGAAGCCAGTTAGCCGAAACGCCCCGCGAACCGAAATGATTTATTCGCTGCCCGTGTTTCTTAATGTCTTCAAGCCCTGGTGTTAAGGGCCTTTCTTAAACGACATCATCTGTGCTCTTAAATCGGAGGAACCCGCCCCGATCGGTTCTTGATGAAGATTTATTGAAACTTTCGTTCCCGTTTCCCCCTTATCTCTCTCTCTCTCTCTCTCTCTCTCTCTCTCTCTCTCTCTCTCTCTCTCTCTTCTCTCACGTAATCCGAAACCTGAAACTCGCATATTTAAAAAAAAAAATTCGCACACTCATATTCTGTCATGCAATGAAATTTCTTGAAAAGTCCTCCATTGCCAGAATCGACGCGATATTCTGCAATTTGGCTGCATGGGTCGTGTATGCATACGCGCGTGTTGCATACGCGGCTCGTGCACGTTGCGAGCTTACACAACTACGACACACATACACGTATGAAGATCGTAACGCGTGCATAAACTGCGCAGTGTGCAGCGACTGCAGGCACGCCCTTCTCCCATCTGGTAGAGGCACGATACGTCGCGTGGTTCGCCTACGTACCGAGCGTTGCCAATTCCGCGGACGGTCCTCGACGATACGATATCCGATAACGGGTCGTTCGCCGCATGCGATAATTTGATCGGAAGAACTTTGTACGACGAACACGTTAATTTCCACAACTGATATAAGTGCGGAAGTCTCAGTGCTTTTCCATTTCATAACGAAATATTCCTTTTTTTTTTTTTCATAATGGCTTTTAAATCGCGCTTAAGGAATCGTGCTTAGGAAATTTGATTTTATTTAACAGCATCGAAGAATTGTTTTTTGACAATATTCATTGTTTAAAATTGTTTAAAAAATAATAGAGTATCAAATCAGTATCATTAATTTCATGTTTAATTAGCTGAATGTTCTACTCGTAAATATATATGTAAGAGTACACGAAATTTTTAGTTCATTATGCAAATCGTAGATTGCTATAGCTATTTTCCGGGAAAATACTTTATCTTTTAATCGGCAAATACATGACGACGCTGAGATTTTTCGATAAGCTAGTGTTGTTTGCTAAATCTCGTGAGATCATAAATCATGTCGTGCCCCGAAGATATCGTGAATTTTTTGCAACGGGCGACGTCGCAATATCAAAGCTTGCGTCGCGTCGCGACGCTCAACGATCGATTTCGGTGACACGGACAATAGCGAGGTGCACGCGCTTACGCGATATCGCGGTGCATGTGGAAGGGGCGTACCTAGTGTAGCGTTATCGCTTTGAGGTCAACGCAATCGCTGATAGGCAACCGGCGGCGAATTGTCGTTGCATTAGCTGTTGCATTCGAAGAGACCTTAAAGAGACGATGCGTTTCTATATAACGAACGTTCGACAAACGTAAATATGTCACGCTGGCATTGTTCTTTTCATATAAATTAGATTTCAAGTGGATTAAAAATTCAATGAATTCTATGAAATTAATAGATCAAGCTAGATGAAATAAAAGTAACAGAAATTGAGAAGAACGAAAGAACTATTTGGTGCACTGATTTTACATTTTGAAAGGATCATCGCGATCATATATGAATATTATTTTGCAAATGTTATTATTTATCTTTGGTATGCTACGGTTTCCAATTGTCTTGCATCGCTTTGATTAGCACACGGAGAATAAATTTGTGATTTTGTGCGAATATAAGATAGGACGTAATTGCAATTATGCAATTTACCTGTTTATAGACTGTTAAGCATCGGCATAATTTCTTTAAGAAAATCTTACGCTGACTCGGTCTTCTCGCTTATATGAATGCCGATGCAATCTGCTAGATGAGCTACGCGTGTGCCTGCGTGCGATAGCCTTCACCTCGTTTTAACAAGCTGTTTCCGCGGCTGTAATTGTTACCAGTTTCGATGAGCTTAAAAGCCGATTCAAGTCTTGTCATGTTATAATCGTGAGACTTTGAAGTTTTCTTATCGCAGGGATAATTATGAAATACCTATTTAATAATAGTATACAGTATCCGTGATATACGGATTATGTTGCAAATAATTAGTTTTTATTTATGAAACTATGATAGAATAATGTATTCATGAAAAGAACGGTTATTGAGAAAAGAAAGGATTGAACTTTATTCACATACATGTGTGTGTCTAACATTATAGAACTTTCTTTTTATATTGTTTGCATTCTGTATCGAACAACTTGCCCTGTGCGAACTCTGTATTTCCTGTGGGATCATTTTATGTCGCCCGCGAATACAGAAACGAAACTTTGGAGCAAACTCCACGCATTTCGCACGCAGAGAATAACCGAACCGAAATATCAAACACAATGTAGATTGCGGTTGTGTGCGATTGCGGTTTCCTATCGGTCCGTTTGTTTCATTGTATTGCGGCCGAAATGGGATTTACCAAACGAAAATACTCCGGGACTATCGATCTTTCGTTGTATCTTGCGTAATTATGACGACTTTAGCGAACATAATTACGAACTTATATTTTCTTGTTTTCTTTTTGAGAATCACGTTAAGATGCTGTTTAATGAGATTCAAACTTTATAAATTGATGGATGCAAATTTTCTTTCTTCAGCATTTCTTTACAGATTTTATATTAACTTTTTAAAAGTCTGTGTTGAAAAACTTTATAGAGATTATAAATCATTATACAAAATTTATTACAAAAAATAAAAAAAATTCTTAAATTTCTTTACAATAATATTGATTTTTCGAATGTGTCGAAATATTTATTGCCAAGTAATCTTTTAAGAAATGCTAAAAGTGACAAGCTCGTGACAAATGCGGCAATTAAGATATTTGGAAATTATGGTAATTCAAACGTTTCCTTTGAATTATAATAATCTGCGGCCAAAATGAAATTAACAAGACAGCCGCGAATCGTTGCATCTTTT
Source organism: Tetramorium alpestre (assembly GCA_021460005.1). Classification (NCBI taxonomy): domain Eukaryota; kingdom Metazoa; phylum Arthropoda; class Insecta; order Hymenoptera; family Formicidae; genus Tetramorium; species Tetramorium alpestre. Next base: position 961,189 of record JAJVSH010000001.1, read on the forward strand.
TCGGTACACTGGATCGTTCCGCCGTTTTTTCTTGCAGCGTAACACACATGTCCGGAAGCTCCACCCTGCTCGCTACATGCGGTTTATAACACGCGCAACCGACCGTCTGGATTCAATCTCGATCGTCGTGCGGTTGCAGGGGCGGTCGAATAATTACGATAATCGCCGGCTTTGCGCTCTTTCTCACGGAGAGAAAGATCCCGCGAAATGAAGCACGGGAGAACATCGAACGAAAATTGAGGAAGGAAGGAAACGGCAACCGACACCCGGTGTCTCAGAGGGATACGCGGAAAATGTGTCGTTTCTTCCTTCCGACCAGCCTCTCTCCCTAGTTCTCCTCGTCCTCCTCCTTCTTCTTCTCCCCTATTACCATCGAATCGACGATTACGCGCGGTCGCATAATTACAGCAATTACGAATCGCGGAGTTACGGACTGTCGGAATAAACACAAGCCGGCGCCATTAAGCGGACCCGCGGCGGTTCTCCACTCCGTGCGCCACGCCGCGCCGTGCCGCGCCGGGGCACCGGACACGGTAGTAGTACCGGACGGTAGCAGCCAGACGATCGAGGTGCGGTGTGTGTAAGTTAGGTGTATCAGTAGACGAGCTCTCTTTGTTCTTCGGCGAGTCCGTGGTAACGATTATATCGAGTCGTTTCCATCCAAGGTCGCGAGCACATGTAGGTATGGGCGCCGCCCGGAATCTCTCATAAGGGAGAGCATTTTTGTTAGCAAATTCTAACGTTGGAACTATTAAATGCGTTATCAACATTGCATTTAACGCTAATTTTTATCTAGTAATTTTTAATATCGCGTTTCGACAAGGAATAATATGAATAGAATGAATAAAAATGCATACACTCTTAATCATGTACCGCCAAAAACTGGAGGTACACGTTGCAATAAAAACTCTACGTAATTATGAGGGACATATGTATCTCTCAAAATAGGAGGAAAAATGGTACCTCGAAATCAGGAGTTCCATTTTATTCGCGATACAAATGATTGGAGGTACATTTATTATAAGAGGTACATATATGATTGGAGGTACATTTATTATAAGAGGTACATATGCGATTGGAGGTACATTTACACACACACACACACACACACACACACACACACACACACACACACACACACACTGAAAGAAAAATATAGTTACTTTTGGCCTGAACCATAATTTTAAAATATTTCTAACAATAATTATGATTAACATGATGATGCATATAATTAAGTTAATCATATTTATTGTTAGAAATATTATAAAATTATGGTTCAGGCCGAAAGTATATTTTTCTTTCAGTGTGTGCATGCGTGTGTGCGTGTGTGCGTGTGTGCGCGAAATGAAAGATTCTGCAGCAGCAGAATCACAGTTTGTCTTCCGAATGTACTCGGTGCATTCACATTGTGAATGTATACACACACCACGACTAACACCCCGAATATCTCTATTCGTCAACATTATAATAATTTGATTATAATATACTTATACCAGAATTTATCTGTACTGGTGTAACCTATAACACGCGTGTCTGATCGTGCATTCAGCATCGACGAAATGAGGCTGGCGGTACCTCTAAAACAATTGCCTATCTCTCCGTTGGCGGTACCTCTATGTTGGCGGTACATTTGTTTCTCGTGTTACGCGATACGAGGTACATACAGAAAACTATGTACCTCCTTAAAAAAGTATCGCGAATTTATGTGATTGTACCTCCAATTCGACCAATAAATTTATTATTACCTCATATATCCTGTACCTCGTGCTAGTGTACCACGAAAAGTATCTCATATTAGTATGTACCTCAAATGTCAATTCTGTTTAGAAAATAGTACCTCGAATTTGGAGGTACTACGCGGTACATGATTAAGAGTGTAGCTAAACAAATAACAAACTATTTATTGTTTTCTGTATAATTTATGGTAAAATTGAATTTTTGGTAAATATGAAGAATGATAATGAAAGAATTAAAATATAAAAAAGAATCTTTGCAAGCATCTAAAATTTACTTTTTGTTATTTTTATTAATTTTTACTATTTATTCTCTTTATTATTTATTTTCTGATTTATTATATTTTATTATTTATTTCTTTTAAACAATAAATGCAAATTAAATTGGACATCGATGTATTACATAGAATAGAAATTTTAAAAATAGGAGTAATCTTTAAGAATGCAATAACAGCGACGCACATTTGTTCTGCGAAAGAAAGGTCTAAGAGAAGGAAAGGGAAGGAAAGAGAGAAAGAGAGAGAGAGGAACCAAGTTGAAGGTGAATGGCGGGCGTGGCGGGTAGCCAAGGTAGGGTGAGTGCATCCTGCTGCAACGATGCCTTGATCGCCGTCTTCCTTTCTTTCAAGCTATTCCACTTCGAAGGACGTTTCTTCGAGATATCTGGGGTTTCCAGTTGAATATTTCTACACGTAAAGACGTAAAACCTCGTTTTCCAGACGATTATTTCTATTCCAGTTATTATTGCACGTAATAAAGTTTACCGTAAGGAACTAAATACTTATAGAAGAGATATTTTTAAAAATTCGAATTTATTATGCAAAAATTATAAGATCAAGTTTATCATAAAGAAACTGTTTTATTTATTACAAAAAATATTAATTGCTATTTATATGTCAATTGGACCCCTATATTTGACACTATATGGGTAACAAATATACTATCATGTATAAATTTTTCATTGAAGACTTTACATCGTTAAAAACTGTAGATCTCAGTAATACGCAGCCGTCTCATGTACGACGCGTGTTTTTCGCAAAGAGAAAGATTTTGTTCGCATTGGTTCAACGCGATTTAATCTTGCTATTTGTTCACGTCTGACGCGCGACACTCTTCTCTTTTCTCTTCTCTTTCGAATGGGAGCGTTATTCTACTTTTTGTAAACGGGAGATTTCTCCGCGCCTCTTTCGCCCGCAGCTACACGAACACCTCCCGATTATTTGTCCACGTCTATTTTTCGTGTTCCCCACTGCTCTCGCGTCGCTTTCACGTAATGCCCTTTCTCACCTGCACCATAGGCTGAGTCACGGGGCTCATCGTCTTACGTGTCTCTCTCTGATCGATTATGCCACATCATTTCTATTTCTAAAATCGAAAAATCAAGGTCAACGTACCGGCAGCGAGACGCTGTCCACGTGTCGCCGTTCGTGCCCCGCCCTTTTGACGCGACTAACGAGCCAAGTCTTGCCATGAGCCGTCATCTTTCCTCTATCGCCGGTAACGAGCATGAATATGCATATCATCCAGCCTCTACGATTTTCCAACGCGCTCGTAATGCGAACAATTAACTCTAGCCGTAGTTACAAATTGTACGAATCATGTTTGCCATCGTGTCTGTTGGAATTTTAACTTTCCCGCGGTAACTCTTCCGCAGTAGTAATTAACAAGTGATTCAAGGCACTACTACGGTCTTGTTTAGATTAATTCAATTTTATCTTCTTATGCACTAATATAATTTTCGAATATCTAATCCATGCAAGATTAACAGTTACGGAACATTCTATCACTTGCCACGAAAGTGAGAAATCATCTCGCGCTCGAACATTTCGTATTATTTAGTTGGTTGCGCTACCGCCTTTTTATCTCTTTCGTATATATGCGATCAAACTCCGCTATCTTATAAAGATTCGCAAAGTGAACACCGAAAAGCGATGCCGTTCTAAAAGTTAACGAACCAGCCAGTTACCCTACGAGATTCACGGTTCGAAGGTTTCGCCAGTCCCTTCGGAAAAGAGAGGTACTAATTTAATAATCTTCATTAACCGGCGTTCAGTCGGTGGTTGAAGGAAGGAAAAAAGATGTAGAAGAAAAGAGGGAGAAGAAGGTAGAGGTATCGGAGGTGAAGGTTGGGGCTGGAAGGGGAGACTGCGAGAGTATGACCGTGGAAGGTTACCGTAGTACCGTAGTGTCCGCGTCAAGTATCCAAGTGATGGGCAGTTCAGCGGCAAAGCAAAGAAGGAAAGAGGGAAGATCGCGAGAGCGAGTAGTGAGGAAAATAGGGTGTAGTATGAGAAAGAGAGAGAGAGAGAGAGAGAGAGAGGGAGAGAGAAAGCGAACTGTTTGCTCATTAGACCGGATAATTACAGGTGAGTCTGGGCTCACCTCGTCTCGAATCACCTCGACCTCACCTTACCTCGAACTTTGCTCATCGTCCTGTTCGTCGCTCCTTGCTTCGTTGTCCTGGATTTTTATCTTATATTCTTCGTTCATTGCTGCTTTTTATGGGTCGCGATATTGCGAATAATTATGCATAAATACATTACTATCAGTCAAACAAAATTCAATAAGCATATTATCTCCTCATATCTCACATTTTTATGTCTCATTTTTTTTGGTTATTAGTTTTTATGTACGAGTGTAATTATGTACAATCTTAATAATTTCTTAATAATTCGTATTCGTATCTAATGAATGATATCAGCCAAATATTTAGTATAGTTGCATAGAAATTGTATATTTCTATTATACAACAGTATTACATCAAGCTTTTCAAAGAAAGAGTGTTGTAGAGATTGAAACATATTCTGCTTTATCATCTCGGTTTTTTTTTTTTAACTTTTACCTCACATTTAGTTTACACAAAAAGCATTCTTGTTCTCAAGTGTGTGCCAGTCGGTGCGGCTGCACGATCAGAAAGACAGCCGTAATGCGCTTCGAGACTTTTTCTCACGGTGGTGCGGTTCGCGAAGCGAATTGTAGTTACACGACAATGGCCCACGGGATTGCGAGCGCGACAGTTGCGAGGGTGTAGTTTCCGACTATTGTGGTCGAACATTGACAGTTCTCGATTCGCGATGTAACAGCTCTTTCTTAGCAGCTAAGCAGAGAAAGGGAGAAAGAGGAGACGTCTTTGTGCGTCTGTAAATGGGAACGCGACGGGGATGAGCAGGATTAAAAGTTATGCTGCCGTTTGCTTATAAGTAATATAACGTACGGGTGAAAAGTTAATTAATTCTAATAAGTTCCCAATAATATATAGACGAGCTCTCTAAATCGGCCCCACTGCTGAGATATTCATTACTTTTTTGTCGTAAAAACTTTCTCGACTCTTACAGCCTCGACTCTTCTATTCGCGGTAGAGAGAATGTAACGAGGATATAATATTTCGATACGATGATGTACACGTTATCATTAAAATTTACTTTAGTTAATGATGGCGCTCAATGACGCTCGTAAAGTTGAAGAGACCCAGCCTTGTTTTGAGAACGCTAAAACACTGATCATGAACAACTAGAAAGAGGGATTTATTATTACATATACAATTACGTAAAATTTATTGTTAATTATATCATTAACAGTGAATTTTACATAATTGATGTTATTGATAATTTATTGGGTAATTTATTTAAGGAAAATTTTTTTATGAGCTTTTTAAAAAAGTTGGAATTGTGTTGTGTAGTGTATACATTAACGAGCTGAACGATAAACTTGTTTAAGAATCAATTGCATCGATAAACTTCATTATAACTAATTCTGTTTAGCACAGGATATGAAAATTTCACAGTAATTATCGTCGTATATGTAATAAGTTTTAAATTTTACGTTATAAAACATCATAGAAATTAATATACGAAATTGAATAAATAACAAGATATTATATAAAAAGGAGAATATTAAGGAGAAATTGATAAAAATAAAACAATACAGTCTATTAACAATATGAAATACCTATATGATACATTTATTGGGTTTTTAGATAATTTTATATATTTAAGAAACAATATTATACTTGCAAAATTATAGAAAAATTTTATAAGATATATTACATATTAAGTGATTAACACATAAATATATATCCATGTTTCTTACATATTTAAATATAGTTAATAAATTAATAAGCGTATCTCTAGAGAATAATTCAGAAAAACGTGTTTCATTAATTTACGATTGATATGCAAGTGTGACAATCCTTATACAGCTGATATATGTATATGTATATTCAGATATCACCGAGTACATCGCGATGGATATATGACTCAGTTTTGACTCGCCAATAATAAGTTATCCTTATCTCGTAGAACCGTGCATTAAACGGTCTCATTGACATTCGCTTCGGCCGCATCGGCGAAACCGTTTAAATTCCGCATCGCGGAGGCCACCGCGCCGTAATCGATTACAGCCGCATTGCGGGGATGCACGCAATTGTTGCGTGCCCGTTTACGCATATTATACGTTTCGCATACTCAAGCGCATACTGCATACCCGCTGGAATTTCTTTTTTCGCGTTGTCCGTTTACTTGTTTAAAATGCATGTGATATTTGCATTTCGATTATCTCACTATCTTCGATTATCGCGCGTTTTATAACATCTGTTCGGCGATTCGCGACATTAATATCGTGCCTGACGAGCAGCATCTTTAAATGATAATCAAACTTTCGTGCGCGCATAATTAATTAGTTTTTATGATGACGGACTGATTTATTGTTATGCAAGAAAGTTACTTTTCGTAATAAACTGTAAACGAATTCTCTCTCCTGCAGTCAATTTGGCCGAGGACTTGCATTAGACGATTAAATTTGAAATCTCAGAAATAACTTTTTCTAGCAGGCTTTCTGAATTAACGTATTTCCGTATTTCTATTTCTTTAGCATTATGTAAATTATGCCTCCATTTCGCGAACGAGTTTGAACATAAAACGTCCGCTGAATACTTTAGACTTCTCGTATCATATTACAATAAATTAATTAGTGTTTCGATAACGTTTTGTTTACTTCAGATACGTTGCTGTTCGATTAATTAATTCTATTAATTAAATCTATTTTTAATTGCCGTGTTTTATGTTCACAATTACAAGATATGTTTAATTTATGTAAGACACAAAGAAGTCTCCCCCTTCTTTATTTTAAACTTAAAATATTTAAGAAAATTGCCATTTGCCAAATTGTTAAAAATTATTAAAAATCGCCAATTATTAAAAAGAATATAAATGTGTCAGATGAGCAGATTAAAAGTAGACTATATAATAAACCATTTACGGCACAAACATATGGATTATCCGTTTCTACGTAACGTTGCCGCGCATTTATATTCGCGCATAAACGCAAGAGAGAGTTCTGCTTTCGGGATGAGGGTTATATCGATTAATAACCGGAGCGCGCACCGAGTACAGATGGTCTTTAATTTACAATGGCTATCGAACTACCTTACGTACCCGAGTAAATTATCGCTACGTACTTTCTCGTCGTCTAGAAAACGGAACGGCCGTGAATACGAGCGCAATAAGGATACGCGTCGGGTCGCAAAAGGTTGTAAAAGATACCGCCCGCATTAACTTGCAGAACCATATTCTCGAGAATAATTAATATTAAAGCGAGTACTATCGCTAAACCTCGAAACCACGTTTCTAACGGGAGCGTAACGTTTCGGATTCTTTGTTCTTTTTTAGAGCTCCGAACTGGCACGAATACATATAAAGTATAATCGTATGTATGGAAATATCAATTAAAATTTCAATTACTATTGTATAAATGTAGAATATGTGAAAAAATTTAAGGTTGCCAATTAAACATGTCTCTCAATGCCATCAGAATAAATTTTTTAAAGCTTATAAAAAAAAATCTATACGTATAGTAATTAATTTGAAAATAGTGAAATGTTATCATAACCGATTTATGATTTTACTTTACACGTGTTTTATTCTAATTTATAAATTATTATAACATTTCACTTTGGTAGACATACAATCTGTAATGATTTTGCAGTCAAATTGTTTTTGTATACAATAAAAGGTGGAAGTGATTATTTATAATTATAATTTCAATGATGCTTTGAAGTAACATTTGCTTAAAAAAAGTAACGATCACATTTTACTATCTTTTAAAATTAAATTCACTAAAATCGTCATAAACAGTTTTGTTTACTTATAATCAAAACTATCAATTGTTCTGAAATTTATATGACTAAATTTTTTCCGTCGGTTATGAACAAAAATTTATGTAGATGCAGCTGAAGATACCAAGTATACGGCAGTCATGAGAAGCCAGTCCGGAAGCGTTCGAAAATTAATGCGGGGTCCGAAAGAGCGAGTTCACGGAGCCGTGCGTGGCTGCCGTGCTCAGGCTCTCGCCGCAGGTATTAGCATAGGAGATTAATTTATCGGTCTCCGGCGGGAATGTGGGTTTAAACAAACGCACGTACGTACGTACATACGTATGTACGTANGAGGGTTTCGAAATAGGCCCCGTGGCCCGGTTTGTCTGAGTCATATACACTGTAAACTAGGCGCGCTCCGGGCTCCGTCGATTGAATTATATACGTGAGAGTGTGCCTAGATTGACGAGCGTCCGTGCATACGTAGTCGTGCTTGAATTGCTGACCGTTCTGTAAGGTGACATATGTCGACTCATGAGTATTCGCGTTACATACACGTTGGGACCAAGGTTTACTTATTTTCGATGCATTAATCACACAAAAGAGAATTTATCTTTGCATGCTCTTATTTATTCTTAGTCACTCTTGCTCGTTTAACGTGTAAGATTCTATTAACGGCTGGAACAGAATGGATATTACCGTTTTCTAGTGAAACGATACTAATAGTGATTTATGATACAGTTTACATATATATTTAATGTATAAGCTATTAAAGAGTAGTTAAAACAGGAAGAGGGAATAAGTTGCTTTTGCACAGGAAAAAGTTCCGCCGAGTGAAAAATAACATACATTATTAATAGATGATAAGGGAAGTTAATTACATCAATTATTGATATTATACGTCTGCATCGCGAATTGATCGTAACTCATAAATATGAAATCGCTTCGTTTAGAAAAAAAGAGGAAGAGAGAGAGTAGGTGCCATTCGTTTTACTTGCATGAAAAAATGTACTGCCTCTATAATGATGAGCAGAATCCTTGTTGAGAAATACAATTTGAAATTCTTAACGACATCGAGGCGGCAACTTTGTAAAAGACGAATTAACATCAATCGAACATAATTTAGCCTTTCGATTAAATAATTGGAATAACTAGCAGTAATTTTTACTGCGTACAGTTTCCTTGCGACTTCTTGCATAATGACGTTAAAGCATTTACTTTGCAAAAAACTTATTAACATTATTTGAAGGTAATTTAATCACATTTTCATGCATAAGGAAAAGATATTACATGATCTTGAATTATCTCTTAATGATATCGAAGTTTTGGCTTATTGTCAGCATAGTTAGTGATAAACTTGTTTTTATACAGCGAAAATTAACAAGCGCAAGAAATATCTTAGGACATATTTTGGGGAGGATATGTAGATCGATAGTTTATAAAATATCTCTCTGGAAAATAAAATTGGAAAATAAATTAAACAAATAAATTTTTTTCTTTGTTTTTTCAAAATTATTTCAAATTAATAAGTTATTACAATAAAATAAACAGAAAAACAATCTTTCTCTCACTCTCCTTTTTTCTTTCTTTTATTCAATTATTTCTAAATAATAAAAAATATTGTAATATACATATTTTGTAAACGCGTAAAATATGTTATGTATTTAGACATTTTTTCAAATATGAAATTTATCAAAAAATCAGACTATAGCTTTCTGTGAAAAGTTTACGTCTACAAATCGTGATCTAATTGATAAATTGACCGTTGCTGCAAAATATTAAAGCGACATACATCAATTCCGCAAGACGTGTCAATTAGTCTAGCGACAATTAGGGACAACCTTGCGTATAATAATTTCCGCGCAAACTATAGTAAAATGGTTTTTGCCACGCGCCGTTCCCTCAAACAATTTTGTACTGTTTATGCTCGTTCATGCTGAACGTCGCACACGCTGCTAACTTTATTGCATCGCGGGTGCATCTACCATGTCTACGCGTGCTTTCCGCTCGATGCGGTTTCTTCTTCCGATTGATTGATCGTCGAGGATGGTCAATCGGTTTTTCTTCGTCTTTCTCTTGATCCATCCTGAATCATGGCAACTGATGATTGTTTCGCGGAAAAAGTTGCACCGCTTAGTTTCCATAATGATCGTCTCGGCTCGAACACGATCGGTCGATTAATATCGCATTTCTTGCCATGTTGAAAGAATACGCCGCAGGATTTTCCTTGCAGTCTCCTTGGTAACGGATGATTTTGTGTCGCGTGGAAGGAGGAAGGAGGGAGGGCATTTCAATCGTAAATTACGCTTGTTGATTTCATTTAGTTAGGTTTTTATTGCCGTATTCGCATTGTCATACTTTCTTTTTATTGCTTTAAAAGGAGAATGCTTTAATGATAATATTTAAGGAATTAAAGAAATTCAATTTACATTTACAAAATTATCATTTATTTTCTTACTCAGAAAAGTATTTGTTTATATGCATTATATATTGTGGTGTTAATTTATGCCGATATTAATTTTGGCAATGACTGTGATAACCACTGTGAATCCGAGATTTAACCTGAGATTGGCGCGCAACCGTATGCAACCGCACCCATGCACAACGAACTGTCGCAAGTCGCGTACGCGCATAATACAATATCGCATGATGCGTAATCGTGCATGAAACGCACAATGCCGTGGCGCGGCACGTGACGGCGTTACGGTTAAGCGCGATATCGCAGTCATAATTAATCGGATACGCTAAAGTGATCGCAACCGGTGCTTTACTACCCCCTCCGGTTTAGCTCGCCGTGAAAAATCGATCGCATCTAAATGTCACCGCGATATACATTTTGAAATACGCAGTTTTATTAATAAATTGCTTAAAATATGAACAAATAGAAGTCACAAGGGAACCTTAATCTGAATCTTGATTATTTATAGCTTGAACTTATAGCTTGAAAAGTATTTGCAATGAAAGTTAGCATCTAAATAAGCTTTGAGAAAGAAACCCTCTTTCGAGGCATAATGACTTGCGTCGTCAAATGCGTTCGTTATTTTAGATTCGTCGGATACAATAGTCGTCGAAATAAAAATATCTAGAGGTACTGGGTAGTGTGTTAGTAATGTGTCGCGTAATAGCTACATTAAGAAGAATACAATCCTCCGTGCGCAACGCATTCGTAGCGCTGCACTTACGAGTTAACGGGCCATCGCACACCACACCCGGAGTAAAAGTCAGCTGCAATTTCGACCCGGCAAGAGCGCGGTCCGTTGGTCGGCCAACGCGTAACGGCCAATAACAATCAATTTGCATGGATATAAGCCCCGGCAGGGACAGTTCTCTCGCGCGACACGCAAATAAAAACCGTCATCGAGAGAGTCACGTCTCTGCCCACGTGAAGCTAACGAACTTCTCGTATTAATTTTCGCGCGCAGTTGACCCACATGCTTGACGGCGATGACGATGACGAGTGTGGACAACGACGAATGCGCGCCTCGGTAATTTTCCGGGTTCTACGGATGACCATGATGACGATCTCTTTAAGACGACGACCTTGAAATATTTGCCGGCTTAAAACGCCTTTAAAACCGGTATCTAAACACCGCCGTTGTAAACGTGTCGGCTTCTATTTGAATAGTCAAGTGTTAGCACTGTCAGAAGGTGCTCTCGGAGTGCCGTCAGGACTACGAATGTCCTTACGAGAGAAATTTCCTTGCGCTCGAGGCTCCAAGAGTTACGTTGCCGTTAACGGTAATTTTCTTGATTCAAAAGATAGTTAATTTTTAATTTGTCTTAGAAGTAATGATAGTCGTATATAATTAAATAATGTAAATTGTATATCAGTTACCCGAATAGAGAATTAATAGTTCGGTAAATTTTTGAGTATCGCATTCTGCTATTTCAAAGGTATCAAAAGTAGTTGATAATTGTAACTTTACATTGTTATACATATACATATAGAAGTATGAAAAAGAAATAATTTTTGGTCCATTATTTGCTCATAAAAATACATAAGATAGAAAATATATAGAAACAATATTCTATCTGCTATCATATGAGTTAATTTAGAAAAATATTTTTCTAATTACTTGTAACATTTAATTTATACTTGAGATAATTATCGCGCAGTCATTTATCAATTTTAAGTTATTCAACATATATCCTTAATCATTAAAGAAATTTCAATCTCTGTAAGTGATGTTTTATTTTGTCTGTTTTTGATATCGTAAATTTTGGTCAGCATGCATCGACTGCGATACCGTTGCATTCGCATAATAAATTGACCATTGAGGAGAAGAAAATTGCACCTGTCATCATTGCAGCGTGCGACATCGCGATATTCTTCGTATGCGACTTCTCTTCGTATGCGTGTATCTCTAAATAAAGAAATGCATGCTAATTTCGACATTAATATTAATTTTCGCATATTTGTTACGCTTTCGGAAATCTATCAGTCAAGAAATTACGAAATTCAGACTCGATTATCGCATAGTGATTGAAAAAAATTCGATCAAACTGCAAGATAGTAAAATCGGGATAGCGATAAACTAGTTTATAACCTTTTTATTTAAATTTATTCTTATGGTTTTTTCAAATCCAGTTTTTTTACTAAGAAAAATCTTTTATGAAGCATTTCTATTTACAAAAAACTATGAAAAAATTGTTCTATTTTTTATATCGCATCTTACAATTAGTTATAAATTTCTTATTTTTTACGATATACATATATTTTTTTAATGTTAATGAGGAGTTAAAGAAATAATTTTTCTGGGACGAGAAAGTGTGTTCCTCGAATTCACTAATCAATGATCTTTTCGTTAACGGTAAGAGATCCGTGTGTGCAAAGTACGCTTCGCATTTATTTCCATCCGTATCGTTTAATCAGGTACAACATTCGTCGTTCATTTCTTAAATCTTCAATGAAATTACATCCTTGTGCATACGAACTGCTTGAGCCATTTAAAAAATACAGAATTTCATTTATCAGATATTTGTTCGATTTAACTTCTTAACATTAGAATCGCGGTTTTGAAATAAAAATATGAATAAAATATTATTAGTTAATAAAATTTACTTGCAATCTTAAAGCGTTATAAGCTAAAATCTTTTAACTTTTAATATCAGATGAATCTATGAACATTGAGATAGCTAATGAAATTTTCGTCAATTTTCTTCAATAGACTGACTGAAAAATATCTCTTGTACTATACTTTATTACACTAAAAAAATCATGCCAATAAAAAAGCAAATCGTTTGCTTCCACAGATTTATTCGGGCACATTTTTGTAGTCGATTTGGCCTCGTTCTGCATTGCTACCATATCTGTCGAGTGTAAATGTAATAAATTCTTCCAAGCTTAATTCTCGACCGTCTCAAGTACTCATAATAAGCTTACATTCAAAAGATTTAAAATCGTTATAAAACTTGTAGCCATTTCGGTGATATTTAGGTTCAAATAGTTCTTTTTCAGCCTCTTATGTTATTCTCTTCGACAAAATATATTTCCTAATATGATAGGTATAATAGCAAATTAATTTTATATCAAATTTTATTATACTTGCTACAAAACACTTTGTAATTTCTTTTTAAGCGTATGAGATTAGATACTAGCATTTACGTCGATACGGCACAGGTCAAGGAAACGTGCAGAAAAAATACTAATAGGAATCTTAAAAAGTTTAACGCGTTTGAACATTCTTGCTACGACCGTCAAATTGCTCGTAAAACTATAGCGGATAAGCATTTAAATATTCGGCATAGGTTGATCCAGAAATTTGCCTCTCATAATTTCGTCCGGCCTTAACAGCAATTATTTGATCGGCGAACATGCACTCTGGTTCACGAAACGCGCTCGTGATAGTCTAATTAAGCGTGTCGAAGAGCGGTAACGATCGTGCAAATTCATACGAGGTCGATTCGTATGCAAGGCGATATTTATCGTACGGCTGGATAGGAGGCGGCAACTGCGGCTGCCGGGTATTCCGAGTCGCACGTAAATCTCACGACTGGTATCTTTCTTCGTCGAGGAGGACTTAACCCGGCCGTGCCGATACGAAGCCCGCCCTTCACCGAACAACTGCGAAATTCCTCTCGTGTGCAACCTTCGTCACGCTTCAGGGACGAGCATCTCGTCGAAATCATTTTTGCCCGACGCTGTCCCACTTCGTAAAAATCTTGAGCTCATACGAATGCAAAGAAAGTGTACGTGCAATTTACATTCTGACATATTTGCTACGAAATATTTAAATTTTTGATGTTAAGAAAAATATCAATTTTTCCTGTTCTTAATATTAAATTTATTATAGGGACACGTTTCAAATAAAATTACTGTTTTAGAGTCTATATCAATCTAATAATAATAATAATAATAATTAAGGGAGTGGTTCTTTGTGAAGTCTATGGTACTCGGATTCAGATTAGGTCCATTGTGTCTCCCCTTCTTCAACCTACGCTTACAGAAATCCGATTTTCCTCCAGAAGAGGAATCGGCAGGTGTTTGAAAAAATGGGATGTATACGAGATGAGGAGCCACTAGGATTTGAATCCAGGATTCTTCCATTACTAATCACTCGCGCTAGCATGGAGCCATCCCAATCTAAGAATAAGAAACAAGCTATTTATGCTCTCTGAAGTTCAATTCGTGAAAATCTTGTTATTCTCAATACAACATATTTATATGTATATCCGCATGTAATATTTGTTTAGGATTAGTTTTTTCGCTGCAAGTAGATTAGTAAATGATTCCAAATTAGTCAAAGTTGTTTTTGAAATGTTTTGTGTGTGCTGATATTTATTTTATTTTCTTCATCGAACTCGTTATTTTTATCAACAAAACACATACTTTATATGGCGAAGAATTGAGTAACATCGATGCAACATTGTCTTAATCTTTCTTGCTTTTATTCCTCGGATAGTCATAAATTAAAATGCATGTCGCAGGCTGGTTTAAAACTTGTACTTGATCGTCCAGCCAGTGGCAACTCTCGTTGTTTGTCCGGTACGAATTCATGTCCGGTATGTGCGTTGTCGAGGGAAAAATCGTGCAATCCAGAACTCAAAGATATAATCTTATCTTTATGAATTTAAATTTTGTTGTACTTTATTTTGAAACGCAGCGTGTTTTTTATGCAATGAGTATTCGAAAGTAGAAAGGGAAGGGAGAGGTGAGAAGTCATCGCTTATTTTCTCACAAAATCCTTAAAAAGCTTTCTTACGATATTGTTTTCGTCTCTTTTTATTCTTTTCTCTCTCTCTCTCTCTCTCTCTTTCGTTGCCTTCCTTTTATTTATCTCGGATGAGCATAAATTAAGGCGTGAGTCGTTGATTAAAAATTCACAATATACAGTGGCGATTCTCGTTATTTGTTTGGTGCTTGTTGTGAACGTTCATCGTCTGGCAGAATGACGGATCAAGGCTACGCTATGCCGTTATTACTCCTAAATGCGAGGGATTATTGGTAATCATTATGATCGAGCGGCGTAACGTAATATATGGGAGGGGATTTTGCTGTATAGCATTTTGTCGTCTATGATATTAGTACCGTCGATGGATACCGTCGCGCGCGAGTCTCTTCTTCTAAATATTTTATATATATTTGTACTTGTTATTTGAAAAATTACTTCATTTCAAAGAAACATAATGAAATTTATTTACTGAAATAATTACTTTTCTAATAACTTTTGTATTTGCACAGTTTCTTAATTATACAAATAATTGGCTTATTAATTAGTTGGTTTATTAATTTGTTTTTCTGAATAATACTGAAAATAAATTTAAATAATCAACTTTTTATAATTATACAAATTATAAATATATATGAAACTTTATACATATAAAGCAAATTTTATTTGTCAATTTTATTTGATTTGCGTAAATCTGTAAAATTAAATATTTTTTGTTAAAAAGAAAGATTGCGATTTAAATTAATTGATAAAAATTGTAGATTTAATTAAAGTTATATGTTACAAATTCCACAATAAACGTAATAATCTGTTATATTATTCGCGGTAGAATGCCGTATTATCAGTAATTTACACCATCTTTTTGAGAGGATTCAATTAATTAACATGTTGCACTAATTGCATGAGTGCTTTCATCGAATGCGTCGCGTTTTCGAGATACCTAAAATCGCGTTGCCGTGCACGCGCGAATTTCGGTGCAGCGCTATTTAATCGCGCGGCGTCATCGAGTTATGCGGCGATTGCGATCTACATTCCGGGTTTATTTGGTGGTTTAAGAGCGCGCGCTGTAATTAACAACGTCCCCGGGCATGTCCCCGGGAAATTTTATGGGCACGATCGGTGTAATTGATATAAACCCGACGCGAACCGCGCACGGTAAACCCAGGACGCGGCGGATAGCGGCGTTTATTTTGCCCGGCGTGCATATGCAGGGGGAGGATGCAGAAAAAAAAAGAGGAGCGAACGGAGAGTCACGCTTTTTATCGCGCCGAACGTCAGGTCGATTAATTTTTGTAATCTTGCGCTTTGAAATCTGGGCGCAGCCTTGATTTATTTCGGTCGAGATCGTACGCCCGCGTATCGTGTAAGCGTTCTCCGTCTCTTTTCTCCGTTCTCGTTGCATCTTCCTTTCTTCTCTTCTTTCTCCATCTCCATCGTCTCTCTCTCTCTCTCTCTCTCTCTCTCTCTCTCTCTCTCTCTCTCTCTCTCTCTCTCTCTCTCTCTCTCTTTCTCGCGCCATCCTCCGTTCTCCACCTTGCCGTGCCACACGGTGCGTATAAATATAAATCGTACATAATTGATTCAAAGACCGATGTGGGCGAATCTCCTCCGATCAGTAGAAAGCCGTTATTCATACGGTGACGGCTCGCAGGCTGCGAGCGACGCGACGACTAGTCGCGCGAGCAATGAAAGCATAAATACAGGGCTATTTGCAGAGCGACGTGTGTGCGTACGTGCGTCGATACGTGGCCCGGTAAGTGGCTTATAAATGTATCGCCTATCAGTTTTAGAAATCGGCTGTGAATCTGTCAACGCCGTAATTTGTACGAGCCCCTGGCTACGCCGCTCGAAGATCGAAGATCGTCGTCAGAGAAAGGCCTTCATCGATCAAATCAATAACGTAACGCGAATCATTTCGAGTATGCAAGAGTAGCGCTTTCAAATGCTAATGTTTTATAATTTTACATTATTTTACAATCAGATCTCTTACTCGCATATACATATTTTATCTATTCTGATAATTTATTCCGACGGAAAAAACTATTTTTTTCTCTTTTAATTTTTTTTCCCAACATTTCGTTGTTCATTATGTAATGTAACAGCATTGCTTAACCATTTGTAACTTGAGATATTAAAATTATTTATCTTTCTGGGAATCAGAGGATGGCTCGCGAGTATTAATAAACTGCGTCCGTCTTTTTCTTCGTCTCGCTTCTCCACCGTCCCTTTCACCCTTCTCTGGGTGGGTACTCGAAGGTATCGCGCGCGGTTCAGTCGTGCCGTTTCCTTCGCTTTTATCCGCTGAGAAAGGCGAAGAGTCAACTCGGCAGGCCAAGACTATCGCTCACTTCGGCCACGCTGCGGTAGCTGGCAGTTCTGGCAGTAAGTAATTAAGTGCAGGTATTTACGCACGTTTCCGCGGCGCATCCGTACATGAATAATGCAAATTATATATGAATATAGTTTACATTTTATATATATATATATGTATATATATATATATATATGTATATATATGAATAATATAAAATAATATAACAATAATAATATAACAATGTAATAATACATGCATACATGCCAGACGTTAATAGATATTGATAAGAAAGCTTGCAAATAGTCATCGTCCTTACATTCGCGGTTCTGTGTATAAATTGAAAACAAAATATTATGTTGAATATTTACTATATTGTAATCTACTTCAGTGGAAATTCTTAAAACGATTCTTTTAAACGAGATAGTCTAGATTAATAGCGTTAGTGAATTTATGGATATATGTTAGTCGAAGTAGAAGCTACACGAATAGAAACATAAAATCTGTTGTTTATAATATTACAAGTAATTTTGGGACGATTTGCATTCAACTTTGTGGAAAATGTCTAGCCACAAATAAATTTGAATCTTCTCGTTGTGGTTTATACTACTTGTAATTTATACAGACAAGTGACTGCGTGCTTTGTATTACGTCACGATAGTCACTGGCGTAGCGAATCGCAACACGTTAAGGAGGAGCGAAAGTTGTAAATTTCCGAGAAGTAATAAATCATGTTAAAAAATCTAAATGAATTGTGTTAAGAAAACACATTTATCTAGACATTTAAAACAATCCATTTATACGTTAAAAAATGGAAAATAAAATCAGAAAAAAATCGTCAATTTTTTTTATTACGATATTGAAATTTCATATTTAATATTTTACTCGAGAGGAAGATTGCGTAATGCCGATTAATAATGCAAATTCGGAATAGTATTTTATTAATTTCGAGATTGAAATTTTTTAGAATCAAGAGTAATTTCTTTATTATTTTGACGAGACGATGTTTCGAGGCGATAAAATATTTCACGCCGCGTATTTTTTCGAGTCGTCTGATTTAAGATAACGAGGTTCTTTTAATCTCGGGGGGGTTTTTGTCGGATCGTGCGCCCAAATTCCTTGGTAGCCGGACTCCGCGAGTGCGAATCCGCCTCGATGCGATCCATCATTTCGCTTTAACACGGTAAGCGAGCGCCTTGTAATGCCGACGGGCAGATTCAGCGAGTCTGGTGCACGCGTGCAGCGAACTTCGCGAGCGGTTCGTTTCACACGATTGCGGGGTTGTGCGAAAACCATGTTTATTCATTACGATACATATTGCTATGTTAAATGATAAATGTCATGCGGAACAAAATCTTTTGGAGAAATTCTGAGAAAACCTAAAAGAGAAATCAATAATCTTTTATATTTTTAACGAAATTTAAAGACAGCTGGACATATTCTACATATTTTCGGGTTATCACATTTTATCTTCTATCCATAAAGAAAATATTAATTGATAGATGACGTGAAAGTAAATAGTAGTTAGACATTAAGTTATAAACAAATTGAGATTGCCGTAAATAATATACCATAAAATATATCTGCACGATTGCAAGATAAGCAAGAGTAGAATATTTCAAGTAGAGGGGAGAGATATGTAAGTCTCTTAAACGTAATCCAACTGCTATTAATCTTTCATACCAATTGTCAAGCTCAAATTTATCTTTCTAACAATACACGATGCTTTTCATAATATTACGACTTACGAGTCATATCTCATCGCGGAAATTTCACCGCGAAGGCAAGCGCGCAGGTAGACGCGCGCACCTGCCCCGACAGTTAGCACCGGCGGCCGTGCACACGCCGTCGCTCCATACAACCGACTCTCTAATTGCGTTCCCGAGTACTCCCGCGGCACGACTTCCCGAAGACGTAGCGTGTTGCTAACGCGTGTTTACCCGAGGCGGGCTGGAGGGATAGGAGGCCGCGTTATACCGCGCCGACAATAAGTGTAGCGCGTGCTCTGCTCCCGGCCGCTTCCGCGTCGCGCGCGGTCGACTCGTTTCGCTTTTTCGATCGTCGCTGGGCAAATATTTGACTCGTCAAACTTTGCGACTCGCTGACGCGGCGGAAAAATATGGGAACGCACGCGCGTTATTACCGTTACCTCTCACGGTTTGGTTAAGAAAAAAAACTTTGGTTAAGAAACTTAACATTGGTTAAGAAACTTAACTCTGGGAAAAAAAAGGAAGTCCACGATGTTGATTCTTTCGAGTTGAATTTTATTCAAATTTTGTTTAGAAATACAGTGTATAACTTTTCTCTTTCACAGACAAAGCAAAAGAAATATTTTTAAATCTTATTTTCAAAATATATAGATTAAAGATAGCATTAATTGTAACTGGACGAATTTAAAAGAATTACATTTTTATAAAATGTAGAATATACTTTTAAGAAGTATATAAAGTTTGTATAGGTATTTTTTTTTTAATATTATTCACGTTAAACATCCTTGAAAAAGGACGAAAAGAGACTTTGATAAGCTAAGACTTATAATTTAGATATTTAAATAAAGTTATTACGCAGATTTTCTCATATTTCTCTCTTTCTCTCGGAAATTTCTTTATGGATAAATTACCGCGTTGCGTTTTCGTCGGCCGCACAATTCTACTCGTGGGAGACATTGTTACCTGAGTGAGTAACGAGTGACATGTTTCATAACTGTACGTTATACTAGTCGCCTAACTGCTTGTCCACCCGAGAGACCCTACCTAATGTCTGTAGATCTAATGTACCGACAATGTGAATACATTCAGGAGAAATATCCACTTTGCCGCTTCGTCTTCTCTGCGGTCCGCCGAGGAATGAGCTCGGTACTCATGGGATAATAAGACCGTGCGAGTTTCATCTTGGACCGCGATTTCCATGGCGCGTTATTACAAAACGTCGGCCTTCGTGCGACAGCACGTTGTCACCAGAATTCTCCGTTCGCTTAATGACTTACTTAAACTTACTTAATGATAGCCGAAATTTGTAGATTATCAAATTAATATTTGAAATGATAATGACTTTTACATTTTCCCATGTACTATCTAAATTTATAGCATCGCGACTGGTGCGTCATACAATTTTTTGAATGTTATAAGAATAATATCATTATAGGAATTTTATGTTTGACCGATAATTTATCGCTACATTTATATTAACGTAATAGAATAAAATAAAATGGTGAGTTTGCTTTACTGTTAGATAAAGCAAAACTTGTAAAACTTCAAAACCTATGCATCGTTTTTCAAAAACATTATTCTTCAAAATTAGCGTAAATAAAAAGATGAGATAGATCCAATCGGCACTTGCTATTCGGAGACTTCGCGTTAACGCCGGAGATCCGGCCTCCGGAGCCGAGCCACGCTTTAACGACTTAGAAACCAATCGCGGTAGGAAACCTAAAAACTGGTCAATAGAATTTCACGGCGGATCCGCGATTTATAATTAATTTAATTTTGCCGCAAGAGCGCCGCGTCGTTTAACCTTTTTGCCGTGATTTCGTTAGGAACGTGGAGGAGCGGACGGATCGACTCCGGCTGCCAGACTTCGCGGGCCGACCGACCGATTTGCTCGGCTTTCATGACGCTCTCTTTCCGCTCTCGGCAGGGCAAGAGAAGGCGGAGTGGATCCTTATAAAACGATCCGACGGCCACGCCCGCTCATCAAGACTTCTTCTCGTCTTCCGAGCCTTTGTTTCCCCGTACTCCGTTAGTTACTCAAATTAGCCGCAGAACGAGCTCGTTCCGGATCTGAGCAGCCTTCTCGTGGCGATCGCGTGTCTCGTATCCCGGCTCCCTCGACAACCTAATAACACTCGTAAAACGCCGTGCTAGTATGACGAACGAGTCGATACTTAGCTCTGCGGAAATCTCACTCAGTTGCTCTACGAGTCTACGGGCCTAAGAAACGCTTATAAATATATCGGTATGTTGTAAGAAAGAGATGTGTACGTTTGAGACACTTTATCAGAAATAATTTATAAACAATTTAGTATAATGATATTATTTTCGATTTTTTTATGACTCTATGATTATCAAAATTATGGCAAAAAGATTCGATTTAATATCCATTATTAAAATACTTATCGCTTATAATGACACAACTTTATATTATCTACCTTAATTACTCGCGTAGGTAACATGGTACACGAACAAAGAGCTTTTCTTTTTGTGCAGTAGGCAACATGCGAACACTACATATATCTATCGCTATAATCTCAGTTGGCCGCGTACAACAAAGCAGAGCTCGCTCGTTAAATCGATCGTTAAGATATTAAACGCTTTGTGATAAGATATAACATCTCGCGCGACGTGTAATTGACCGCGGCGCATTATCTTCCAATAAATATTATTTATAGTCGCCGAAAGAGAGCGTCGGTCCGCGCGCGTGCGCGCGCACACGCGGTCAAGTTGTAGAACTCGCCTTCTCCGCGCGCGTCTCGTCCACTCGATGTGCGCATTGTGACGAGCGGCTATCCTAACTGTATAGTTAGCCGTCGCCTCTATTCCCGTCGTGGCTGCGGCGGTTTAGCCACGGTCGTTAGCCAGTCGATACAGCGTAATTCACTGCCGGGGTAACGCCCAGCTCGCCGGACATTCGTCAAGAATGGACGTAGCGCGCAATCCGATAATACGTCCCTTAATGATCGGTGAATGAATCGGTAATTATTCCCCCCCTCCCACCTGCCCCCATCTCGCGAGCCTTCTAGACGGACAGTCTGCATAATCACTCCGGCTCCGGGGCCACGGCCGACACCTGGCGATATTTTTTACGATTACCGCTGCAGCTCATTGTCCACCGTGATTATCGGTTCGCTCGGTCCGGCGCGTCCGCCGCTAGCGATTTCTATACTACTAATTAACGGTCGGTGAAAAATTCAATTCCCGTGCCCGCGGTCGCGAGAGAGATTGAGAGCCTGTCGATACGTTTACGTGAGGCGCGTGGAAAGCTAAACGCACGTACGCATGCGAACGACCGTTCATGTTTACGCCCGACGCTCGATTATGCTTATCGTTATTGCCCCTTCTCCGTAATATCGCCATTGCAGTTTCGTCAGATTTAGGTTGTTGAATTGGTAGTTGAATAAGTAACGAAAATGATTGTCGAGGTATATAATTAATTTATTGCCGAGACCACAGAACGTGGCCACAAAAGATATATAATCGTTAATTATATTCCCCAGAATGCTTCTCAAGCTTTTATGAAGAAGTCGAAAGGTTTTATAATGCTTTTTTTTTTATGCTGATGAGATCACGGTGATTACATTGTTGAATTCAGTAGATTAACGCGCAAAAAAAAGCATATCTGTGCCAAGAGGCAGACTGGTTTTTGCACGTATTCGTGGTTGTTAGCTAGCAGGAAATCACTGGAATTATACACGCGGCATGCCCTTTTCTCTCTTCTCTCGGCGAGGCAGATCTCTACTTCGGCGAGATCTGATGTTTTCGTCTGGTGCGATCAACGAGGCGCTTCGAAGTCTGCCTTATTAAATTGGACCATTAAATCGCGAATTTCCGACTATCTCTCTCACTCATATAAATTTTGTATTTTTTTTCCAGCAAAAAAATTCATTGTTTTCTTCCATTTTGCCAGACTCGATCAATTACGCGTTAAATTAGTGTTACGGTAACATTCATTTTCCTTGCTATTAAAAATTACTTTTGTATACATTAATATTGATGTAAAAAGAAATTCTGCAAACATGTAGGTTTATCGTTTAATTAAATTCTTTTTTTTTTTGCATAAAGAGTTAGTTTTTAAAATAAATATCCAAAGCTCGGTTCGCGTTGTTAGAGCGAAGATGTACCCAGGCGATGTTTCTCACACAATATATCTCACATTCTTGTACGACGATGTTTATGAAGGCGCCTAGAGCGAGGATTGTTAGTGGCTGAAGGGAAATTGGTGAAATTATGTACGCGGGGCCGAAGCTAACTTCTCTATCTCCTCTCGCGCAACGAGACTTCCTTGTACCGGGACGGTGCATCCCACGAGAAATACGTGACAGTATGACAAGAGGCACGACACGGTGCTTATTAAACCTTCCCCCGATCTCACACGAAGTGGTTGACCAGCCCGCGGAATTTCCCTCCGTGACCTTCCTTGACCGGCAAACGTTGTCGGGGGGGCTGGGTGTTGCGTGTCGGACAGAAATACGGACGGTGCCGCGTCAGACAAAGGTCGTAAAATGCATCGGCGATCGATCGAGGACATCGCTCCCTCGTGCATCACGTGTATGTACGTATAATGTGGCTTCCATCGTAGACGAACGATTTCACCTGTCCGATTATGGATGTCGTCGCATCGCTGCGCGTTTTTACCTTTTTTCGTTGCATTTAACGTGACGTTGCACTTTACACGTGCCGATCCGACTTTATGCGTCAGGATGATTGAAAATCCAATTGAACGTAAGCTCAACACTTGCGCTTGAGATCCGTGCGACGGTCCGGACAATAATATTAAATGGTAAATACATAAAGTTAAAATGTCACGCATGTTAAAACTCGGAAATCGATGCGCGAATGTAGAAATAAATTTGAAAATATTTCCCTGCGCGAGAGTCGATTTCAAATACATTTTTCTTGAGCGCAGGGAGAATAACTCCTTCCTCGTTAGACTCTTCAGTATCTTAGGTGGACAACACCTCCGCACGTAGCTTAGAAGCCTACGGCTTCTCATACATCTCGCGATACTTGCTTCTGGTACTTGTACTCGGCAGCGGTACCAGCGGCAGCTCGGTTTGCAGTAACGTGTCGTACGTTTCTCGAAGTCGTTTCGCGGAAACTCCTAAGCTAAGCTCCCCTCGTGCCGTTTTTCGTTCGCGTTGCTCACTTCGAGATTGCACGTCGGCACGTGGATAGATAGTATTCTAATTCACAACTGTAGGCACACTGCATCCTTGTTCTGGTACTCAATAGCACGATGTCCATTTGCTTTATGTCACAAGGTCTCTAATGTAGTCGTCTCTGACGATCTCGGATTCTGTCGCCTTTCACGTGCAATTAGCGATTCGTACTAACATCTTGAGATAACAAGACCAAATTGCGTCGTATTCAACCAATGGAGTATCATTGATTAGTTGCAAAGCATGTATACCTAATCGAAATAACTGGTTAAATTGTCTAGCAATGGATTTAATAATTTACTTCATTTATCTATTAATATGTTATTTAATACATTTTAGAAAATATATGTATCTTATACATCTTATGGAGTGAGAAATGTGTTCGCATGTAACTTAAAAATTGAGAAAACAGTTTCGTGTTCTCGGTTTCTATCTGAGGGTCGTACTCGTCGTTGATAACGCAGACACGAAGGAAACCCGAAACGAAATTTTTTTAATAGTTATCTACACACGAGTGCTAATTTTCTTTTAGTAACGCTTGCAATACCCGCATTGCGAACGGCCGGCCACGTGCGTTGCCACGTACGCTTATCGGACAGGTGTCGTATATATTCTTCGCGGTGGCAGAATCCAGGTCCCTTATTACCGTGGGACTCGCCGTGCTCCGGCAAGCGGAAAGGGCCTGTTCGCTACGGTATTACTCGCCGTCCGTATATCCTCGTACGTCCACACCGCGGCTCGTAGTTGCTTTATTAGTATCTGCCGATCGAATCGCTCGCGTTAATCGTGCTCGCATTATGTTCTCCGAACACGTCGAACACGCTGGGACACGTCTTTAAAGTGCGACACGTCGAATTTATGCAATTGTTCTGTCATTTTTACAGATAACGTGTTTACGATAACGATACGTTTAAGATTCGTCAAGTTCAGCTTTATCTTTGCTTTACGCAATGTGAATGTATGCGAGAAATATGGATGTGAATACGCGAGTCCTGTAACAAGCTGTAAAAAATTTGCTGATTTTTGAAATTTTAAATAAGAGCTCTAAATAGAAACTTTGCTTAAATATTGTCTTTAACGTACGTTTTCTACTGAAAAGTGCGTTAAAAGTGATTCCTATAATGAAGCACTATTGCTCGTCTTATCCGTTTATTTTGATTCGTTTTTGTAGACATTGCTAAAGCATTTTTCAAAAAATAAACAATGGGACAAGGACATTCGTTAGCTTTTCGTATCCGAAATAAGAATCGTATCTATGATCACTACATCTTTGATTATTTGAATTTAAAATCGAACGTCACAGCATACGTGTATCTTATTCTCGTGACTAATTTCCTTCGATTCGTCCATCGTTTGTTAAACATACGCATTATTTACGAGGAACTAAACTAAATGATAAACGTGTCTATTGATTACAGCGTGCGCAGAAATCAAACGTGACGTGCTGCGTAAACACATTAATTTTAATAAGCATGAAACTTAAGGGAATATCTATTGCCTGATGCATTGATTATCACGTGGAATAACGCACACGGCATCGCATACACGTTATTCATTATATTCGATCGGGAAGATATTCGATGTAATGCACATGTTGATTACCGCGCTATGATAAAAATTGACAAGAAGCACGACATTGGGAAAAAATAATTTTCGCTACCGTACACGCGAGGTTTGTCGATTGGTCGAAGTCGGTTTCGTCGAGAGGTTCGAAGTGATTATAATTTCTCCCACATATTAAAGCCCTTACTTACACGTACCGTTAGTTAGTAATGTCTCACGCGCGGTGCTAGGGTTTTCAAAACTTTCCGACGGAACATCGCTTAGATTACTGCAATCAGCTGTAATCTATCAGTGGCTTGCGCGCAAGAGAGTGACGCAACCGTGATATTAAGTTGTGTGAACAATGTCTTCCTTCCGTGCAAAAATGCGATGACATTTTGACAAGTCGATAAGTAAGCCATTTAGGAAAGGCTTTTAATATAATTTTAGTATTAATTTTTACTACACATTCCTACATATTATTAATAATTGACAAATACTTATAAATTATATTACTTTTTGAAACTCTCAATTGGGGATTTAAAGCATTATTAATTTTCTATGATAAAGAGATCTGTAAAAATGATCGATTTCTATATAGATTTGTTTCTGGGAGAAGAATCGCACGTAACTTTTGGCGTCATTATCATGACGTCTATCATTGAATTATCGGTATTGTTTTCGCCACCGAAGCTGAGACGCTATTCAGATCAGAATAAATGAATAAGCAATCTCATCGGTCGGATAGGCATAGGCACGGTTGGAGCGCAGTATCGAACCGGTTTGCGGCGGTTTGGCTAATTTCTCTGTGACACAGCCGCGCGAAAATCAATCTTCGTCCGATCGACCGTTCCCAAATAGCGTTTCCTTTCCGCACGATTACGTGACACCGTGCAATATTCACTGCAACGGTCATGTCTTCGTTTGACTTCGCGTTTAAATCGCGTTCTCTTTCACTATGCACGATAATATATGCCTGGAATTATTTGAAATTACGAGCACGAAAGTTTTGCAATTTAATTTTGTATTAAATGATTTAATTTCGCGTATAAATTATATTTTATGATCAAATGAGTATTAGACTAGATGAAACAGTATTTGTTTCAAACATTATTTCGAATATAAACTTAAGATTAGATACAAAATGTCATAGTGCAGTTAAATGCAATAATAAAAGAAGAAACAGGCACAGAGAGAGCGAAAAGGAAATAATTGATGGACATGTAGATGTACATTTTCTTTTCTAAAAAATCATTGATAAACGTGTTCGGTGACGTAGGTTAGAAGTGACAATTTGTGCCACTTTCACGCGACGATAGAAACTATCGATTCTTCATCGCTAAATTAGTCGACTCGTCTGAGTTTGTAGTATTGGTTTCAAGTATCTTGTAAATCTAGATACAATTATTAATTTCAATACGAAGCTAAAGCCTCGTCATGTAAAAATGTATCTTGCACTATTTCGAAATTGTTCTCGTATAGTAGCTCCGCTTTGTTAAAATTGAATGTATGTCTAAACTCATAAACATGTGTCAAGACGATTTTATCATAAAATTATATTGATAAACAGAAATATAATTAAATATATAAAAAAGTATCAAAAATATTTAGAACTTTTGAAATAATTAAAATGTATAATGAGCTTCAAGGAATAATGGAATGAGCATGAAACTTTTCGTGTTTGCAATATTCGATCTTGAGACGATATCATATAGGATCGAAATCGCAGCAATTGAATCTGATCGTTTAGAGATCTATTGGTATACATCAATCAGATGCAATTACTGCTCAACCGTTATGCAATCGTTGGATTTGCTCAACGCAGTTTGCGTTAGTTACAGTCACATATTTCATCATAGAGCGTATTTTGTAGTGTAATTGAAGAAAGGCAAGGTTCACTATAATAGCAATCTTACCCGCTATTTTAAGAACCTGAAAAAGTCAATCTTAAAATTGGGATCAATCAATTCCAGGATTAATTGTTTAGAATGCTCAGTTTTAGATCAATGTTTTCAAATTAAATTACTGCTGTACTCGGACATACTTTTAAATTGATATTGTTGGTACACGTCACGTTAAATCGTGCACCGTAAACAGGCCCTTGTGCATAATTATTCGAAAACGAGAGTACCACGAGCGATCCCGTCACCGGACGGAGTGGACCGTAATCGGTACACGTCGGGCTACACCTCAGAGAAGGAGAAACGACCCGGTCGTGGTTTATGTCGGCGAAACGCGCCGATCCCCGCCGCTGATTTAAGTAAATTGCATGCAAATGTACGAATTGCCGGCTGCCGCGCACCGGGAATAAGGTCGGCCATTAGGTGTGGCCTCTCTCATCGAGATAAATAACAATAATTGAGTTGCTAGTGGATTAAGCCGGACTGGACACGTATCAGCGCCGGAATGCTTCAAGTATGAGCGGCTTGCTACGCGGAAACCTACTTGCGGAAATGTCTATTATGCAGTACTTTGATCAACGTCGTACATTGAAGGTCGCGTGCCTTCTTCGTAAGAGAGGCCAACTTGCAGTAAAATCGTGAGCAACAACGTTAGAATGAAGGGCTGTAGTTATCTCAACAGTAAATAAAATATTAGAGTTAAGTCCATGAGCGTAAGCGTCTCACGATGGCATTACTTTTTTTCTTAAAAAATTTGACACGAGAAACCTGAAATTATGATTTCAGATATGAATCATTACTAATTTATTGGAATTTATTTTTCAGGCCTCATTTTCTTATTTTCTTGTTTTTGTTCCTTCATAAAAAATAAATAATTGAAGAGATACGGAATTTTTCTGAACATTTTTGTTTATATATATGACGGAATATGTTAAAATACTTGGCATAGATTTTCTATTTCTTTTTGATAAAGATTTATATTGCCTAGTGTTGGTTATTACAAATCTAATACTACTACAAATGTTAGTATCATCTAGAACAGAGGAAATCATAACTAATCGTAATGTGTGGCAGCGAATATGCCGATTGATTAAGATTCTTTAGCTATCTTATCGTTTAATTAAGTGTGGAATTTCTCTTATCATTACTAAGAGAATATCCGGTACTTAATAATTTTTATATAATAATGTTTATTATTTCCTAATAGTATATATGAATATAGTGATGTTTTAAAAAATACCGAAAGAACAAATATTCGAGAGATCTTAATAAGACACGTGGAAATTGCAATTCTATCTAATATAATATGGTGGAGTATTTTTAACTTATTAAATGCTAAGTTTACAGCTTTATTCGAGTCATAATGTGTCAATAATTACGGTTATGAATTTTTAATTGGCTCACCGGTAAATGAGGATCCACGACGATCCTTGCGCGTATTCTCGTGACGAATGAAGCGTGAAATCATCGCATAGCTCACACCGTGAAATTAAATCGTATATTAATATATTTACGATTGTGTAGTGCGTACGCAAAATCCATATTAATGTTAGCTGAGCCAATGAATGGAGATAATCGCTTATACGACCAATATGATACATATATGTGAGCAATTCACATCAATTGACAGCTAATAGGATACATACTTTCATTTGACTTTCTCTTTTTTCTCTCTTCATCCTTTTGATCTTCCTATCATGTGATCCTTGTGATCATTCTCTATATTTCGAAGTCAGCGCGTTAATTTTTTCCATAGAAGATATTCGTCAGTGCAGACCCGTTGCATGAAGTGTTTTCATCTTTTCTTTCTAAAAGAGTTCTATGAATTTGAAATCAATTCTTTCCAATGGGAGATTTAATATATGAAATTACTAAGCATAAAAAAATAATTTAATTATAATACAATTATGATGCAAACGTGTAAATAATTGACAAAAGTTTGATTCAATTAGATTTTAATTTAATTAGGTTTATTATCTTCTCGTGTAGATGTGTATTTACAGAAAAGAGATGACGAAAAAGACAGGAAGCGAAATTCTAACGATTTATATTAAACATATCTCTTATTCGAGGAATCGTACGAATCATTATTTAGAGAATCTGACTGTCGGATTCTTATTAGCCGGAATCGAGTTAGTGCATGGTATTAACGACACGGGCGTTAATTTAACTTATAAAATCTCTACTTTATCGCGCGTATCTCCGTGGTTTACGCGCCGCTGCGGAGTTTCGCTATTTCGTACGACGTTCCATTCTCTAAGAATCGCGCAACCGGTAGAGAACGGACGGACATACGCGCTAAGGTACGAAGGCGACAGGCAGGCGTATCCTTGAACATCCGCGGTGCCGAGTTACGGCAGTCGCGGTTGTGCCAATTGCATCGGGATGCACCACGGATGTGGCCGAGAAAAATGCGACGTGTAGAGAGGGAAATTATGATTATGTCCGCGCGCCAATCCTGTTTCGACGAACACCGTCGTCGTCGACTACGAGCCTCCACACCTCCTCGGCAATCGAGCAATCGTTATTTTTAATTAAGGGAGAAGAGAGACGCCGTATGTCGGCGTGTCGACGTGATATAGCGCGCGCGGAAACCTGTCCCCGAAGATATTTCTTCGAGGATGGCTCGCCGAATACTTGAGGAGAAGACACACGAGAGCGATGCGTGTCGAGTGCGCATTAATCGTTGATGGTATTAACAGCGCTGTGCCCGGCAATCGATGATTGCTCTTATATGATCGGCTGTGTCGATAAAAATTTATTTCGATGCGACGATTTTCCTGCACGCGGCCTTCCTTCAAAGCCCATCCTGTGGATTTCACGACCGCTTTTGCGTTGCATCAGACGTTCTCACTTTATGAGAGAAAAGACATTTTGTGCTATCTCGCCCCATTCTTATGCTATATTTCGTTTTTCTTCTCGTTACTCTTCTCTACCAATGATTTTGTCATATCGATTATTATCGTTGTCGATTTGAGAATGGTTTATCTCATCTATTGAAATTTTTCGATAATTCGAGTAAATAAAAGCATACTCTACAAAGCGGTGTACCAGTTAATTCCGTTACTGCACTAGTAATTATTGATTAATTTTCGTATTTGGAGACTATTTTAATATTTGATTGAATATTTTTGTACAATTAGGTTTGTTCGAAATTAAAACTACGATTTTATTATATTGAAATTGAAATAATATTTTGGTAAATGCTATTTCATTTAATAAAGCTACTTATATTAACAGTTTATATGAAATAATTGATATATTGGCAACAACAAGTGAAAGGCATGAAATTAAATACAGTGGATGAAAGTATCAAAATTGAATGTAAACTCTAGTGCTTTCAGGCAATCGAGAAAATTAGTATGCAGGTATGCGGGTCTCGAATATGAATCAATATAGGATATTTCTAATTTAAAATCCGATTCAATTTCCAATTTCAATCACGCACCGTTGCTGTATTATCATCTCCATATTCCGATGCTTGATTACTGTTAGTTAATTGTTGCGAAATTTTTAATGGCTTCAGTTGATTTACAGTAGATCTTTGCGATTATTGCAAAATGGTACTTGGTCACTTCGCAAGAGATTCGAAGCAGGAGAAGGACGATGATGACGAAGTAATAAAGCAATCCAGGCAAGGAGATGCCGCTCCTCCTGCCTGATTAGACCTCGTATTCTTATGAAAACCGGCGTCTATCTTTACATCCACCTGCCGCCGTGTCTTTTGCCTATAATCCGCCTATTGTCAAATGATGTCGTGCGGTTGGGTTCCGCGAAGCCAATTAAGATATAAACGAAGGAGAGGCTGTCGCGGACGACTTTATCGTTTTGATTTCTTTTGTATTCTATCATCTGCATTTCCTCATTTCTCTTTATGCAGCATAAAAGGAACATAAGAAATATAATATAAATCGCATCACTCTTTTTAGCAATGCATTACTGCCATCTCTTGCCGTAGAAAGAGAATTGAGGAAGTTGAGGTGCGTTCTTATACTTTCGCTCATTATTTGTCTGAATCCTGAATTCCATTTTCATCCTATTCGTCTCGCATCATTCCCAGTTCGCGTCGTGTGAGTTTTTGCAAACATTAGTCGATTTACAAACGATTTCTTTGGACTATAATTATCAGTTTATTAAAGACCACGGGGAACAACTTGCGTATCGCGTTTCTACTGCACGGTAATTATCGCGATTCGCGGTATTTTCCGTAGTGAAATTCGAAACATATCGAGCAGCCGACATATATTGTAATTAATGGGTATTTAATTTGTTTTCATACATTGTTTATGAAATAACACAACGGCAATCACTTACCGTAATTTTTGGACTAGTGGAGGTTGATGAAAGAATTGGGATAATTAAAATATAATTTTGTTTTTATTATTTCTTAATCAAATTTATATATAAATTAAACTTAATTATTAAAACTTTCGATTCATAATATAAATATCTTATAAATGTCTTTGCAAAAATAGACAACGCATAGGAAAAATTTATTATACACGCCTACGTAATGATTTATTCAAAATAGTTTCCACAGCAAGATTATTAGCGCGAAAAGTAGATAAAGTCATTAAGGCAGGTGGTATATAAAGGTATAGTTGAATGAGCCGAAACAACGTAATCGCTTGTATGCGTGAACTGCACGCTTCCTGGATGCGTTTTAATAATTACGCAGCGTGGCGCGCACGGTAGGAGGATGAAAAATATGGAGTTAACTAGGCGAGCGCGCGGCGCGGCATCATTTAAGATCATCGTCGTGATTTACGGTGGGAAGAGGAGATCCTGCCTTAAACGAGAGCGCGTTTTTAAGATGCGCGAGACAATGGCTGTCTAGTGCTCGTGGGCGTACGCGGGTAAGCCGCGACCTCGATCGCGCAGCCCCAGTTTTTTGCCGGTCTACCGTTCCCATGCCGCAATGTCCAATGTTGTAAAAATACCGTTACTACATCCTATAAATTACTTAAGGTTCCCACAGCTCGCACCCCGCCGCTCTCGTCTCGTCTTCTTTGAGATAACCGGCGAAATTATCGAACCCCCACGCGCAGAAAATCGATAATCTCGAATCTGCTTGCGATTTCTGCGCCAGTTGCTTACATCGAGAATACATTGAGAAATTCGGTAGAAAAGAGATGTGAATCCGAACACGTTAAGATCAATGAAGTATTTTGTTGTGATTGAGAAATATATGTGTATTATAAAAAGTATTTTTGCATCTACTTATAAACTGTAAATTTGCAATATTACGATAAGCGTCTATATGAAATGTTATAAATCTTTGGAAAATAATACTATCACCATATTCATCTTATCAGAAAAGTATCTATTGAATTATGAATATTTGAAAAAAGAAATATCCTTTTCATATTTCTTTCGAACAAGCAAGAATTGACGGAAACACATTTGCAAATTTCTCAATTATCTTGATTGTAGAAACTGCATTTATGCTTATCTCATTGGCATAAATTTTCCGGTTACCTGTTATGCGTGTACATGTAAAGATACACCTTGTAACATTCGGTAAATACGTCGAAATTTTTATATTCTGTAATAAAAACGTAACAAAATATCGCTTGTGTATATCGACATTCTTTAAAGCCGAACTGGCCGTAACATCGTGTACTTACGTGCCGATAAGTATCGCGAATGAAACGAGTGTCCCGTACGAGAGCTTTTAAGGCGCGTATGTCGTTTTAAGGCGCAGGAGTAATTTAAGTCTACCTCGCGAGAGAGACCGCTACCGAGAAGCACGCAGCATCCACGATCGATTCGTTCGCGTGATACGCGTCTTATGCAAATACACAGAGATTCGGCGTGTTTGTCTTAAGGTTTATGCTTGATAAAAAATAATGAGCGCATACAACTTGTACATCAAATCGCGATTAACAATTTGTGGTTTGAAGAAGGAGACAAATGGAAATTATTCGAGTTTTAATTCTGGTTACTGCGAAGATATACATGAAGATTTATATAAATTGGTTTTAAAACGAAGAGACCCGGAATACATTCGTATTCCTTAATAAATCATCGACGTATTTTATTTGAAAAGAATTTGCTCCGAATCGATTAAAGAATACTCGTATATTTTAATATTGTACGTAAATACATATTAATAAGTATTAATTATCATATTAAAAACTGATAAAATCAGCTTTACATATTATTTAGTTTATCTTCTAGAATATCTTGTGATATTTCTATTTTAATATGAATTAGTGTAGTAATTAAATGTCGCAATCTCATAACATTGAAACATAATAGTAGATAGTACCGTCCAACATTGATGTCATGGCATTTAAAATCTCATTAAGGAGCCATTTTTCCTGCAGGGATAACTAATTCGCATAGTCATTTAGACTTATTGAACATGCGGATTCTCAATATACTGTAGAGACACTCATTATATTATACATTTATATATTCTACTCTGATATACATACATTTTTATGTATTGCGAATGAGAGTATAATAAATATTTGAAGAAAAGTAAAATCAAGGAACAATTAAATTTAAAAGTAATAGGAAGATTAAGAGTAAGAGACGTGTACATTACAAAGAGACGTGTATCTTAGAAAGCTCATTTTTTTATATTTCAATATAGAACAAAGCAAAAAATAGCAAAAAATTATTAAATAATTTTCAAGTTTTATTGTTTACGTTCTGATAATTTGGCTCAGATAGTTTTATATACCTACTTATATGTTGAGCTATCTGAGTCAAATTATCAGAACGTAACCAATAAGACATAAAAATTATTTGCTAATTTTTGCTTCTAAAATTAATTTTTTTGCTTTAGTTTTTAAAACGTTACAGGCTCGATAGTTCAATATTAAGTAAAGTAAAACATTTATTTTCAAAAGCAAAAAATAGCAAAAAATTAGCAAATTTTCATGTCTTATTAATTATTTTTGCAATACGAAGTGAGCGAGAAAACTAATTAGCATCGTGGAAAAGAGACAACAATACTTCGAGACTTTTGAGTATCAATTTAACACGCTTTTTTAAAGAGTGGATATCTTTTAATTAAAAATATCCAAAAGAATAATTTCGAATTACAAAATCTGAAATCACGTCAGCACGTCGTTACTGTAATAATATACCTACGTATAATGAATCTTGTATTTTATTCTATGAAAAAAATCTCTTGCGGCCTGTACTTAATTTAATGAGACGAGAACATTTCATCTTCTTCTAATGATAATTTCAAGAGCAAGTTAAATTAAAGACAATATAAGGGATGTTGAAACGCGACGGTGATGCACACGTCTCTTTAACTGGTCTGCGGATCCGCGGAACATCGCGCGGGACAAAATTGCTGTTGCAGTCGTTGCGGAGAAGTAAAAAAGTGAAAAGGTAGGGGGAAGGGAAGGTGGGCCGGCATCAGTCGGGGCGAGTAATCTGATCGGCTGGAACATTTGTATGGAATGTTGAGCAAGTGAGCGTCGCGCACGGCGCGTTCCACGACTCGGCTCGTCGGTTAGGTGTACACCGAGCAACGATCCGCTTCATTAACGCTGCGACGATCCGAAGATAAAGCGGACTATAGGCCGGGGTGGAGTCGGTCGAATATCGTCGATAAGAGACGCACTTTGTGCTTGCGAAATTCTGCGGAAAGAAGGGGGCGATATTCATGAACAGGCGAAGATTTAGTAACTTGAGATACTAATCTCCGATGATTATTATAAAAGAATCAAGAAGTTTTAAAATTAAATTTATAGGAGTATGTTGTGAATATACTGCAAAATTAAGAATAATTTGTAATATTCTATCTAAAATGTTAAAATTTTAATAACAGCTGATTTCGTAATTGAAATTACTGTCTTAAAGTCAATCAGTGAAATCAGCGATTATACACTGACAATCAGTTATATGTTTCAGTGATATACTCATAACTGATTGTCAGTGTATAATCGCTGATTGACTTTAAGAGAGTATTAAATTGTAATAATCTAATAATTTCTAATAGTAAGAAAATTTCAACTCATTGAAAAGTTGAACTCGTAGCACTGATTTTTTCTCTTTTCTCTTCTTGAAATATTTTTATACATCGATAAAAATTTGAAATGACATAATTATTGTAGGAATTAATCTATAGAATAAGCTTGAATTAATTCGCTGCTAGATGAAATCCTCCTGTCATTGATGTTAACATTTGTCTGCTGCTGTTTGTTGTTCTCTCGAGATTTTTATCTCCTTGCTCGACAGTTTCTCTGATAAATCAATATAATTTTTTGCTAGTAAACTAGTCAATAATTATTGATGGGGTATTACGCTCGGCAAAGCGGCGACAGTTTTAAATGTGTGAAAGCCCATGTCGCATATCAAGGACGAAAAGGAGGCAGTACAAACTGTACTTTGCTTAAGCAGAGAGCCGAACTTGTCGTCGTAACTTAACCGCTCGGCCGTCTTCAACGCTCTTGGTACTTCAGAAGGTAGACACGCCTACGTGTAACGCAAATTTTATCGCCCTTCTCGTTTTCGGCCATCGCGAACGATTCGCTTTCGTTTCGGAACGAGCTGAATATCTCTACGCTGGCGATTATTAATACTCTGTTCGCTCCGATTTTACATATCGGGCAAGGTTTCACACGTTTTTATAGCTTGCGATCCACGTGGTCCTCGAAAAAGTCGTCCTTGCCGAGTATTTTTCATTGAGAAAAATATATAAATATTTTATGTCCGTAAGAATGCATGAATAAATATTCGTACATAACAGTGCATGTTAATAACAGCTTTCGTTGATGTAGAGTAATGACATACATAACTCATTGTATATTTCTTAAGGGTCACATATGGAGAATATTGAAGTAACTATATATATTTCTGAGTAGATTATGTAAAGCGGAGTTTGTAAAATTGAAAAATGGAAGGATCACAAAGATAAATGCAATTCAAAAAAGATTGAAAAATGATGCAGGGAACTAGTAGATATATTCTATGTATGTACAGGTAATCTACATATGATGTCACACGATGATATATATCTTCATGCATGATTCATAAAAATCTGTTTAAAACTTTTTCAGTTGTATAATTAAATAATACCTATGTTCTTGTCATCCTTTTCTTTTGACTAAATGAAATATCTTCAGCTAATACGTATACCGAAAAGAAAACGCGCGCGCGCGCGCTACGTTTAATCCTTTTGTATATTTAATTCACGTGGACAACGGGTGATTATCGAGAAACGCTGTATCTCCGCCGCAAGAAACACCGCGTGGTATTTCAAGCAAATTTTACAGGAGTGACGTGTATCCTTAAACGGTTCGAGGCCATATATTCTGCGTTTACGCGACATCGGAATCCCTCACTTTTATCGAATTACTTAGACACATTACGGCTAATGAGAGCAATCGCGCGCGGGTCGCGCCTTTGCCGTCGACACCGCCGCCGCGTATTTACGTACAGGTATAAAGATATATATACGTCTGTGTATATAACAGCGTGCATGTACATGTCGAGCTTGCGTCGCGCCGCCAGCACCTCGTCACAAATTACTCGGCACGCTTTTTTCCGTCTGCGAACCGACGACTCCGGAGGATCGCGCTCCAACAGCTTCTAAACATACCGCGCGAATAAGAAGAATAAGGAACCGCGACTGAGGAAAGTCGCCTGAATCTCGTATCGCGGAAAGTGGATTCCTTTTGACAATTCCTATTGGCGTCCAAATTATTTCATTCGTATTCATTTTGTGATATTTTTCAGGCGCAATCTGAAAGATACGGTTATATAAAACCGTATAAATTTATAGGAAAAGATTATTTTAGAGAAACGACGTTTTGAATTTTTAACTCACAGTATTTAGCATATAGATTTTTCAATATTCGATTATCCAGCTCCGTCACGTCTCAATTAATGATGCGGGTGTCTTCAAGGATATCTCGTTTGTTGAAAAAAAAAAAAAAAAAACATGAGCCGGTTAATCGTTTGTGTCAAGCCTTTCATCTGTAAACTTTTATGGATTCAAAACAAATTTTTCTTCGGAGGAAGATGGTGGGATTTTTCTTTAAAAATATCGAAGAAAGGACGTACGTAAGTTCGCGATAACACCTTCGCGTTTTCTATGTGCCTATATGGATTCTTTTGTACCTGCATGTCATTCAGCTCGTGTCGGCAACTTCGGCTCTTTTTGCGACGATTGATTTATGACTGTAATGCGATCATTTATTTCCTTGCATGGCACGGTCTTTGCTAGCTACCGTACACATATATCCCTTTAGCATACTTGAGCGTGTTTTATTCTTTCATGATTGTGTGAAAGAATGAAATTCAGGCGACATTTTAAATTACAACGAATCTTTTAGATTTTTTTTTTACAGCGGGTAACATAAATTTATTAAATGTTTTTCGTTTGAAGAATTTTTTGAATTTTTATTAATATTAAAATATGAACTAATAGTCATGCAGTGTTCTAAATATTTTAAGCTATATCTTTATCATTGTTAAATTAAAAAATATTACTTTTCTTGCATACATTTGCGACTAAATATTTTCGAACTATATAATATTGATGTTTCATGTGACTTACGTAAAACTCGACTTCAACACGAATGCGTAATAGACTCATAAGAAATTTATTAAATTAGAAAAGATATGGGATTTGACAGATATTTGTTTATTTTCATCGTCTTGCTCGATCGAGTTTTATCGCTTACAACACGCGCACAATCATACACGGATTTTTAAGGCATACGAGATTGACGTTAATTGATCGCACTTTACGTAAGGTACATACGTTCGACTTTAGCGTAAACATTCGTAAAAGCCTAAAAAACCGAAAGCTTGCCACGTTAGAGAATATATTATACATCATTATTTGCGTGTTTTCACAGCTTTATTTGGATAATCATGCGCAATTACGCCTGCGAGCACAAAAACTATTTTTCAGCCACGCTTCAGAATCGACGTTAATTTATCGCATGGCTTATGTAAGATGCACTCGATTGCACAGCGAACGTGGCGTAGAATCGTAATTTGCGTATTAAGAAGGAAAGTACGAGAGCGTGCCCACCTTATTATTCCTTATCTCGAGTCGGACCTGTCTCTTTTACTCTTTCCATAGTCACACACATACACACACGTTACGCGCTCTGACATGCGTGTATTAAAGCGTGCGCAGCACCCGAGGCAGATACCCTTCGCGCCGACAATTACGCAATCCATCGCAATTAACAGCATTAGCCGGCCGCCTTAGATCTAATCGGAGCCGCGTCGCTCCCATTGCGGTAATTACCGTGGCCGATGCTTAATATTTCACATGGTAATGGCGACCCCAGCCAGTCGATCGAACCCCATTCAACCCTCCAGTCACTATTCCCCGCGTCTTTTTTGTCGTTTCGTATTACGTGCGTTATGCACGTCATTACGGGTACTATGTTACTCGAGAAAACCTTACAACGGTACGACGTTTCTAAAGTCTGAATAATTTCGCGGGCGACGGGAAATTTGCGCTTCGCGGAGGGGCTGCTGTACGTCGCGTCGCGCAGACCGTGCACGCGAACCTGCGATCTGATTCGAGAGGTTCTTATCGATCAACCGGGAATTAATTTTTCTCTATCAATGGAAAATATGAATAGAAAAACTGTCATTCGTTTTTTCATGTGCATATCTTATTTTACGTATTTTCTTTCAGAGAGATATACGCATACGTTTATTCATTTATGCGTATTTTTGATAATTGATTGAATGTATCGATTGTTAATTTTTACACTCCGTTTTGTTATGATAGTTTATTTTCTAGAGGCAGGTACACGCAATGTGCGCTCCGATAGATAAGGCGCACGTTTTTGTTCGCTTCGCGAACCACCGTCGTTCTACGATTTTCTGACTTTTCATTTCCTCCCTGACAAGGAGAAAAGAATCCAATATGTAAGGCTTGTCACGATGAGGATTCGAACGTCACGGATCATTTCGACAACAGGCGGCTCTCGAAACGATCCGTGACGTCTGATTTTTTTCCCCGACGGCCCGTCACTTCTCTTCCCCCGGGTCGGCCACGCGTGACGACACTCACCACCGCGACCGGGCGTCATTACCGGCTTAGGCTCTCTCTTCTTACGACATTTATTGCCGAGCTCGGATACGTACCTCAGACCTATTCGACCCGTCGGGCGCGATAGCGACTACGGGGCCGTAACTCCGGCCGCAGTTTCCGCGGTGGCACGTCGTCGTGCTCAACGAGCCTTCACGAGGCTTCCTCGGAAGACTCGGACAGGCTCTCTCAGGATGGTCATTGTCAACAGTCGCGGTGCGGAGGCTCGCTTAACGTACGGCGGACAATCGTTTTTGCCGCCTCCGCTGGCGGTAGGCCAACCACACGCACCACACGGCCCCGGTGGGGATTTATGTTAACGCGTTAATAATGATTGGCTTTTTGTGTCGCTGCGCGTTTCCTCGCTCGCGACTCATCGCCACTCATCGCCGTTCGTCCGTTCGCTCGCTTGTCGCGACCGGCCGACCGGAGCTGTAATTCCGGCCGCTTTATTGGCGCGATCTTCGGGGCCAAACGGCGCTTTATCGCCGATTAATGGTACGCAACGGGCGTACAGTGTATGCACGCCGCGCATTATGGCGATAAACGGGATGCCTCGGCGCGGCCGTTAAGACGCCTCACTCTCGCATGGTGCCGTTAACGTCCGTTATTTATTCCGCCGCCCTGAGTATGTTATCTCACCGTTGGACCGATTTATTTACTGACACGCGTTTACCACGGTTCATCCAGTATGCATTTTGTGCACTTTCGCCGGAGCGATATGTTGTCAACGTTGTTTTGTGTGGAGGTACGTAAAGAGTGCTTCTTTTACAACGTTTTACTGCCTCTCGGTGTTGTAAAATACTTCACTCTAGGCCTATAATGCGCGTGATTCCTTTGGTGGATTTTTCGACTTTGAATTTATTCGTCTTCCTGGCGCGTATTTTGTATTTATGCATGGTATCTTTATCCCCATATACTTTCAAATTAAACTAAAGGCAGGATGTGAGCGATATGCAAGTGCAAATATTGCTACCAAATCGTTTAGGTAAACGAAACTTGGCGAGAACTTGGTGCGAACGACACGAGTGCACATCTGCAAACTAATTCCGAATGGAAAGTGCACGTTATTCCGTAAACGAGTACCATAGTCGGTGAAGTTGTTATATCCCCGAATGTCCACGCTCCAATCTGTTTTATCCGCCACGATTTCTATGCCTTCGCTTTTTTTCTCTCTCATTCTTTTCGAGCCTACGTTTGCGCGTTTGAGACCGCCGAAACTGGGATTCAATCAAATTTAACGGTTGAGAAAATACTTTGACCTTAATGCGATTAGAAGCGAGAGTAGCTAGAAAAATTACTCGATAGGCTTGGACTGGCACTGAACTTTTTTACATTGATGAAAAAGTAGGGAAATCTGTCCTCAATGAATTTTTATGTAATCTAAGTAATTTATTTCTATTTCATCTTCTTTTATAAACCTGTAAGTCGCTTGATTACTACAATTTATAATTATTATCAAGTGTGTCATAAATGTTTAGAACAATATTTAGGATAATATTTGAAGGCGTAAGTTGCCAGAAAAGTAAGAAATGAAATGAGAACAATATTAACAGTTAATGCCATTATTTGAAATAAATGAACGTGTCAGCTCTTATAATACGACAACTATATGTCTTTACTCTTATTTCCTTCGAGCGTTTATACATCGTTTCTCAGTTACGAGGGTTAGAGATCGCTGTACAACGAGAGTACCAATCATCCGAAGCATTCTGAATCGCTCTTAAGAACGATTAGTCGTGACACGGTCCGCGAGAGACACTTAAGATAAGTCAAGCCGCGACAAGTTCCCGCGACAAGCTCCGTCCGGTACCGGAAGCGGAATGCCGCGGCGGTGTCGAGCGGGAACAAGCGGAATAGTCGGAGGGTGCGTTGTCCGCAGCCATGGACAGGCAACAACGGTGGTTGGCCATTGTGACGCTGCCGGGCCTAGAGCCGACTTTTGCGACGCGTAACAAATGCAGCGTGCGCATACATTAGCCCGTATTAATATCCCCGCTTGGATTTATTAATGCCCATATTATATTCATGTGCCGCTATGAGCCGCTTAGCGGCACTGTGTGCTCTTCGCTCCGATGATATATCCAGCGCCTCGGTTGCTCTATTGTTCGGAGAAACTGACCAACGGGAATTCGCTCCGCCGCTCTTTCGGCCAATCTGTTAAAAGCCTTAGTAATAATCGCAGTAATGCCATAAATGTAGAAATGCAAACTTTCGGCATGTACTTTTGGCTCATTAATTAATTCGGCCTTTATTGATGGACCATGCAATTTACTTGGCTGCATTTTATATGATGATTAATAAATTGGCGACAATGTCGGATATCATAAAGCATTAAAGCAATTACAGCATTAGCTAAAAAGTATTGAGGGGTTATTTCTGACCGTTTTTATTTTTTAGATTAATACCTATTTCTCGTCTAAAAGATAAATTCTGAAATTTTATAACTTCTAAATAAAAGAAATGATTGATGAAAAGTTACAAAATTTCAAAATTCTATTTTTTACCCAAGAAATAAAATATTTATCCAAAAAAATAAAAACCAACAGAAATTAATGACCGATATTTCTAGTTAAAGTGTACATAAAGTGTACGTGAACTTGTTGACCGATAATGTGTCGCGAAAACGCAGCGGCAAGCATCCCGATAATCTCCTCCCGGCGTTCTTCGATAAATCGATTTAGAATCACCGGCAACCGCGGTCGTGGAGGTACTACACGTCGACGTTACCACCGGCTCGTCGCGCGCTACGTGTGCGGTTGTAATTGCGGCGAGTAACGCTGCAAATGCATACATAATGCGCTACCGAGCTGTCGCGGAGTATCATTACCGCCGCGAATCGGATGATTTATGCCGCGCCACGGGTACTCGCGGCATATACGCGCTTTGCATCATCTTCGCTCCCGGCTCGCTCGCTCGCTCGCTCGCAGGTGACTTAATTGTTTCATCGAGACGTTCGCACGGCGCGACGATAAGTTCTTTGGAAGCAGAACGATGGAACGAGAAGCAAGGGTCGGATGCACCGATGTCGGGGTTAACTAACTTTAGATGAGCGATGTGCTGTCTCTTCTTAAATTATACGCTCTTAACTTT
The DNA here is from genome assembly GCA_021460005.1 of Tetramorium alpestre. Taxonomy (NCBI): domain Eukaryota; kingdom Metazoa; phylum Arthropoda; class Insecta; order Hymenoptera; family Formicidae; genus Tetramorium; species Tetramorium alpestre. The sequence continues at coordinate 1,003,934 of JAJVSH010000001.1, forward strand.
CTCAGGCGAATCTTTCTTCGTGAGGATTAAGGATTAAGGAAATTCGAGAATCTATATATGTATATCATTATTAATATTTATATCAGTAATACATGTAAAATATCAGGAGATGCTGGAAAATTTTTTCGATTATCGTATGAATGTCTATTTTGCAATGCAATTTTTTTTCTTTGAGCAAGATCGAGATCAAATCGCAATAACGAGCGATAAAATTGTGAAATGGGAGCATTGATAGCGAATGATATATATCAGGTCGCCGAACATGCGTCGCATTACCATTACAATGGCTTTCAATGGTTTACAATGCTGTATCGGTGAAGATCTCAGACGCAGGTATATCGGTGCGCTAATCTCAGAAAGCCTCTGTTCGCTTTGTCTCTTCTTGAAAATGTTACTACTTGTTGATACCATACGTTCGGTAACTGCTACATAATTACTCGCTAGCGTTGTACCTTAGCATTTGAAATTCTTGTTACGACTATTAATTTTATTTCATTTAATTTCGTCCATAAACTTATCAGAAAATCGTCATTCAGAGCAAAAGTCGCAAAATTAATTTCCAACTCGTTAAGAATGTATTGTTTTCATCGCAATTTCCGCATGGCTACTATTCACTTTATCGATTTTAACATACGTTAAAATCAAACCGTGTCTGACGTTCTCAACAGTTTGCTTGGCATCTTCTATTCTTCCTTACAATTGCGATGACCGCGGTCGCCTCCGCATGCGGAGGGGCGTTGCGGATTGCAGAGCGTTGTCGTGACGACACCTAGCACGGCCACCTATCCATGCATTATGCATCTAATGTTAGTTACATGAGGTATACGGAGGCGCTAGACTCATCTTCCCAGGGCCTCGAGAGTTTATAAGGTCGGACGCCGACGTGTCTACCTGTCGTCAAAGCTTAGGTCGTCCCTTTGCCACCTTACCTGCCGGGCGATTTTAATGCTGAAGGACTGTCGGCGACATAACGCGCGACACTTTGACGCGGCCGTTTCCATTTCACGACCGTAGGCAACCTTGAATTTCATTCTTGCTCGTTTAGAACCGACGTTTTAGTACTTTGAAAGTGATGTATCTTATTAGTGGTGAAAGCTCGAAGCGAATATAAGCTAGATTTTTTTCCTTATTTTTTCCTTGTAGCCTTTATTGCTACGAACTTGAAATTACATTTAAATTTTATAGGTAATTTTATGTTCATATTAATTTGTAAAACAGATGATTTACAAACATTTTTATATTTCGTTAGTTGCTTTTTTGTATAATATTGATGTAATAAATTATATTTTGACATAACTTATTATTTTTAATAAAAAAATAAGGTACTTATGTTACATAATTTTATTTTATCATATGAAATATTGTATTTGTAAAGGAGTAAATTTTCGCGATTCTGATTTTTTTATACTGTGAAATTAGAACGTGGGGATAGTTTTCGTTTGGCGGCGGGTCTTTGAAGTCGATCTGTATTTTTCGCAATGACTGCGATAGGTATTGACGAGCTTTAATTGGTTTTCATTAGCGATAATTAACTGAGTTAACGCGATAGGTAATGCAATCGTTGCGGCAGGTACACATGGGATTGGTATATTATGGTATATCATGATTTTCATTTCTAATTTACATAAGGTAACACTTACATTAGTTCATTATGGGAAAAAAGTTATTTGAATGAAAAGTTTTTACATATTCATAGTAATTGGATCTTTTGTAGGAACGATGTTACGATTATTTTGTGTAGATAAATCTTTTACGTTTCTTAGCGAGAGTAGAAAACAATTTTAGCATCGCAAGATATTTCGCAATTATTGCCTAACTCAACATAATATGCTCGCTTTGCAATAAGAGTGAAAGAATTCTGAAGTCATCCGGGTGTGTCTTCGCGGCAATGCAGCGCGGCCTGAATGCACAGTGCGTTGCTAGGTTCGGTTTTTGTCGAACTCGTACGAGTCGAAGTTGTTCGAGTATTACGTGGAATTCCGCCTATCACACAGCACGAGCGAAAAGACAGGTAATTCTCGCCAAGCGCTGAACGCTCGCTCTGCAAAATTGCGTTGCTCGCAACGATCCGCTGACAATAATTACGTGGCAACAAAATAAATTCGCTGGTGTCGCTTCTTATGGTGCTAAGCATTCCTGCTTTTTGGCCCAATCTCTTTAATTTTTACATACCTTCAACAATGTTTTTACCGCGATCGTAATGTCACATTTGTGCATAAATTGGAACAAACTATATCTAATTATTATGAACGTATTTTTCTAAATATCAATTAAACTAGCGTTAATCACAGGGTGCTTGTTTAATGTTTCGCTTGAATTCATATTGCGTTAGCACCTGTTTGACGGATAGCCAATTCAAACCGGATTCTTATCGAAACCGTCATTATCACTAAAGTGATAATGCGCAGCAAAGTGGTGCCAGTATGCTAAATTTAGTACGCATAGCGGTATCCGAGAATGGAAATCTCTTCAACTGGCGTTCTCGCTTTAATCACCGCTGAGGGAGTCCGCGAGATTAATTACCGGTATCTCTTATTCGAGCGCAGGTTGATTAGATTCGACCCAAAAGACCACGTGGCGAAACGCCCCGCCGCGCGCGACTTCGCCCGGAGAACCGGTAAAAAGAGAGGGAATAGTCATTTGCATATTAATTTGTATAATTAACTGGCGCCAACTAATCGCGCGCGTTTAATTAGTGTTCTACGCGCGAACTTGTGCGATAAAGTGTAATGACGCCTGACGGGAAATACCTTCATCGTGCTTTCGAATTTTCTTCTCCAAATTTTTTGCCTCTGTCGGTTCCTTCGACACGATCGCTGTGTTTGCATCGTAAAAACTCCAAAGGATGAGCGCAAGCGAATGAACATTGATTAGTTAATGAAAGTTTTAACTAAATTTTTGTCTCTTTTTAGATAGTTGATTAAACGAAGTTAATTTTACGTTAATTAATGGGTTTTATGATCACCGTTAGCTCGATATTTCCGAGAGTATAGCTTACATGGCGCGAATGCCATCGATCGCTTTTGTGGAGCTTTCTACATCGCATCGTTAGAATTGAAGGCGCATATCGCCTCTTTTGTTGTCTCGCATTTACTTTACTTTCACCGCTATTATGTTCCGAATATGAGCCAAACTGCTGGTCGATTCGTGCAAAGTGACGGCGTTCCCGCCGTTGCATAAAGGTGCCGTTGATGTTGTACCACGCGGACCCCGACGTCTGTACCCTTCGGCGGGACAGCGGCTACGCGAAGCCAGAAATATTGTTACTAGCTGGTTACGCAAATCGCGCGAGAGCTCGTTGCGAGAGAAGAACATATAGCGAGTGGAAAATACATTTATACGACAGAAACGGCAAAGAGCGGCGAGGGAGAATGGACTAATAAAGATTGAACGGAGGCGATGTTAATAAAGGCCGTCGGTTCCGGATGTTACCGATGGTATTTCTACGACGTATCGTATCATTATCGTTGAGGTACCACGGCGCTACCGCGTCATATCCGATCGTAGATCAAGCAGTATAAGCGAATAATACGGTGGGTTTATGAGATACATTCGCATTCTCTTTACTACACGATCAGTAACAGCACGTTAAAAATTCCTTTATAGCTGACGATTCATATCGAATGAAATGTGAAATGCTTTTCAGAATAACTTGCAGTTAACTGCCAGGTTTAGTCAAGTTGTTAAGCACGAGCTAAATTTCCCAGTTTGTTTGAAAGTTTACGAATGTCTTGAGACAAGCTGACTCTGATAAAAATAAATTCAAAAATATCTTTTTAGAAAAAGCTTAAAATATGTAATTTCGATAAATAAGTTTTTCTTTTTTATTGTTTTATTACATCGTCAAGTAAAATACAAGAGTATATTTAAACATTTTTCACAATGCGCTTATTTCGGGAATATAAATTTGGCTGCTACAAAATCATTTCTGATACGCGCGTAAAATGAAAAGCTTCGGCGACATCTTGGTTGAATCGCAAGATCGACGAAGATTGTAGATTGTGCAAGGTAACATAGCCGGGGAAATGTGTACGTGTATTGCTGTATCGCGCAAACACGATACACATGATCGCGCAAAGGTGCAAGAAAATTTTAAAGGTCGCGTCCACGCCTCCTCGACTCCTCGCTCGTTTCTCGGCGCCGACCTCTGCGAGGATCATAACTAAGCAACCTGTCGGTGCGCTGTCGTTGTTTTATGCAACTCCGCTTGAAGTCGCGCTTCGCCGATAGACGCCGATCGGTGCATCGGGATGGCAGGCAGCCTCGTGAATATTTATCGCGCGCGCTGCTCGCGCGACAGGACGCTGCCGGCCCGCGTCGAAAAGCCTCGACGAAAGTATATTTTCCGACTAGAATTTACGTTACGAGGATTGTTGTGCGTCCCGCATGAAATAGTGCATTGGAATTCTCAGAGGGAGAGAGAGAAAGAGAGAATACGTTTTATGGCATAAAACACGGTTCGGTATGAAAGTTTTGTTGTGTAAAGTCGGCAGTAAATTCCTATAATTGATGCAAAATCTTTATTAAAAGAACTTGTATTTATTATTGAGTATTTTTAATAAGCAGATTTATAAAATTTACAATATATAAAGCTTAATAATTACATGTTGCACATGGTTTTATTTTTTTCAATAAAATCACAGATATACGTTATTTATTTCTTTATTTATAATGTAATTTAGCTTTTGATCAATCGCATTCTTTATCACAAATTATCGAATTAGAATTCGATAGGGAATATCTGATAAACTGTTAAAACCGTTTAAAATCTTAGCTGCGGTATTAAGAGAGAACGTGATGTGAGAATAAATAAGCTCGGCGACTCGTGCTGCATATCGATGTAATCGGGAGCACTTTCTCGATATCAATATCTCAGAGCTTAGAATAATGAAAAGGGTTGCTTCAAATGGTCACAAAATAATTACTCCGAATATATATCGAAATCAGTTCGAATCTTTTTGATCTATTTAAATTTCGACTCGCAATATTCTTGAAATAATCTAATCGGACATCTTGAATCTTCTTGTTTCACGCGTTTCTGAATTTTCCCAACAAATTTTTCACGTTTTTCGCATACCGTTAATGGCAGTCTCGTGAGAAATTCCTTAACGTGCCTAAAGATACCCGGCACGTCTGACGCCCATCAAGTTGCTCGAGCCGTCATACGATTAAATCGCGCCGTAACTGCATTCTTTGTCGCGCGTTATTGTGCATCATGGTCGCGCCAGACGCGCGCATTAAACCGGGACGTGTATTTAAAAGCGTACGAAATGGCACGGCTATCATTGTGCGTAATTACATGCGAAGACGTCAGCGCACCGGCGAATTCCAGCGATTCCGGTATCTGGTTTCTTTGCATACCACGCGAAATGTTAATCGTTTGTGAAGGTGTGGCCATTTCGAACGATCGAAAATTAATATTTCTGTCTACAATGTAGTTATATATAACGGTGACCAAAAAGACAATCTACTGCGTAGTGTATCGATGTGGAAATGCGTCGTGCGAATTGAGAATCCGTTAGATCGACCGGAACAATACCGGGATTGATTCTATAATAAGCTTGCTTATCGTAAACTCCGTTCGTTATACGTGAGTGTACTCCGCAGTTTAAATCTCTCATTTTTCACGTATTAAGGGCTAGTTTTTCAATACTGACTTAAACTATAATTTAGGAAAACGTTTCTTGTTCCATAAACCTAGTTTTATACACTATTTGTTTTTCCATTGATCCGTGTATTGAAAAACAATCAAATGTGTTTGAACAGAGTTTAAACTTTAATCTGAGTTTATTGAATTTGTTGAAAAACCGACTAATGTCCATTTCTACCAATGCAGATTAACTTAAATTTTGGTTTAATTTACTTCCCAGACAGTAAAAGTATTACTATGCAGTAATAAATTGGCCAGTAATTAATTACTGTTGCTTAGTAATTTTATTGCTTATACATTAATAAAATTATTGAATAATTACTGAATTACTGATTTATTACTGGCCAATTTATTATTGCACAGTAATACTTTTCTGTAAGGGTTTCTATCTTTTTTTAATCCTAAGAATTAGAAAAAGATGAAAAGTAAGTTAAACCGAGATTAAAGTTAATTTGCATTGGTAGAAATGGACATATGTGTATGTGGTAATGTAGATTAATCATGAAAACATATTTTCTAATACATAGTTTTTTTTACCTTGAATAAAAATCTTGCAATATTATTGAAAACTGTGTGTTGCGAAGAAATATTCGCGATGGAAATACTAATTTCCGCGGAATAAATATTCTGCTACGTTGTTTTCCTACGATCGTAAAAATGGCCGGATCGTCTGCCTATGGTTTTGTTCGCCGGCTCATTGATAATGTTAATACAACGCATTATCTATGATGAGAGAAATGCCGTCCGCGTAATCGAACGCAAGGATAATGACGTGGAAAATTCGAGATAAATGACTACGCGAGCTACGGCCTCTTGTCTGCATTATAGGTCCGCGCGTCGTAGAAGATTGAAGATTGGCGATCACGCGACGCGCGGCGTGGAAATTTACATGACACGGGAATTTGCATGAGGCGTAAACATTGTCAAGTCATTTTTGCAATTTTAGTAAGTAATCGCAAAGACACGGTCAGCGCGAAAGGTACAGAGAGAAAATTCAATAATACTCCATATATGACAAGGTAAATCTTCATTTCGCCAGATTGCCATTTTCCAATAGCTCAAAGTTTTGTACAGAAAAGGTAAAAATCGAAATGGTAAAAATAATCGTTGGATGTTTTTCGCGCAAAATCGGCTCGATTATAGAACGGATTATGGTATGACGTTCAATATCAAAGGCTAATCGAGGCTGTGGGAATGGTACGGGCGGGGCGATTACGGACCCCTGCACGTCCATACGATTTTTCTTCGCGTATCATTGCGCAACAGCCATAAAGTCATACGGAAGACGGCGCTAGCTCTCGCACCGATTTCATCGGTCGTCGTATTTCAGTCAGCTTTAAAACAGTCGTAAAACAGCGTCGCACTGCCGCTCCGCGCCGCGCCGCGCACGAATGCCGCACGCCTATGCGCGCGGTGCGATGCGTGCCCTTTCGCAATTAACATACCCGTTTGTCATCTTTCGGTCATCGTACGATCCCGGCGAGTGCACGTCATCAGTCTCCCCGATTGTATCAATTTGTCATGCGTCGGCAAGAATAATTAGAGTCCGTTCTCTTTGATACTCCCCTCCGCTTGATCTAATGATCCGTATTAATGGCGCCCGCACGCGCACGACATTTTTCACGGCGTAAATTTGTCCGTCGAGATCGGCGAGATTGCGTAATGCTCTTCTTGTGCAATACCCTTTTCAGGTATTTACCCTGCCAGATATTTGAAATCATCTGTAATCAATACCGCAAATTTCATGTCTTTTTTACGATTATTACAAACGAGCTAAGACGAGATAAAACGAGATAAAAATACAAGAAATATAATTTTATACCTACCTTTCAATTATAAGTATTATGCAAATGAATCTAGTCTGTGTTTCTTTGCTCATTAAATTTGTATATTCTCACTATTAATAAATCGCATAATTTTTAATCATATTCTTTTAACTAAAAAACCATCTTTGCAATTCGAATTAAGGTTATCGTTTACAAGAATGATTGATTTTTGCATCGATTATATATTTTATATATAAATTGTAAAACATCCGGTACATTCAATTAAAGATGCACATGAATATTTGATGAAATTAGCAAAACAAATCTTTCCGATCAGAGATACAGCTATAGAAATTCGCAATATATATAGCATATACGTTACGTAACATTTCGTTCGCGAGATTTATACCGATGCAGATACAGATCTTTATCTTCGATCTTCCAATCGTCGTCCACTCGAGGAAGATTTAACGTCGCTGCAAGAGACAAGTCACTCGAGCAAGTTTTGCTTCTCACTGTTGCGGTACGCTGTATCTCGACGAACCGCGGTCCCGCTTTGGCATCCGCGGTTCCAGCGAGTAATTAAATTGATTGAACGCTCGCGGGGCTCTTCTCTCTCTCTCTCATTCGCCGCGGAATCATGTAGGACTTTGCGCACCGTAGTATGCGGGCAGGAGACACAAAAGGCCGGTCGGCGTAGCGCCGCCATCGCCGATGCTGATGAGTCCCCTTCGTTATCCGGTGACCCGTAAATCTCCGGAACCGCATCTGACCGCGCGGTTTTCCGCCTTTTCAGACTTTACCGCTGTTCCATTCCTTCGCTCTCGATCACTCCGTTTCCATCCCCTCTCGTCCTTTTCCAGCCGTCGACGTTGGTGGACACGCGGTCGGCTCACAATAGAGAATATCGTTTTATTGCTCGATCCTGGAATTGCGCTCCTCTCTCACCACGCGCTCGTAAAATCAGGGAAGGACGATTGCGCTCGCTCGTAACAGAGAGAACTGATTACGGGCCGAGTTTAACGTATTGGAGGCGCAAACGCGGAGTCGGCAACTGCCGCCGTAAGCGACATCCAAGCCGACTTCACCGAGAGTCGTTTCCTCTGATGGCTTTACGAAACTTATAGCATTTGCGTAAAATTTATTACTAAATTGATTCCTCATTCCTATAGAAATATCACTTTGGTGGTTTATCAATAAAGTTTTATTCATAAAGATGTTGTCCATAAAAATTTCAAAAGCAATATATAAGGTCTGTATAAGATTTATGACATCTATGATTAAAATAATTAGAGTTATTGATTTAATTAAATCAATTTTAAGAACTAATTTTTATTATTATTTAATAATACAAACCTAATGTATAATAGAGTTTCTTTCAATAAAATTATATAAAATATTTATAAACTATTATAAACTATTTAATATAAATTAAATATACAATGTATGTAAAAATTTATAAAGTTTTCTCATTGAAAGATTTAATTTTTTTCTTGTCAACGGTGTAATTTTCATATAAATATTGAAAGCTTTGATCGTTATGTATCAGTTTTGTATGAACTCTTTCAAGTTCTCAAGAATTTAACCCGTCAAAGTTGTTCCATGGTTATTTTCACATTATTCACATTAATCAAATTCACGATAATTTCGCGGATACATGAAACACGAAAAATGCAATGCAGCCCTTTAGTGACCCATCATTTTACGGCTATAAACGAATCGTGACGCGAGAATGCACATTTTCGGATGCGACTTTAGCATTAACGGTAATAACGCTCGCGTTTTCTCTTTTGTGCATTTTCGGGAGGTAAGCTTTGTCGGTAAGATTCGAGTGAAAGGTCGAGACAGTTAAATTATTGGAAAACGAAAAGAGAAATCTTCTCCTTTTTTCTCTTCTCTTCCTTTCCAGGAAAGCGAGATCTTAGGTCACTCTCGATATTTCCAAATGATGTTCGCGAGGTAATCGCAATTAGCGAAAGCAGCATATCGCAATTTTCAATAAGTTTATATTGGAAATGCGGAAACTTTAAGTAAAATTTGTCCTCTCTCTTTTTCTTTTTCTTTCTCTTTATCTTCGTGAACTTCCCCCGGAAGTACGAGAGGATGGGGCCATGCTAATTAACCCCTTTCGGACGAGTCACGAGTCGTAATACACAGTACTTGCCGTGACGCTTGTAATTACAGCGAGGCTGCATACGATAGAATAGGTATTATCAATCTGATTTATTGAATGATGAAATGAAATTCTAATATATGGATATTAACGCGCGAGGTATGCATGCATTCGCACATCGTCGCATACGAGACTTAACGCTGCTCATAATGTCTAGAGATATATCATTTCGGAGAGAATTCATGCCCGCAGAATCTGTTATTCGTTGAAGCATCTAAAAGATAAATTATAACTTTTGAAAATGTGAAGGCTTCGAATGATATCATTGAACCTTCAGTTTTTTAACGAGAGCTCGAAGGCATTTAGCTTAAGCTGCAACGTTAAAACTCTTAGCGCCTGCATTTTAATTGTATATATTATAAATTCTAAATAAAAAAGCACAGATCGCCGATAATCCTAGATTTATGAAACAATAATTATTTATTAAATGATTATTAGCTACAATATCTGAAAAGCTTATAATTCGATTGATATGTTTAATTATGACATATAAACGCAAATGAAGTTCACAATCCCGATCTTTGTGACTTGTCAGAATTTAAAATTACGGATCGATAGTGCTAAAGTATCGAACTCCAAAACAATTGCTGCGGAAATGGGCCGAGGGATTTCTTAAGAAATCAATCTCGATTTCGTCAGAATCGCTTAAAGACGGTCTGTAACAATGCTGAAAAAGAACAGACCTTATTTTCGACGGCCGGCGCGACATGGTGGACACGGGGAAACGCGCGAGCATGTACGCGCGGCGGCAGCGTCGTCGCAATATATTTGCCATGAGTCCCATCGGTCGGCGACGGTTAAGGCCAGGGTAATTGCATTGTCGCGCTTGTCCTTTCAAACGCCAATCACCGGCGACAAAACGTTCGTCGTGCCGTCGCGCCGCGGCGAATCGTGCTCGTAGCTGGACGGCGCCGGTCGTCGCCGGCCGTCGCTTTTAAGCTCTCGATCTCGCCGGCGGCGCGCGATTCCTCGCGTTACCTTTTCGATTCACGTCCGTCTTTCGAAAGCTCGATTCTATATTGCCGAGTGCATTGCCGCTTATACTTACTTAATTACTATTGATCGAAACGCGATGGTAGCTTTGAGAATTTAGAAGCGTATATTCAGAGAAAAATATGAAGATCTTATGAGACATTCAAAGAGTAATATTAACATTTTTGTTAATATTAATAAAGGAAATCTAATTCATTTATTTCACGCACTTTTATTGTCACAAAAGGCAAATTGTTGCATGTGAAAAATCAAGTTGAATTGCAAATTGAAAGCAAATTGAAAAAATTTTTAAGTAAAAGAATTTGTGTTAAAATTTCTAAGAAAAAAATTTAAATTGAATGAAGCCATTAAACTTCTGCTGATTTTTTTGGAAAACCTTCACATTTTATAATTACTAGCGAAAACATTAAAAAAGCAATATTTAAACGACTGTGCAATAGTCATCGAAAGAAGCGATAAAATTTTCAGCGCTTTTTTTTCTCGCCTTTGAATCGTTTGTCCGTGTAATAGAGTCTGATGTATAATCGCCTTCGCAATCGATACTCTGTTACGATAGGCAGAGAGAAAGAGACGGCACGCAACGACCATAAGAAGTTCACGTGGGCGGCGAGTAAGTCGCATGCAGGTTATTTAAGTACTTAGATCGGCGCTGTTATTGTCCAAGGTGCTAATAGATCTAATAGATAGACCGGCTTCCTCTTCCTAGCGTTAATAAATCATTCAGAGACTTCCACCTGGCTGCCTGCTGTCTTCTCCGAGATGAGGCACCGATACATCGAATTCGCAATTCGCGAAGATGCTTTAAGATATCGATACTGAATTATCTTTAATAATCTTTAAATAATTTTTAATTGTAATATATATTTGTATAAAGCAATTATTTGCGTCATCAGCAATGAGACACATTACATTTACGTTTGTTTTTGTTGAATGTTATTGAAGTAACATATTATTAATAGTAACAGTCTAATTTTAGTGTCTAAGTCTCCATTCTACGTCTTCATCATGTTTTTCGAGAGCAAATCTATTAGCCGCCGTCTTACAGAAATATTTGAACTGGTCCAGCGCTTTCACTATTGGTTAATGCGGCTGGGCCAGTTCCGTGTGAAATAAATAATTCATTTTTCAGAGAGAAGCATCGCTAGCGATGAATAGTCGTAGGTTCGTTTAACTTCCTCCTTTCGACGCGCGGAGAAAGTCATTGTTGTTTGTAGATTCAACGAAGTCGGAGTAAACGTCTCGCGGTCCGCAGACAGTACCGTGGCGCCTTTGTCAGACTAAGAGACATTGTTGCACCAAAGCGGTGGGTGTGCATCGCTTTATGCGGCGATATAATGGCGAAAACTCCATCGTGTGCTGCTTGGCACTAAAAGACGTAGGTATCCGTCCGGAGTCCATAATTACGCCGAGCAAAAATTAAGTTCAAGATCAGCAGAGAATGGTCATAAAGTCTAAATGTAGACGACGGACTGGCGAATTTTTCTTTTTAACCCTTGTCATAAATATTATAAATGACACAACTTAACCCCTTATTTAAGACAGTATACGCATTATAATAATCAGTTTTAAATTTAACTTTTATTCTCAAAAGTAATTTTAGTTGAAGCTTGAAGTAGTATATTGCATTTTGCGTATTTTTAACTATTATCGTTAAACCAATAATCGTAACGTTTACATGTAAACTATAATTATTTCCGCTATTCTAATTTATAAAAGCATGGAGCATGGAGCATGGGAAGCATAGAGAAGCTGGGTTTACGCGAATAATACACATATTGAAAAATATTGAAAAAAATATGCATATTATTATAATATTTGCTATAAATTGGGCGCTATGTACATCGAGTTCACCTTAGACCGGCTGGGGGTTAACATTTATTACGCGACGCATTGCAAACGTCGTAATTATCGCCCTCGCTCGCGATCCCGGCGATATACCATCCGGTTGTTTGCCATAATCGCGAGAGTGTGCGCCCATTAACGCTTCCAACAGCCGGCTATTTAAATTCTATGCAGACGAAGCGCGCAAATGCGCTTTATACCCTCGGCGCAATCACGCGCGCGACTCCGAAGCCGTTAAAATAAACGTAACGAGCATTTCGACCTTTACTAGCCGTCTAGCGCGCGCATCTTGTACTCGGGGTATAAAAGCGGGCCGCCCAATGATCCGGTATATCATAGCGTTTAAACGTCGGTTGGAGCCTCGTCGAACTCATCCGCGTGCATGTCCTCGTAAACGGGGTGTCACAATTCGCCCTGTAGCCGCAGCATCTCTCTCGCACGCGCGCGCGCGCGCCAGTACACGCTCATTCCGCGCATTACACTGCTCGACTGAGATCACGTTCGTGCGATCTCGTCGCTCCGACCGCCTCCCTTGTAATTATTCGACGTTTCGCGCGGCCGCAACAGGCGGAAAACGCCGCTCGATCGTAAAGATTTTATCCACGTACGCGATTCTCTCCGCCTCCTTCCACCTCGCGATCGCTCTACCCGCAGTGCGAGAGAAAATTATCCCACCGGCTGGGAAATGCCGTCGGGCGATTTTACGGTCGATCGAGCACGGTTAATTTCGGGATTTTTAACGCGCCACTTTTGATTTTCTGTAAATTGGGATGCGTAAGTAGATTATCCGGTTCGAATACAGGCGGAATTTCCATATTTGTAAATTTAACCTACGTATTTCAATTGTCGAGCAATTTAACCGAGAAAATAATCAGTGCACGATAGAAACCTTCGAAAAAAAATTATAAAAATTGGTATTTTTTATTTTCTTTTAAACGTCGACGTTTTTTGACGTCGATATTTAAATTCTTAAGGCAAAGTGAATCTCATTGATACCTTGTTTTAAGACTTTTGCTTTCAACCGTCGCGCATTTATCCCATAATCGAGTTTCTTCACGCCTTATCACTACTCGTTAATTTGATCGCGCTGGGGAACATTGTACTGATCGACATTTCCGGAGAAATCAAAAGGAGAAAGCCCTGACTTCGGCGAAGTGCATCACCGATGGCGAGGGCGACGCGACGCGATCGAGCTGCTATCCGTTCATATTTAATGCGTGATCGATCGATTGGAATCGCAATTTGCCCCGTTATTTCGAACACGGTTCGTCAGCGCGATCGAAGGAAATTGGCGTCTATCGATGCTCACGTGTATTCACATCGATCCTGACACCATACATCGTATTTTACTTGCACGATCCGCTCAACTACATCGTGAAGATTTAGCGCGATTTACTATAAAAATATATATTCGTGCTAATCGACAAATATATTTGTGTCAATTGAAAAGAAGGAAACGCATTGCTCGAAGAAAAGATATTTGTCTCGGGGAAAATTCCGACGCGCGCGAGTTGTTGTACAATTCCGCGAACACGTGCCGTTGCTCTCTCGCCTGTGTTTTGCGCAACTGTACTCTCCTGCCTAATTCTATGTACGTAACGGCGCGTGCATTTGCCCGCGCGCAATACGTGCGGTCTAGGCGTCGTTTTCGACGTCTAGTTTCGCGAACGTGTGTGGCTCTTTCTCCCGCCGGCGAGTCTTCGCTGTCGGAAGGCCCGGCGTGAAACTTTCACCGTTGCATTGGCAAGAAAAGCGAGGCGCGTCGCGGGGAAAATTGCGGTCTCTCTCTCTCGTATTCGACAGGTTTATGCGTTCGCCTTTTATAATGCATCGGCGACCCTCGTTTCCGCGCCTCCGCGAAAGAACGGACTGTCCCTCTTTGTCCCGACTGCGTTTTTTCCCATCGTTAAACAGAAGCGCGCTCGAGCTGTAACGAGGACATTATCATCCGGCAAGACCCTAATTAGCGTCGCAGTTATACGCGGTTGGTCCGCGCGCTTATCTTTGTACGAGAAGAGCCGGGCTATCTCTCAATTTCCTGGTGTATTCGTGATCCGGGTACCGAGTGCCGCGAATGATACAGCGCCCGTTCGCGCCGAACGAAGACGTGTCGCCATCGACTCCTTCCATCGTGAAAATTAACGAGCCCATCAAACGCTCGTCGTTTGATTCTTGCCCGGAATATAAATCGCAGACAGGAAAAAAAGAGACCGTTCACGAAGTGAGAGCTCGTGTGCTCGGAATTAACTTCGCGGCCGCTTCGCAACTTCGCGCGTCCGTAAATTGTTCGAGAGAAATTGCACGAGATATTCTTTAAATCGGTTTCCTGAATTATCTTTATCATCTGGATTCTGCTGGCGTTTTCGAAATGTTCCGGCGGCCGGCCTCTCGATGTCGCCGCTTCATTGAATTCGGATCGGGCAGAAAAAGTTGGCGCGTTACGAGAGACGCAAGCAAGGAGCGCAATCGCGAATCCACAGGCCACAGTTATTTTAACGAATGTAATTATCCGGCTGATTCCGGGGCCGATCCCGGCCGATTATAACCATACGAAACGATCGGCCGCGCCCGCACAGTCGGGGGCAGCGCTGGCGGTTTCTCGACCCCCGCCTCTCCCAGCGTGATCGTATCGGGGGCCTACTATTAGTCCGATGATATATGTCATCATTATGTGCGCCTTATTGCGTTAACCGTATCCTCATGATTTATACGGTAGGTCCTGGCTCACTTCCGTCTCTCTCCCGATTTTTTTTTCCCTTTACCTGCGAATTGCCTCGAACGGCCTCGCAGTCGTTCCGTCTGATATAACGCGCCATTGCGATATCACAATATTTGCAACATCGTTCTGAAGAACCCATAATTGGGCTCTTTTTAATCCTCGCAATCCCGAACACTTATGGGCGACCGGTGGACGTAGTCGTAAATTAATGGAGTATTATCTTGCGTTACGTTCTTATCTTCGATGACTGTATTTCCGAGCATGTGTGTTAAAACCTTATATTCGTGATACAGAAAATATTTCTAACACTCATCTGTGTTAGTTTCCCAACACTGCAGTTTTTTTTTCTGAGACGCAACATATTACGAAGATTGGTTTCACATCAAGTTTTTATTAAAATTCATTTATATTTATTAAGAAAATATTTAAAAAAAATTATAATAAATTTTGCGGTAAATTTTTAGGGAAAAAAAACTACTTTTTTATATTTTTGCAAGACAATAATAACTGTAGAAATGACTAGTCTTACTTCATCGATACGTGAAACGTTCCAGTGGATGAAAATTAGAAGAAAAAGAATCCGACGACTAGTCACGCGACTTACGGACATGGAGACCGAACTTGCGCGCTGTACGGAGAACGTGCAGGCGGATAGCGGTAGCGTTCGTCTAGTGTAACATCGAGGATATTGGTATAATATGTAGATCTAAAACGTATACGTAGGTCGCTAGTAATGCCCTCGTAAATCACCGGGGCTCCATTGTTTCTCTTTATTGAATGACTCGGCGCACGGTAGCCCCCTTCGCATTCCACATTTCTGTTTTGATATTACCCGGATATAAATCTCTTGGTTGCCCCAACCGCCCCGCTGGGAAACTTCTTGTATCGATACTTATAAATCGCGGCCCGACACCGTGCCGCCGTTTGCAGGCAGGTGCGAGGTGCGCCTAACATTTAGGTGGCTTGCACATACATTTTCATGTTTCGCATAATTTACACGGTGCGGTTTAATTCTTGTACACTGCCTCTTTTTCGCTCCGCTTTCTTTTTCTCATTGTGCCCCCTCTTTTTTAGCGAATCGTATTTTTACTGTGATTTTACTGCCTCTTTCGTGCAAGAAAATATTGCAACGTTATTCTTTATCAATTTATATGGCACATTTTTTAGTTACACATTGAAACGAAAAGAAAGTAATTAATGAAAGCAAAATTAATCGATTAAGTTTGATATTATATTACGTAGAAAGTATGAAAGTATGAAAGAATATCTACAATTTACTTTTATCATTTTACATTTGTTGTTCATGTTTATTTAGCAAAGAAAAAATTTTTTCTCGAGAAAGTTGAATGGCAGTCATACCACGCATTTATTGTCCATAACGTAGGAATCTTTATGAAAAATATGGGAGGAGGTAACATCACCGCATAAAATATCGTCTTATGTACAAGGGGCAATTAAACGAAGACTATTAGCGTCCAGTATCCGACTTTATGTACTCGAGTGCGAAGAAACGGTGTCCGCCTTAAGACGGCGCTTATGAGTCATAACTGTTAATTTCGCAACACCCGAGACGTATTTTAATGTGATTTTAATGTAATTATGTGTTTACACTCGGCGAGGCGAATAGATAGCAATTTGGTGCACAATCGGACTCGCGACCGACTTTCTAGTCGCATTGCAATATAATTGCAGTAGCGCGCGGTAAGCGCGACTGTACAATTAATGTTCCACCAAAATGCGCCGGTGTAAAAATTATGATTGTCACACCGGACATGTACAACTCCGTGATTTCTCAAGCACTTTATACATAAAGTATACCCGCAAATTATATACTCTAATCATGTTATAACATACTAACAAGTCGTACAAAACTAATGAAAAAATTGTTAAAGAAGTACATTACGCAATCTCACTGTTACATGAAATGCTAAATGTTTACTAAATTAATATAATTTATTTCCGTAGCGAAGCATGTAATTAACTTTTTGCGACGTGAGATTGATTCGACTAATATAATTGCATTCGCCTTTTCAATCGCTGCAAGTTGCAATCAAATATAGATACGCCGTAAATGCGGCTGAATGCGATTAATGATACAAACTTATAAATAATCCACCAATATCTAACTTTACGTAAGACCCCTTCAGCCGAGCTACCGGGCATCAATCGAGAAGGGACGCAAAATAAACTTATTCAGGCGCACGAGTTTCGCCCTCCCCCTGATGATTTCGTATATTATTTCAGGAGCGCCCCCTCCCTCCGTCCAGCTCGCGCGAAAACCGTAATCGGGCAGATGGAAGAGGTGGAGAGATATCTCTCTTCTTACCGCGTTGCAAATCACTTTCATAGTTCCGCTTTTATGACCGAAAGTTATAATTTATGGTGCGCCCGATTGGCGTAACTCACACACCGCGCGCGAAAGGGATTACGCGGCGACGTTGGAAACACTCTTACCAGAATGCTCGAGCTTTCGAAGCTCTAATCTATTAACGATCGGAAGACGGCGTGGGAACGAG
Source organism: Tetramorium alpestre (assembly GCA_021460005.1). NCBI lineage: Eukaryota > Metazoa > Arthropoda > Insecta > Hymenoptera > Formicidae > Tetramorium > Tetramorium alpestre. Next base: position 1,021,593 of record JAJVSH010000001.1, read on the forward strand.
CGAGGATGATGTAGCGCGGACACGTGCAATGTGTGATTCTCGATTTGCGAATCCAAGTGTAAGTTAGCTGATAATACATTGTAAAGGAAGATTAGCATGCAATGAATTAAATGAAAAAAATCTCCGTCTCTCCGATGATTCTTAAGTGAAGTCTAATTTGCATGTAATTGTCGATCTGGTGTTAATTGTATTGCGTTTGCATAAACGCATGTTGTTTTCGCCTTATTAATGCATCTTAAACGTTTGAAAAAAATTCTTGTCTGTTTAACAATCTTTCATCTATCGCATTGCGTTCGAATGCGATTTGTCGCGATTTATCTCGAATCTTTCATGCGTTTCGTCAGTTAATTAGAAATCTTCTATTATTGCGAAATGAAGAACTTTGCAAAAATATGATGTGGATCGCGAGTTCCATCGTGGCGAATATTTCAGAGTTGGTTTTAGGCATGGGCGACATGGATTCGTATTACGAAATCATAAATATAGCTAAAATTTGCTATATACGAGAAAAATCTTTTAATCTTAATTATTAATCGACTTAATATCAAATAACATAAAATATTAGACTTTAAATAATGGCAATATAAGATGTAATGTATGATAAAAAAATAAGAGAAGTAAAAAATTTCTACTATAAACCTTTCATTTAAATTCAAATGAGATGTAGGTAAATCTTATTTAAGCTGAAATCTTTCTCCCATTCAGGTTTATATAAGGTACGAGTATAATTTAGAGTAATGTGTCTTTTCTAATAAGATTTTCAAGATTAGGTTTATATCATCGGCAAGATATACGACTTAGGCGTAACGTTTCCGTCGTTACCTGTCTTAAATAAAATACATCGCAGAAACGCGCGTCCACGATGCTGAGCGCAGGCCTCGGAGAATGTATTTAGCTGGTATCCCTTTTTGGGTGCAGAACTGCGGAACTGACTTCGCGATGTTTCACGTTTCTATCAGTGAGTTTATACGCGGCGCCCACGCAAATCCAAATAACGACATTGTAATACGTACGACGTGCCGCGTAAGTGGCATGTCGGATCTCGTATTAAACTGTACACCGAGGGGTCGTCGCACCGGGTCCGAGAGACGCGAACCGCTTTACGCGTTCTCGTTACCATCGCGGAAGCGCAAATCGTCGCCGTTCCCCGCGAACTTTCGTTCTCGACGAAACTGGGTGCGTTTTTTTCGCGCCGGCGCGCGTTTCAATAAGTTTGACGTGTCCAAAGGCGCCGCCGATTTCAATTTCCGCGACGCAATCACGCGGCATTACGGAAAATAGGAGAAATCTAGCGAAAGTAATGCTAAAGTAGTGCGCTTGCGCGCTCGTTGTAATAATGTAATATGTAATAATAAGGAGACGATAATGACGCATCATGCGTTTTGCGGGCGTGTTTGCGGTGCGTATAACGTATGTACGCAATTCATTTTTGCCCCTTTAGCTACGCCTTTAAATCATGCAGCTCTAACTTTATGACGAAGAAACGAGTTAATTTATCTTGTGCAAGAATGGGATCCCATAAATTTAGCATGGTTGCGCGCGGGATTATAATAATAAAAAAAATGGACAAAAAAAGGTAATTTGTATAATGTAATAATATGCTTTTATGCTTTCAAACGAAACACACACAAAAAAAGAGGAAGACTGTTTCTTGAAATTAGGGTTCTTTTAAAGTGGGAGATAATTAAAAAATGTAAAAAAATCTTTATCATGAAAAACAACGCGTATTCTCAGCTGAGAAAATATGAAGGTTCTCCTGGATCGCAGTATAAAAAAGCAGCCAATTAACGTGCCAGCCGTTGCGCAAGTCAAAGTCGAAGACGTAAAACGCGCGAATAACGCGATCGCGGTGTTCCCACCGTCGATCACCTCGCTCGAATCTGTATCTCGTGATTGTTTCATTGTCGCATTGAACGCGGGTGGTCTTGCCTTTCGCGAGAGCGAGCGGTACGGCCGAGAGCACATAATGCATCGTCGCCTTCGCTCGTCGCGGGTGTCGTCGCAGTTTGTCGTACATACGGTTGAGATGGCAAGAAACGATGGCGCAATTATTCCTCGCTGTTGCTTCTAACTCTCTCTCTCTCTTCCCCCCTTCCTTCCTTCACTGCTCTTTCCTTGGCTCGTGTATGTCACGAGCCGAGCCGTAATTGTTTTAACGTTTTAATAACCGCGCTCGCGTGTGCGCCGGGTCGCCGAAAGACACCCGTCGCCTTCACGTAAATACGGCGAAACACCGTCCCGGATTGTATCAACCGCCATTACGCCAGATACTATCGCAACTCGTATGTACTTGGTATGTACACAGCAAACTAACATTCTGCAGTTTGAATTAATTTAATTTCATTTCATTTTATTTCAACCGGTCATCCTATAACTATAATATATTCTCTTCTTTTATACCGCAGTTGCTTTATTGACGCAACAACGCATTTATATCAAAATATACTGTATATATAATATTTATTACAGCGTATTTTTAATATGAAAAATGGCTCACAATTATAAATTACATAATTTAGCACTTTTAAAACTTGTAGCAAATTCTACATAAAAATATCAGTATGTATAATGGAATACTTGCTGAAATTCAAGCAGTTAAGCAGCACTCTAGAACAAATATTGTCAAATCAATTCAATGAGAATTTGCGTTGACATTATACGGAAATATGATTTTAATTATTCTGGCGCACTATGTGGTAGGCCCAAGGGAACGAGATAGAGGGTTCTCTCTCAGAATCTCCGTTTTTGTTCCGAATGACTCGCATAATTGATCCATTAGCGTTGTCCTGCCATTTCGTGCCGCGAGGCTTTAATCGTGTCGCAGAGCACTATTCTAAATTGTATATTGCCGCACTGATTTATCTCGCTGTACGTGGGAGAAGAGATATTGTTCGAGGTATTCTAAAACATTATTCTTCAGCTTCGTTGTTCTTTTATAGACATAAAAATTATTTATTTTATTACAATAATTTTATTTACAAATATATTCTCTTTACTTTTATTTTTATATTTTTATAAAATAATTAACTTATTGCCTTACTATTATTTTAGTATTTCATAAATTTCATAAAAAAATATATATAACGATGTTTTCTTTATATTAATGCTAAATGGCATTCTATAGAAATAAGTAGTAGTTTATCGCGTATTAATTGTGAGAAACGATTATTAATTTGACAATTGATTTACATCCCGCAATATGTTTACCGTTAATAAGTCCCGCGTCATCGCACCTGGAATACAACTTCCATTCAAGGAAGTTGAAATTAAAGGTTGAAGAATATTAACGAGTTTTGATCGTGATAAGTATTCGATGGTGGATGTAATTGCAATGCGAGTCGATTTGCGTGGCTTGTCAATTGACGAGGGAAAGCGTGCGTAAATTTGCGGTTGCTATACTTCATTCATATGAGACACGTTAAGACGAAACCAGTGCTCACATTCGCTCGTATATGTATCATACTTATTTCATGTTACGCATACAGTAATCTTCGACGGATGATTACGTGTTACGTGATGGTTATTACGCGCTGCATTTAATAGCTTCAAATGAGATCAAAGGCGTTTAAAGTCCTTTCGGTCTTATATATAAATCAACGACCGTCAAATAAATAAAACTGCCAATACGGTCGGACATGGACCTCTTATGCCGAATAATTTTTCTGTGTGAATTTATATACATACATACACTTTTCATTTTAGCGCAAGAATTCATACGTAAATTTACACGGAAAAATATTATTAAATCCATGCCTGACCTTTTAGTTTTATTAAGATCCTTAGCTTGATTCTTGATAACAAATTAAATATGGATTTTTGAAAGTAATTTTTTTTAACTTATTCTGACGGAACAAAGTTCATTACTTTTCGTGGGATATTAAATAAATTGCAACGTGACTTTTTCATGATTTGTGCGCGTATTTAAGGCTATCCACGACCTACTGCGACTATGCCATCCTCACCCCTTTCGGTCCCTTTCTTTCCCTCTCGCTAATTTTCTGCAAAGAGCAATTTTGTTTCCAAGGCGGCCATTACGATTGCTATAATAGCGCTCATCAGACCCCGCCGCCTATCACCTTTACCTTCATCTTGTCTAATTACAGGTCGCGTTTATTGTTTCAGGAGGAGAGCGAGCTCTCGAGCAAGCGGTGGGCCAGTGCGCCCCGCCGCCCGGACAGCCCCTGCGTTCTGGGGGCACCGACGTCTAGGGAGGTAAGTCAAAGTCGATTTTATCCCGAAGTTTAGATGTTCCTGCAACATCGAAGTCAGACGCATTCGTCTTTTAAAAAATCCACTGGCTGATGCAGGGGAATGTATAATTCATTTTATATTACAAATTACGACATTTATTCATTTACGTTGCTTTGTAATTAACATTTTCATTTTCCTTAGTATTATTATTTTTAAGAATCATTGGATTTTTTTCCTAAAATCTTTGGCAATCAAATATCCGAATTTAGTATAAAATGTATATTATATTTATCAAAAGATTCAATTTAGTACAAGTTTATAAAAATTACATTAAATATAGATAAAAATTTTTTATTATACGATGTTAAATCTGGACGATCAAGATTCTCAGATTCGAAACAATCTGATTGATTAAACATTCTTTTTTTCGATACATCACACCGTACGGCAAATATGTATATCCGAGAACAGAGAGACTCGATGTATACAGTTATCCGCGAAGTACGTCATCCTCGCGCGATCAGGTGTCGTTGCTCTTAACGGACATTAAAATTTCCGCGCGATTATTCATGCCGATAAAATCTCGCCTCGATCAGGCGGTGCACGTATAATAACGAGTGCTTCGTCGCTTCAAGCGCTTCGTGAAGCACCTCGCGGACTGTCGTGGATGCCGATTGTACGACTTATTCACGAATACATGGCGCCACCCACAGACTCTCTATGATGGGTGTGACTCGTGTTGGCATTCGCGATGCACATTACGCCGTACGAGGGAACAAGAACGTGTGTTGCCGTCGCCTCTTGCGAGTACGCTTGTAGGTACTCATTCCCCTTTACGCTCTAACGATGCAATCGGCGGCTCGCAAATGCGTGAATCCCGGCGACAATCCTGCGATTTGAATCGTCTCCGACCGACTACCGATTGAAAATCTTATCTGAAATGTAAGACTCATATCTGTAATTTATCGGGAGAAAGAATGGATAAATGTTTATTATACTAATTGCGTAATTTATAGCAATGAGTTTCTGACGTGTAATAAAATTGTGGGTTAGAAAATGGATATTAAAGTGAGATGAGCACATATTTTTAATTTTAATGCAATGTTAAACAAAAGCAAAGATAATTTAGGGGCTTAAAATAAAAATTTTGTATATTTAAGACACTAAAAACGCTTTCTACTGAAGGTTTCTATTTCTCAGAATTCTTACATATAATACAAAATAACTTAAATAATTTGAATTGAAAGCAAATGCAAGTTTTTTTTTTCGATCGGCGTGTTTCTTCACGGTATTCTACATAGCACATATCAGTTCGTAAATTTGTATAATTTCAATTACATGGATATTAGCGATCACCGCATTCTGGTTTCGATTCTATTCACAACTACCGCAAGTGTCAGCGCAGTTCGTCGTTAGGGCAACGTAGTACGCGCCACCGTTCTATGAAGCAATACGCCAGCCGTGGTAATAAAACGCTCTCTCGCTCGTGTCCGTGACATGAAATATCGTGGATCCTTTCACGAAATGAAAATAGAGAATCGCTGGCACGTTCTGGCGAACGCATTCAAGATCCTCCAGTCGCGTTTCGCGCGATCCAGCTGTTATAGTGACTAAGAGATGGAAATACGTTATCGAAGGACATGGTCGTTCGTCGCATCAAGTTATAGATTTCAAATTAGAAGCTACAGAGTTATGCAAATGGTTGCCGTAATTTTAGAATTAATTTAGGTGACGTGAAAGAGAGTTAGAATTATGGAAAGCTTTGTCATGAATTAAATGGATATGTTTTGAACTTGTATGTAAATAAATACGATATATTAAACAATTTCTTGTGTTATTAATACAAAAAATAAAGAGTTATCGAAAAAAAAACCAACGTGACGAGCATACGAGGGAAGGAGAGAAAATTTTAATCCTGCGCCTCGGGCTGCGCAAATGTCCGGAGCCGATCTCGCGACGCGCGTACCATCTGTTACGACAATATTTCCGGTGTCGATGCGCCTCGCGGCTGGCACGCGTCAAATCACGCGCGAGCAACGTGAAATCACAATTTGATGGCGCGTTTTTGCAAGTCCGGCCGCGATTGGTCACGGAATCCTGTACTTTAGAAAGCATTTACCCGAGTACAATTACTCGTTAACTATAATGTCAACACGTCACTTGGTACCACATAATTTTGCGCAGCGCGCAATAAAAAGCAAGTTGTTTCACGTTACCGTCGTTCGCCGGCGGATGGCAAATTGGCCGGATCCTCACTTCGTTTGTGTCTCCAGGGAGAATCGCGCGACCGGCTGCTGGTCGATGCATCTCTCTCTTTCTCTCTCTTTCTCTCGCGGAGATGACGGTGGGAGGGGGAACGGGACATTAGCGCTAGGTGCATTCGCGCGAGGCACCGGTTGCATCGGGTACGGTTCAATTCCGTTACGCGGACGTAAGCCGCCGCGGGCTTCCCACGCCAATTAAACATGACTCATTAACGGGCAGGGGAACAGTCGGTAGCCCGGGATCGATGCCTGGCCCGAGAGTCGGCGGGCGCAGCCAGGGAGAGAGACAGAGAGAGAGAGAGCCCTTCCTATAACTCTCCGTCGCGGCAGTGCAATCGGAACTAATCTCGACCGTCCTTCTATTCCACCGGCTGTTCGCGATACGATATTACGGCGCGGATAAACCGGTAACCGCGCAAGAGTCGGCCACGTCGCGTCGCGTCGCGTCGTGTCGCGCCGCTGTAAAATATTTATAGTCGCGGACGAGCTTGCATGCGACCATTCCAGGAATCCTTGCAGAATTCGCGGAACGCGATCGCCAATCTGACGTCTAAATTTTAATCCGCTCCGCGCTCTTTGCTGGAAGCGTAGTTCATATCGCGGCGGAGTATAACGCAAGTCGTGCGCGTGTTTAACATTAACGTGACTGGATGTAATTAAACGATTTCGCTATGTCTACACCGATTTTCATATCTGAAAAATAAAACCGTTTCAACATCAAGCGACTGTGTTTTGAGATTTCACTTTTTAATTATAACATATTTTATTTAGCACTCCAGTATATTTTTTTAGTACTTGTCTACGTTTCGAAATTTCAATTAATGTGATTTTTATGGGAATGCTGTGGATGTTTGGTATTAAATCTAACAATAAGAGGGAGAAAATCTAATATTTGTTAGTGATTTAGCTATAAAATTAAACAGCATGAAATGATATGAATCGTAAATAAATTATACTACCAAGAATTCGATAGTGCGGATGTTTTAAAGCGACGCGTACGCTGTGGCTGTTTAACCGTCAATGGCGAATGAAATGCCTATTTAATCGGTGAATAAAAGCGCGTGGTTTTTCCGTGAAATCGATAGTCATCGCCGTAGGGCATTCTCGCTTGCTTTGGCTATTCGCTGTCAACTGCAACAAAGTAACGGGACGGGCACTACTAACAATGCTTTTACTGCTATTCTCTTCTGGCATGCGCGCAGGTTAGCATTAAGACCTGCTTCATGCGAACAGACTTTTATCAGATAGCGCAATGCGAAACGGGCACAATAGATCTTAAATTATTTTCGATCGGGCGATATACGCTGATTAATGCGGCCGCCAGTAATCGCGAATTGTTTGTCACAGACTTTGACACGCGCGGTTGTATCTCCTCCGCGCGAAGTAAAAGTATTTATTCAGACTAAACAGTAATAGATGCAATAAGCGTTTATTATGCTGCAGAATAGAATATAGAATTATATGTCTATAGAGCTTTAAAGATCCTTGAGATCTCGCGATTAAATCGAGATCTCAGGCTTCCTATAATCATTCAGAAAGATCAATCATTTATAACAATATATATCTCAATTATAGACTTTTAAATAATTACGCTTATGTAATGTAAATCTTATCAAGTATTTATTTATACAGCTTCTTATTTAGGGAAACTGTTATACCTGGTATTTTTATTAAAAATCAACGGGAATTAAGATAGAATCTGAAAAATTGAAACGCATAGTTTATGTTGTGCCAACTAACAGGACGGGAATAGTTGCCTAAAATCCGCAGTTATTTAAAGAGAGGATTATATTAAGTAGGCATGTTTATGGCGACTAAACTACCGCTGTGTATCTCGGCGTCACCCTCGTCTCGTTTCTCTCCATCCAGCATTTACGGGAAGAGAAAATTCCGCGACCTGTGAAACGGGCCTAACGGGCCCGATATTCTTCCCACAGTAGTCGCAGCAGCGCGATGTTCCGCGAGAACTTGGAGAGAAGACGCGAGAAGAGACTCGATGGCCGGCCAACCGGCCACGAGGGTGGAGGAAAGATCTCGGGGAGGAGGGGTAAATTATTGCCCGTGCATTCGGCGATCGCTTCCGATAGTCGTGGATTCCTTCGTGAGCCTCGTGCTCGTCGCCTGCCTTTGGCAGCCGTGGAATCTTCTGTCGTTTCGCCGCGGCTCTCCTCACCTCTTCTCGTCGTCGTTGTCGTCCCCGTCGTCCCCGTCGGCGGCAGCGGCGATGCAGAAGAGACCGCGGGGGTGCCCGTTAAAGGCAAAACCTGAAAGGCGAACCTTCGGCAAAGAGAGCTCCAGACTGACACGGCACAGCGAGATCGGACCTGATCCGGAGTTTTCTCGCGGGATAATAGCGAGGATAGTTACGAGTCGTCGGACGGCTAATGTTGGCGTCTATCACTCAGAGCGGCGCTAATGGCATCGGCGGGCTCCCTCCTAATGGTGGAGGCCTTGTGGTTCCGATCTCCGACGCGTCTCTGTTTCTCAGTAACAGAAGTCCAGAAGTTATCCAGTATCACGTTTCACGGAGAGCTTTATTTACGGACGATTGGTGTCATAATGACGATTCTTAATAATTGGATAAAATAAAAAAAATAATTCTCTGTAATATTGTGCTATTTGATTACATAAGAGGAACTTGGCGACGAGAATTTATAAATGATCTGCATTCTAAAGAGTTAAAAAACATTTTAAAAATTTGGACAATTTTTTTCCAGATAGAATACTATAATTTTATCTGCCGCGAACCAAGGCTCGTTATCTATAATAATAATAATTTTCTCATTTTATGGAAATTCAAATCGCCACCTGCTCGTGCGACGCGGACACAGGCACGGTTCGCGCGGGTTGCGAGGTAATCGAAGTTACGGACTTTGCATTGCGTTTGACCCACTTGCAATGTTGTTGCATCGATGAATCTCGTGGCCCATTGAAACGAAGAAACTGGGACGCTCGGAAGTAGGATTAGCTGTAGTCATCGTCCCATCGTCGTCGTCGTCGTCGTCGTCGTTGTCGTCGACGGTTCGCGTGCCGGCTCCGAGATTTATGACACCTCGCGCCGGCTGGCGACCGTGCGATTTCTCATTGTTAGAAACCCGGAATCTCTGCACCCACATTATCTGTCCGATTTCTAATTTCCGATTTCACATGGCCAGGCCGGCGATGTGGGTAACTAGGCAAATAGCGACCCACACGGGACGCATCGTCGCGCTTATCGATTACCTATCGGCCGTCACTCCGCCGTTTAGTTATCGCTCCATCGCCGTGGTCGTACGTTTCTCATAGAATCGAAATGAGTGATCCGCGACTCCATTTAGCCGATGATCCTCGTGGGCGAGAAGAAACGGCGGGAAAAGAGCCGCGTTTGAGGCCGAACGTGGGCAGGTCCGAAGTCCGACTCTCTCGATGGACATCGTTGAGACGCTTTCAGACGTCGCCACGATCTTTTCTCCTCTTGACAAAAGAGAATGTCGTCATCGGACGTTCCTACGGGCATGTCGCCCGGTATTATAGCGACGCGTTTCCAATTCATTAGAGATATTTCGAGCGGCGTGCCGCAAAGAGACGCGCAAAGGCGCGCCGCTGCATTTGAATATTGGTGCAACAGAGATTACAGGTTGCTTTCATCTAGGCTGCTTCGAATTAGAAAATCCTTGGCTACGTGGAGCGAATGTGAAGTGGGCGAGAGACAAGTTTTTTAACAAGAAAAAAGTGGTAGATTCGAAGGAATGTAAAAGTTTGTTGAACAATACAGTTGTTTATCGATAGCTCAATATTAAGTAACTTTTCAAAGAATAAAGCAAAAAATTAATTTTGGAAGCAAAAAATTAGCAAATAATTTTCATATCTTATTCGTTACGTCGTGATAATTTGTCTCAGACAGCTTAATATATACTCGTAAGTACGTAAAAGTTACGAGAGGCTCGATAGAGATCCAATATTAAGTAACTTTTTAAAAAGTGAAGAAAAAAAAATAGCAAAAAAATTACTAAATAATTTTCATATCTTAATGGTTACTCTCACAATCCGAAGTAGGGCAAGCGAGAAAATCAATCAGCATCGCGGAAAAGAGGACTTCGAGACTTTCGAGTATCGATTTAACACGCTTTTTTTTAAAAGTGGATTCTTACTGGAAATTTACATTTTTTTTTATCTCGTCAATTCTTTAAATCAAGAGGCAATCGATACGAGGCAGAAATTTACGAGGGAATTCGTGTCCCTCCTCTATCCTATGAAGGAGACGTTTTGTCGCGAGAGATGGGCTGGGCACGAGCCTTTCGAGCGTTTCGTATAGTGGACACTCCCGGATCTCTTTCTCTCCGTCTCTCCTCTATCCGTAGAAAGGTGTCGTCACCACCGGTTCCACGCTCCTTCGGCCGCGTGCTCTTCTCCGAATTACGTAACTCCGTGCGGTACACATGTGTGCGAGTAAGAGCACGTGCGTGTGCGCGCCTTTTACGTGGCGCGCACAGGCGGGGTACCGCGCCTTCGTCACGAAGAACGAATAAACGGATGGACAGAGCGCGCGGTGCGGCGCGGCGCGGCGCGGCGCGGCGCGGCGCGTTCTAAATCGACGGACCTGGTCGGTGCATTACGTCGGTGCATAACCGTCGGTGTAACCCGTGCATCTGCCGGCCGGCCATTCAGGCCTTTGTCTCCCGCTAACGTGGGCGTTACGGAATATCTATTGTCGGTGCGCGCATCCACGCTCGAGGGGGGAAGGCGTGTGCATCGTGCGCGCCGCATATGCACGCTCGTGCGGCGGGCGATCTTGCGGCTTCGCGTCGCCGTCATAACGGGAACGGCGGCGCGGTGCGTGCGAAACGTTATGCAAAACTGCATTGCGCAATTTGCCCGCCGCGATGCGCCTCACAAATCGACCCGTTCGATCCGATTGTCTATTCTGCCGCGGAGCAGACAGACAGCTCGGCAACTCTTTAAACTCGTCGCTCCTCTGCGCTTGACAGTTTCTGATGAACGCCAAGTCCCCGCGCGATCTGTCGAATAGGATTGAATGCCAGTGTACTTTGTCTATGATGAGGAAACAATGTCTTCGACTTTTCTTTATCTTACCGTGCGTGCATATGTAACAATTTCAAATTAATATTCTTACAAAGTTGGCGTCTTCTTCTCTTATTAAGAAATTCACGACGCAGCTTTTATCTTCCAATTTGCACAGAAATGTGACATGAATGGAAGTAAAGAGCGAGACCGAGAAAGAGACCGAATCTATAGTAAGAATTTATTATACGAGATTACAATCTTTCCTTTGAACAAATTTTATTACACGTAGTTTAAACGTCGTCACTTTTTCGAGCGGATGGATTTGTACGTGATACTACACGCGGTATGTAGCTCTCGGAAGAGATGTATGGGGTTCCAACGTAGCCGCGCGATGTTAGATCGTTCGCGGATCAAAGGGGAGTGCACTTAACCAGCTGCATTATTTGCAGCCTAAGGATGACTGCAATGATAAATGCGTGCGCGGAGAAAGAAGACCGAGTAGAAATCTTTTGACGCGCTGCGCTTTAACATCATACGTACGTGGCGCACTGGAATGTATCAGAATACATGAATACCTATTTAAGCGAAACGTTGATTGTAAAGAATACGCAGTGCAAACGGGATTTTAATGTACGGTAGCAGCCATACGTCTTTTCAATTTGCATCGGGAATGTGTTTTGTGCCATTGCTAATTCGTCATCCATTACACAGTTTTGCTGCGGTTTCAAAAGCATATTTCATCGTACCGATAAAGATCTTGAGTAATTTCATCTTAAATTTAGCAAATTTTTTTATAATGCCAAAAATATTTTGTCTTGTTATCATAACTTAAATTTTAATGTAATAAATTTCACGGATGTCAAGGAATTTTCTTTTATCGATTAAAATCCTATTAATTGTATGTATTTTTTAAGATTTAATTTAAAAATTATTTCTGGCAGTCTTCTTTTTAAAGAATGTTTTCGAGGTTTCGGATAAGACACGAAAGTACACGGATGGTAAATCGAGATCGAGCACGATTCAGGAGCGGACATGATCGCGGCGACACGATCATGCTCTTCTGAGGAGCGCGATCGTGTCGCTTAACGAAATACGGCTTTCCTCGGAGGAGCATGCCCGCGGCACGTTTTCGCCAATGGCATTTTAATCGAAGAGCTCGAAACTCGTGTCTCCACCTTCACCGTGTCTTCGCTTTCCTCTCTTTGCGCTTCTTCCTCTCTTTGCGGTCATCCTAATGCAGCTCGCCACTTTGCTCTACGAATTTACATGTCGCGCCGCAAACGCGCATCGCCTGCCGCGCGAGGTGTGGCAGCAGATGCGCGTTGAATTGCTCTCGCATTAATACACATCGGACCGCAGGCGGTCACGTCTTCTTACACATGTATGGGCGTCATCAGTTTATCGATATTTCTATTCAGCGTATAGCAAACACCGCATTGATAATAATAATGCTCAATATAATTTTCACTTGTTTAGAAATTCTTTTCTTTCTCGGAGAAATCATTCTATTTATACTCATGTTGTTGGCCCCCATGAGCTTTCTGACGAGAAGCCTTTGCTTGAAAATACTTTCAGTGTGAATTTGCCAGAATGACTTCTTGCTGAAACACATATTTACTATAAGCACACCCTAACTCACCGCTTGCGGTATTGTAACCTCGGGAGGTTTCACACGGGAGAGCGATGATTTCAGCTCTTCCTCGCTTCCTTCACGCCAACTGTCGTGTTCTTACCTTCTTTTTCCACTGCGCCGGGCTTACCTTCTTGTTCTACTGCCGTATATGTACATCTTTTTCCACTGACGTGTTCTTACAGCTTTTTTTCCACCGGTAACCGGCGCGAATCGAAGAACTTCTGAAGTCGTTAGAACACCACGGGTTTTCACAACTTGTAAAGTTCTACAAAATTTAAGATGTTCCTTAATTACTGCCACACATTTCGACTGTAATTTTTAGCACTAGGACTACTAGAGCAATCAAAATTACTGTTTTATAAATTTTTATGAGTGACAGTGCGTTTTCTTTGATTTTTCATTGACTTTTGATGCAATATGTAAATGATTAAATTGATCAATTTATTTCCTCCTTCACTACTCCATATTTTTCAAAATTATATTTATATATAATGATATATTTAAATAACAGACATGTTAATCTCATTGATAGTTTTATTGTAAATTTTATTATATCTGAGTGAAAAGCAACTGCAAATTGAAAAGTTTAAACTTTAAAGAATGAAAGCGCTAAAAGTATAAATAGATAAGAAGCTTTAATTAATTTTAAAATTCATATTTGCTAACATAATCTTACTATTTGTAATTTTTTGCGAACACATTTGTCACGTTAAAAAAATTAAGTACATCCAAAATAAACGTGACATTACGTGAAATTTTCGTTAAAGAAAAAAAAAGGTCGATACTGAATTAGTCGAAAAGTTCCGCAAGAAGCGATGACAGTTCTGGGACGCGCCATACATCAGTTCACGTCCTCAAAGTCTATCTGTCGGATAACTCGAATTTCTCTAAGCGTTCGTAATAGAACGTTACCGAGTATGGATCTTTTCAACGCGCGCAACGTGTCGCGCGAGATTACGATGGAATGAGAGACGAGAGGGATGCCACGGTGAATTGCTATTTCCACACATGCTCCCAAAATGCATATGCAGATGGGCGTGCGAAATCCGCTTCGCATCTCTCTTTCTCTCACGGATAACTCTATGTGAAACGCGCATTGAAACGAGGTGTGTCATGTGCAATTCGATTTCCCGGTCGCGAGGGGAATCGCTTTGTCGAGACTCGCTTGGCGGCTATCGGTGCGCGCGCGCACGCATGCGGGAGGCATATTCTTCCTCTCGACGATTCACACGCGGTCCACAGATTCTCTCGTTCCTCGATAGATTATCTCGCGTACGCGCACGATCGTTGGCCGGTGTGTTGGCGACCCTAAGCTCGCGCCTACTTTCTTCGACAATCGCGCCGCCGCGTATCTATGCAGAAGACGCGTCCTTCGAGACACCGCAGCAGGTGGACGCCAAGTCGGCATCTACGCTCACCTCACCTCGGCCGCGCAGTCTTCGTCTCTTTTTTTTTTCCTCGGGCGTTTTAGTCGCCTTTTTTGTGTTTACCTTCGTGCCGTTTATGGATCGCGATAAATCGCCGCGACAGCCGCGGCACGAGAACGCTTAGATTTTTCCTATGCGTAATGCTATGCGCGATGTATACTCGCGGGGCGTGCAAAAAATTATTAAGTACATCAAGGCTGGGATTACTGAGGAGAGACCGTCTTCCGCGTAACGTCGCGCTGCTAGGCGGCTGGCGGAAGATTAGTGGTATTTCACAGCGACGCGTCCGCGGTACGATAAAGTTTAAGCTTTTAAGGAGCGACAGCGAAGTTGCTAATAACTCGATATAATTGATAGAACGCCTTGAAAGATAATATGAAATACCAAAGCAATACGGTAATGTAATGTCGCGTGTGTGACGCCATAGCTTCTGATGACTACGAGTTTCTATGAAAGGGAGGTAGCGCGATCTTAAATCTGGCGCGTGTAAGGTTGATGGAGAACCCGATGTAGCGAATTCATCAGCCCGAGTCAAGTCGCGGCTCGTCAATTCTATTCGCAGAAACTCACTAGCGGCTCCGTTGTCTTCAGAGGCACCGCGTTCGACCGCGAAGCGGCGGCGCGACGTTGAGAGCGTGTAACATTTCCGGAAGTCCCGACTCATTCCCGAGTCCCGAGTACCAGCACGCTCGTTACCTCTAGGAAGAGGAAGGTACCGCATAATACACATACACATACACACACACACACATACAAACACTCGGTATCCCCTTTTTTACGCGAGATCTGTCGAGTCAGTCGTTCAGAGCCTGGCTTAACAGTCGTAACATCTGCCGCCGTTGAGTATCTCGGTACCGGTAGAATACTCGACGAGAGCGTGTGTCATCTTCTCGCGTAGCCGCGAAGCTTTTATTGCGCTTCATTACAAAATCGCGACGGGTCCCCGGGAGGCCTTAAGTGAATTCCTCCGGCTAGTAAATCGTGTATTACAAATAGGAACCCGCTGCCCCGAGGTAAGCGCGGCTGCCGCCGTAATAAAATTACGCCGGGATTACCGCGACACCATCGGAAAGTCGTTTCTTCGCGAAACGTTCTCAAGATCGTCGCGATTTAACTCCGTCGTAAAATTCGTCGCACTCCACGAGACGCTGGGAACGACAGTAATCATAGTATTTGATTTTTTTCACAGAAACAATAACGATTTTAGATATTTTAGATATCACAATCTATTGCAGTATGTTATGCATCTTATCGTAATATTAATCACCATATCGGGCGTTATAACAACTTTTTGCTAAAGGCAAAATATTCCTCTGCACAAAAGAATAAGCTAGACTCATGCCTTTCGGAAGCCAGCCGACCTTCGTTTCAGTGACGACGATGATTCGCCTCTGCGAAAGTACGTCTCCTTCCACGCGCGTCCTGCCATTTTTCCGTTTTCGAAAGTAGACCTCGTCCAACACGCCGCAGAATAGAACGCGTTAGCCTGCCGAGGCCGTGATTTATTATCCGTCGTCTGCCGCCGGGCTGCTCGGCCGGGCTGCCCCCCGTGTCGTAAACACACGTTGCAACCATCGTGCCGTTCAGTTAAACAGCTGGTAGACCAGGAACACCTTATTCCGCAGCGCGTTCTCTCGCGTCCGGAACTTGTATTCGGATGCACCGGCCCTCCTTTGTTTACGGTAGAAACGGATCTACACAGAAACTAATTAATCATACGTCCCACTTTCTAAAAATACGTCTTCCTGAGGTAGGTAACATTAAACGCAAGTTTTTAACATTCTCGTTTTAATTTATCCTGATCCTGATTCTTCTTTCAAGTCATATATATGATTAAAAACTAATGTACTTTAAATCTATTTATTTTTTCATTCTATTAAATTTGAAATTGAAAAATTCTATCGAGAAATATCTTTTAAAATCATATTAAAGGTGTTCTCTCTTTAATATTTTCACGCTGATTTATATCCCGTTAAGAAATCCTGCAAATTTATTAACCTCAAGTTTTAGAAAGTCACCATCCACCCCTATCTTGCCCGGTTCCGATACGCTTTTCGACCCCTTGCCCGAACATCTTTCGATCGATCGATTAATCACCCGAAAAAAGCATGCGGCTTGTAATTAAACACAATCGTCCGATTAAGGCTGCACGCAGACGTGGATGGGTTTCTGTGTTTATTCGTGGAGGCCGGCAAGTCCTGGGAAGCCTGCAATTACTCCGGTCGTCACGGCGGGCCCACGGCCGATCCTCAAATTACGTGATTGACAGCCTGAACGTTCGTCAGATCCGGCTAGGATAAAGTCCCCTTCGAAAAGTCCCGGCGAGAAGCGCGATTGCTCTTTCTCACGTCGTTTCCACTCGGCGTTTCTGTCCGAATTCAATCGCGCGGACGGCTTGCTAAATATTTGTTCGCTCGTTCGACGTCCGAAATTAACAGCCACGGCTGTTTCTTTCCGTGTCAAATGTCAGCTGGAAGACATCGATACAGAATTGTATGCTCTCGAAGAATGATGTTTTGGCTATTAGTAATTAATGATAGTCGCGAATTTGAAAGTGACCTTCTGAACTTTATTTTTCGAAAGCTTGATTTTTTTGAGGATACATATATAAAATTTGCTATACAATTTTGCTACCTTAATTTAATATAAAATATAAAATCTTCTCTTATCGCGCATGTGATTTTGGAAAAAAACGACATATATTTAGAAAATGTATTTTTATAAAAAATGTATAATATCGTTTTCTTATTTTATCTTTTATAAAGAATTTATTTTGAATAACTAAAATAGCTTCGCGAGGAGGACTCTTTCAATAAACAATATCCAGAATGACCGGCGCGAGATTTACATGTGAATGCATAAGTAGAATTTATTGCCGATACGAATGATCGATCGAGCCATGTAATCTTCTCATTCTTTCTGCCTGGCTTCCTCCCGCGCTCAGTTTTAATCGTGCACCGATCGCACGCTATCATTGGGATCTAAGCGATCGTGGCAATGACCCGCTGACCGTAATGATCACGTAACGATCGACCACCGCGGAGCTGAGAGATGAGGTAACAAAGGGAATATATCTGGAATTCCGACTTCGTGCGACCATACGTACGTGTAACGTACCTACTGACTGATTCCACGGGAATCGCGGATACTGGCGAATAACGGAGCGGCGGGTATTTCCGCGCAGATGCTATCTCATGTGAAATAGTTGTGCCTGGCGTATGCGCGAGAGCGCGAGGGAATCCCGCATAAAATTCTCATCGTCGAACCCAACGCCGACGCACGTCATCCAAATAAATGCGATTTGATCGGTTTCGAATGACCCCTCCGCTCCCCTCGCACGTGTCCCATCTAAACTTGGTAGTATATCCTGAAAGATAAATCTCGGCTTCTCTCTTTCTCTTATTGCCTGGATATACGGTTACAGTGAGAAATAAGTATTCAAATTTTGAAAAATTTGCATAAATTATATTTGCATGCTCTTACCGTAAGAAAGTTAAAAATGTAGAATGATATATACTATAATAAAACGGAATAGAATAGAATAAATTAAAATAATGAATATTGCGATTAAAATAGAAGCTGCTTATTCTGTCATTATAATACAAATCTCATTTTCAAGAGCGGATATATAACTTCTTAGTTTTTTAAACTTAGAATGAAAGTTTTACGTATCTCGGCGCTTATACATTGCTAGAGATCATCCGAGTTAAAATGTATTCACCGCGCAAGAATTCTCTCTCTACACAATGTACCACTCGTCAATTTAAAACTAGACACATTGTGAATAATAATTAAATACCTGTTGATTACAATTAATAAGATAAGATCAAGGATCGACCTCGCGTGCAAAGGAAATTAGCACCATTGTACAGCAGCCGGGAATTTTCACAAGGCTTTCTGTGAAATTTAATAAAACTCGTTCGCAAGTAATGCCATAAACTATAGTACAATGGACGACCCTGTCGATTATTGCGAGTTTGAAATGCCTCGCTACGCCTGCTAACGATCCGTGATGATATTGTTATTATTATTATTATTTCCATGCACATTGTGCGTTTCTCGTGGTGTGTTCCACGCGGGATTTACGATCGTCGTTTCCGGTATGGCAGCACCGAAAAGTATCACTCTTTACGGTGTATCGGTAGCTGCGTGCGGTGAACGTCGTTGCTGCACGACGTTGATAACTCAGACGACCGGTTTAACGTTACTTCGACATGCCTTTCCGTTATATCCTTCCTAATGGAGAAGATTTTTCCGCTTCGCAATCGCGACGACTTGCAGTTACTTGTTTTGACACTCCCGCGAGACCAGGATGTATACGTGAGTTATTGCGAGCCTAGTACGAGGCAAGTTATTAAAGCTCGTCAGCGAAATCAATTATTCCGTTAGATATGGATAATTATAGCGCTCGTATCTATATATGGCGTTGAAGCTAGCACTGTGCGTTAAGTGCGCCTCTTATAAGAATAAATACCCGTCAAGTATAGGATATAATCGTAATAATCTACCAAACATAGATCTTCCTTTAAAACGCTCGCGTATTTATCGGTAAGCGCAAAGCGTTTCCTTCGCCGCTAAAATAATACATTAATAATATGCTCTGAAAAATTTCTAGTTTGCAACGAGAATGCTGAAACGGTACTCGTAAAAATTTTAGCGGTTTTTCACTATTACGCTTCTTACGCGCTGAAACTTCAGGGTGTATCATTAGCTTATTAAAGCGTATCGTCTAGATATTCATAAATTGCCAATGCATAAATTTCTTTGCTGGCAACATATTTTCCTGTTATTAATCTGTGCCTCCTTTTTAATCTCTGCATAAAGAAAAACACTTCAATATTGGTATTAAGAGGCTTTAAAAGGAAAGAGCTTTACTAATCGTATCTAACATTCCTTTTTGCCTGTAACATACTTTAAAGAGTCTTACCATGAAATTTGAAACAAGATACTTTATACCCGGCGAGTTCAAGCGATTAATGTACTCGATTAATGTACTCTAGAGATAAATTGTAAGAAGAGAGAACATTCGGTCGTTATAAAACTGCGGATATGGAGGATATGGTCTCAGCCGGCGCATCCACGAAATAAAATCGTGCTCGGCTTTCTCTACGATGCAAAAAAAAAAAAAAACGAAATATACATGGTCAGAGCGGATTTCAACACGATGATTGGGATTTCTCGGGCGGATTCTGTTCGGCATACCACGGGGAGGGCATCATTATTTCTGCCGGTGCGGCGTCAGCAACGCCGCGCAACAATTTCTAAATCTCTAAATTATCGGCGCGGACGTTTACTATCGGAAGAAAGGCACTTAATTTGTACGAGGAAGTGCTGTTACAAAAGAGGGAGAGAGAAAGAACCGTTCGTTCGTTAAAACGTTCCTCAAGTGGCGTTGCGTGCGTCATAAATAAGGGGGAACGGTGGATGAGCGATACAGGGGCGCGCGGTTCCCCGTTCCCTCGTAATGACGAGGAAGCCTCTCTTCTCCCGCCACCCCTGCCGCGTCGCTTGATTTAGTTGACAAATGATTTTTTTCGTGATCTTGTGACGTGGACCACAGCCGTCGGGCATAATTAAATTAAGATTTACGCGTTCACTCGTGACTAACGAATCGTAACCGGGTCGGCGCGCGTTGTGTGTAACGCGTATCAAGGACAATTTCGAGACGCTTTATCTTAGAGTGTTGACATGCCGAATGAATGTTGTAATTACAAAAGAGTTTATTTGGTGGCCGGAATACGGTCATATTCCTGGCAAGCCATTCTCATTATTGTAGGTGTCGTATGTGAGACGCTATTTATAATTTTATTACGTTGCTCCGTCTATACTTAAAATTTGAGAAAGCACTAGCACTACTATCCCATAATAACGGTATCCTAACGAAGTGCAATCTTTTTGTATGATATTAAGTATTATTGTCGATTCTTTTAAATTTACTTTGACTTTTACAACACATCCCGTTTCTTCAATATTGCATGAAGTTTGTCTATAGTCTAGAGTATATCTACAGTCTACAGAGAAAAGATATTTAAACTATATATGATTGATGATCAATCTCGTTCTTCGGATATTTAAATGTTATAATTTTTAAGATGTGCAGTGAACCAGTTTCATTAATTTCATTTCAAGACTTCGCCAAGTGCCGTAGACGTGTTACAAATAAACTCGGGCATAATTGGAAGATTGAAGGACCGATAAAAGAGTCGCATTTCGTAATAACGGCGTCGCGCAAAGGTAGGCATCCGTTTATGAAAACCAAACGACTCGACGTTACATGCCATGCATATGCACGCGCGTTGCGCCGGCTAAAGACTCGCTCGGCTCGCCCGCAGCAAGTACGCGGCAATACATTATTAGCTCCTTATGCACCCTACATGCGTAGCATGTTGCAACAGTGTCCCGGCTACCGTGTACATGCGCGAGGAATAATATTAGGAATGAGTCGATATATATACGCGCGCGCATACGGCGTCGCATTATCCGCGACGGTGATTATTGCCCTCACGACAACTTCCGTGGCGAGCATAAACACCAACGTGCCGACGTCGGCCGGGACTCATTTGAATAAACAGCCGCGATTATTATTACACGATCCGCAACCTTGTATTATGGCTTTGTATATCGCGATCGGACTTAGTCCGCGGGAGAACTCGCGAGCGTGATCGCGAGCGTCTCGCTCGTTTCTCCGCGTCGTGGCTCGTTATCGAATTAGCGGTGACAACCCTTGATTGTAATTATGATATAGTTTCAGCCGATTCCTGCAAGAGAGAGAGAGAGAGAGAGAGAGAGACGCAGCGAGGTAATTGTTTACGAATATAAATTTAGAGACGTTCAGTGACATTTCTCTTTTCTCTACGTTTGATCATTAGTATTTCTGTCGAACACTAGGTACTCGAAAGCGCGAGGTGGTTTCGAAGGCAAAACGGCATTCCAACGACGGTAGCTTTTACTCGCGATTTGACCGATTGTGAGATCCGCGGAAGTAGTGCAAGTCATGCATCTAGGAAGCCGCGCCGACGCTCGGCGGCTCCCTACCGATCTAGACGAGTTGCACTGCGCGAGTGTAATATCATTATCGTTCACCGGGCGAACCTCCTATGCCCGTCCAGGTTAATCAATTATTACAGGCTCTCCCGTGAGTTGCTTGCCGGTAGCGATCGACCGTGGCTACCTAGCTTCTGCTATTATTCAGTCTGATCTCGAGTGGAGTCAGCTGAGGGATGAAGGTAAACCGGTGATTCCCATTCCCGTCTTCCCATTTTGTCTCATGCGATTTAAACACGCAAAATGCAATTGATACGTAGGCTAAATTATGTGAGAATGGATAAAAAAGGACTGAATTTTAAATTTTCGTCATGAAAGATCATAAAAGATAAATAACAATATAAATAATAATATAAAAAAGATAATAGTGTTGATTATTCTTACATCAAATATAAATACAACTACAATTTTATTATTATAAAATTAGATGAAAAGGAATATAATTATCTTTAAGCGCGTCGCTACGACACGACATTTGCACATGTACGATGAATGCACATGTACACTTGCACATGTAAGATGAAAAATTATTGACGACTGTTTTTGTGTTTTGTGCCAAAATATACAAGTGCGAGGATCGGTTCAGCCGCTATTGAGCTCCGATAATCCAAGGATCTCTAGAATTGTCGACTCGCGTATAGATATCCGATGCGCCTTGCGCTAACACTTGGCGCGAGACACTTCTGTGTCTCTTGATAACGAGCTGATACTTCTTATGCTAGTCGCGCCAGTCGTCCCTCGCATCGTCGTTCTCAGCTCTGTTCCACCTGCCTCGACGGTCGTCCGCTCTTCCTTTACGAGGTGACTACCTCGCTCCTTCGAGCCGCTCAAATGTCATTTCCAGTGCGGCACACGTTCATTGTTCGCTCGGTGTAGCGGGCTGCGTTTCCTTATGGAGGACCCCGGGAACTCTCTTTCTCTCTTTCTCTCTCTCTCTCTCTCTCTCTCTCTCACTCACTTTGACACCCAATGCCGACGGTGAAAAACGGTGCCACGCGGCCGTTTTAATCGGCTCTTAGGGTATTCTAGCGTCTGTACACTTGCGGCGCCCATATCTATATTCTATTCACTATTAGTACCGATGTATTCTTGGATGGAAAAAGCGGCGTTTCCACGTTCGTCACGTAAATGCAAAGTCGAGAGTCACCACGGGGTCGATTCCACCGTCTTCTTTTTCTCGCGTCTCGGGGCAGACGCACCCCGATCATCGTTATCGTCGTTGGCATCGATTTTCTTTATCCATCCTCCCCCACCTGTCCTCGTGCGGTAAGCGACATTTTTGCTTAATCAAACAGGTTCTGGACGGTGCGCTTGTGAACCACCGCCACGCTCACGACTTCCTGCAAGCGCACCGGCACCCGCCGGTCGTACGGTACGTTCGAATGTCAACGTAGAGAAGAGCCTCACGAAGTCGTTCCTTCGTGTAGCCGTACCTGTTTTTCGACCTCCCGCTAGACGCTCGCTCTCTGAGCAAGGTGTTCACACGATTTTTTTCCTCTTCATCTTGGAACTTTAAACCGAGATGGTGTACGCGAGTCGTATGTTACTTTGTTCAATATCTTTAGGAAATTTAATCGCTGTACTGAAATTAAAATCATTTGATATTAAATAATTCTGTCATTGTATTTTGATTCAACTTTTCGTAAAAGATTCATCTCAAATTTATCATTTGTATTTCTGAAATCGTATGCGTACATTATCTCGCAACTCTGTATTATGGATAATTACGTTTTAAATAAGAAAACGGTGTGAAGGTTCTCGAGTTATTTTTTGCACATCGTTACTTTAGAGAAAATCGCACATTTGCCGGATAAAGTCTTCGCGTTCTTGCACGCGTCAGACAGACATTCTGACATTATATTAGATTCGAGATAGTCGAGATGCAACGGTACGGTACACGACGAGTATCATCCTAGTTGCTCGCGCAGCTGCCGGTATTGACGATCGAGCGGATAATCAATAATAACGAGTAGCGAGATGGAGGCAGCCGAGTCGGCTACAAATTGTAAATTCCCCATGAAATTAGGCGGCGTGCCGACTCTGCTTTCTCCTCTCGAGGAATCGGGCGCGCGTCCAGATACATATTGACGTACAAAATTGTCTTTAAGTGTGTCAGTTGTGCTTAATTCGTCGAATGCAGTCTCATCAAACTTAGAGGGAAAAGTCTTCAATAATAATTTTTTAGAAATTTTTCTGAATCATGTTTAATATCTTGTGGTGAAAGCGTTAATTAACGTCAGATTTTGATATTAGAATATCATAATAGCACATCACGTGTGTCTTGAGGATGATCAATGTATATTAATTTAGCAAGATTTCTAAAGAGATTTACAAACCTATTAGTTTCTTCGAATTATTTAAATAATTACGATCCATCAATTGTTTTTAGAATTGAGATTAGATTTAGCTGTGAATAATTAGATAACAAATATTAGTTAAGCTAATTTTTGTGTGTAAAGTTTTAACTTTGTTTTTAAATCTTTTGAATAATTGTATGTATTTGTATAAAAGAATATAAATCATGGAAATATTTCCTAATACATAACTAAAATGATTAACATATCGTGTTGATAGAAAATGATGGAAAATGTGTGTAATCGTGTAAAACAAACGCCAATAGTATCAATCTAAATTAATTAAGTTAAATTATACAGCGCTAATACATTACGTGTACGTTCGTAACACGTGTGTGTATGGGCTGAGCCCTAATAAAATAAAACACTTACGGACCTCCCCCCTCCCCCCCGTAAAACACGTATAATCAGTCGCGTCAATTTACCCGCCTGATGGTGCGCGAGTCTAATATCCTCGTCGTGTGTAATCTATCGTGGAGAAGCGAAAGAAGTTACTAGATATTCATATGTGATGATCATGATGGTCCGAGCGACAGCTGAACCATAAGACTACGCCGATAAATCAAGCCGGAATTGGAAATCCATCAGAGGGCTTCTCGCCCGACGGCATTGGGGAGCAATCGGGAAGTCGCTGCTCCCTGTCGCATGTATCGTAATAGCATGACGTATTATGTCTCCCGGGGAACATGATGATGGAACGGTTACGGCGACATTCGCGAGATAGAATTTTTTTGTCTGTTCGCAGTAATATGCGAAAAGAAAAGGATTAAACCTGCGTAAAGGAGTGAAAAATTGATTTGTTATTACCGCGCTGCATCGTCCGGTCGTGCTTGATCGATAATGCGCTCATTGTTACTTATTTAATAAAAGACTCTTAATGCATTTGCGAGTTGAGAAACGAGGCTCGTTTCGTAATAAATAGTGGCGGATAGCAGATTTACGACGCTATCGCGAATGCACTGGCGCTGCTGGATGATTTCGTAAAAAAAGAGACGGAGAGTCGAAATGAAAGCAGCACGCTGCCAAGTCGAAACATAATCGAATCTAATCAAACGCATTCCGCTATTTTCCTTTTTCTTTGTCTCGAGCGATACATCAAACCGCGCCTCCGATGGAGACCTTCCGAAACTCGCTAATGATCGCTAAAAATTAATTTTACGTAGATTGCGATTGAGGAAAAGGAACGCCGAGTCACGCAGAAATGTAATTTCTTTCCACGGTGGATGAAATAGCTGTAATTTACCGTTTAATTACGCATAATTGCAGAATTCATGTCGTAATCAATATACAACATTGATAATTTCCCACAACAATGCTCTTACATCTGGCGAGCATAAGCGTAATTATAATTAATGCGTTTCATTACCGGCGCGTCAACATAATCGAAGTTCATTAAAGCACGCGAATAATCACGAACGCACAACAGAAACGAAATAAAACACCTTGTAACTCGAATTACAAATCGCTTCGCGAGAGTTAATCGTCGATACCGACGGGAACAATGATCTCGTTAAGCACCAACAACAACGCGGTTACGTCCGCCGGCTATTGATGTTACGATTAATAACAGGACGTATAAGTTCCTGATTAATTGCTCGAATAAAACGCACCGCGGTAGTCGCGGATACATGAGTATTAGGCGTTCCTGAGTTACGATATAATTATCGTCAGCCGAGAATCTGACCGCTTCGTTCGTCAGGAATTGCAGCACAAAACGCGCCTTATAATTGTTAATTGGGGAAACAATCAGATGGTCTAAATTTAAAATAAAACTGGAATGTCGGGATATAAAAAATTTGTTTCGCGCGATGGCACTCACTAAATTAATTAAGCGTAAAGAAATTAAGACATTTCTTTAAAAAAGCATAATTTGATTATTCAGCTTATTTTACTGTGTAAGTGTTACATTATGTGATAAATTATTGCTGTGATTTAATTAATTTTTTATACATATAATGCGTTATTTTCTTTAACTGAAACTGAAAGACAATCTAATGCCTTCAGATATTTTTGCAATTTTTCTTACCATTGTTGATAATTTTTCAAAAACTATTGATACATTAGTTTAACAATATTACATTATCTACAATCAATGATGCCATCAAAAAAGCTAGACGTTCTAAGATTAAAAAAGATGGATGCTTTTACGTGGAGAAGAATAAGTTCTGATGGCGCGTTGCGTCAAAGACGCGATGAAATCTTAATTGCTTCCGATGTACCGTGCGTCAAAGTAGCACATGTAAACTGTTGAGGATCATTTAGTATTACTTGGAGTGTAGACGACGTCCTGGACAAGCGGAATAATCATCGAAAATCGGCCGTCAGGTATCGCCTATCGACGCGCCGGCTATTTCACCGTGTCGAATCGGACGCGTTAAGTTTCTGAAACGATAATGACGCGGAACCGGTTTTTTTTTTCGGCTCGGTTGCGAACTGGAGGCGAGCGAGAAAGGAAAAAGACATGAGGGCGAGAAGGCAGAGGGATAATGGAGGATGACACGCGGCGCTTTGCTCCTCTCCGCTCCCGACTGGTCGCGATTAAAGGACGGCGATATTTTCGCCGCGACGTACATCAATAAACCACCGGTGTATCGTTAATGAACCAATAATTAGTCGGCGAGTAATGAAGTCGGCTGCCTGGCAGCAGATTAACTCGGCAGTCCGTGTGCCACCGCGGGAAGAGAATCTCGCGAACTCCGGATCGTTTTGCGAGCATATTGACGATTCTCTCTCGTGCGCATTAAGAGGTGCATTATGCTTATGAAGTACCCCTGTGCGTGACTCATTTCCCTAAAAGCCACCACCTCGGGCGCAGGTATAAGAGCCTCGCGACTGCCGCTGTATCGATGTATGATCGATCGCGCATGTATCTTCCACTCGTCTACTTTAGGTAAATATCAATTCTTGCGTTTTCTCCTTATTTATTCTATATTTACATAATAATTATTGTTATATTTATAAAAATTTTATGTATGATTATAGAGAGATTACATTATAGATTTTTTTTTAAAGGATGTAATGCTGCTACAGCTGTTTTATTTTTGTTATCGTTCCTCGCTGTATAATGTCAGAAAGTTTGTCACTAAGCATTAGGAATTTAAATATTTAATACAGAGTTCATATCTCATCGTTTCGTTGCCATATTCTTTTTGGATGTGTGTTATATGCTTTCTCGAGACACGACTTTTCTTTTTGTGTTTCTCTCCTCATAGACGTATCTGGTATGCCAAGAGGGCTTTTGGCGTATGAAAGAGTGTGCACGCCCAAGCGCATCTCTCTCAAGAAAGAGAGTCCAAGAGCCATGCCTATTCATACGTCCGCGCGTTATAATGCGTTGCCTGCGCGTGTGGGTGAGAACTCGCGTAGAAATATTTCGTTCGGTGCTTCCTGCTCGTTTAATCAATGACATCTTTGAGCGTTAAGATGCGCGTCAAGCGCGTGATGTTTGTGTGTACATACGTGACGTGTGCCCCGCGCGAAAAACCGAGATCTAGAACAAGGAGTCCTGAAAAAAAATGTGGCACGGTTAGCTCGTCCTTTCGATTATTATTTATCGATTTCGAAACTTCGCAAATGCTCTCTCACGATCGTTAATCGCGATATAAATTGCGGTGACTATGTTTCGGGGATATGCAATTTTCGAATTATAAATCATCAGAACATGATCACGGTTAATGCAACCCGTTGCCGCTGAAGTTTGTTACACCAAGTTCAACATAAATCACAATGAATTTCAATTTATGACATCCAGAGGCTATAGATACGCTGTATTAAAAGTATCTTATTACGTAAGAAGCATCGACATACAATCCGATCTCGACTCATAAACGATTAAGTATTATCCAGTATTATCTTGCTGATCTCGCTAGTAAATCACGAAGTTAATTTGTTATTAATTAAATAGGATTAAGATCAATAATTTCTTTTATTATTACGTGTATTAAACTGCTCGTTATTTAATTATCGTATATCGCGTGCCAATTTGGAAAATTTATGGTATCCTCTTTATGGTATTCTTATGCTCTTCATTCATATGCTATTCATGCGTTCATATTTCAATCCGTCTGCAATAGAAATTGTAGAAATCTCTTGCGGAAAATTCTTTTCTTCTTATGGTGGTATGTGCCAATGAAATAATAGATTCATGATATATGCATTGATGAGATGTCGTTAAATTTATCTTGTCATTTGAGCGACGTCGATAGTGTTTGTTATAGTTTTGTTCGCCAAGCAGACGCACAATTAATCAGATATCTAGCTGTGATTTTTTTTCCATGTTACGACTTTCACCAATATACATGGCGCAATTGCATTGCGGTGCATCGCGCGTGCAACGAACATCCGAAGGCATCTTTATTGCACGCTATATTCACACTACGCGTAATATCTCAGCGCGCGAACGACGTGTATAATCAATGACATCTTTACGAGAAGCGCGATAAGCCTGCGAATTCCGAGAGTGGCGACACGAAAGGAGAAAGGACAGAAGCAGGAAGGGAAGTAACGAAAAGATGTCGAGGAGAAAGATTGCAATTAGTGGCGGATTGAAAGGGAAGGCCATAATCCAATCGCACCTTGTAGTAAATTTATCAATATTTTCATAGATTGTTGTGTGCTCCTAATTTTTCAAAAATTTAATATAACATTTTAACTTGGAGCGTGCGTGATACAAAAATTAAATTCGTTACCGCGATATTGAAAATGTATTTTAAAGAGCGTAGTCTTTTTAGAGATATTTTTATAAGCAGACGATGCAACTCAAAAATTCAAGTTAAATATTTAATAAATAAGCATATTTTTTCACTAATTTGTCATAAATCTCCTAGTATAATAATATTAATCTAAAGGTTTGGGAGATTTAATTATTAGATCAAATTTTTGTGATAAAAATTAATTTCTTTATTTTGTGTATTAATAATACAATGGGAATCCTTGCCTGTGAAGGATTCTTTCCATTTCGGATAAGTTTCGTTTATTACGATTATACGGATTTTTTTCTGAAGCTTTTATTTTTGCGGCCGTTTTCTCCTTGGCAAATCCGGTAGATGCGTCCCTGGTAGGCAGAAGCGCAAAGTCGAAGAGACAACAGGGAGTGTCCGCTGCTGCATGATAAATCCGCCGCGGCTTAATTCGCATCAGCTGTAACATCGTCCGGAATTCTTTCCCGCGACTGATGCGCTCGAGCGCTCTCGGCTTCCCTTCGTCCGTCTTTCTTTCCTCGTCTGGCCCCACGCCTCCTTCTCGCTGCGCTTCTTCTTACTGCTGCACTTCGCCTTTATGGGACTCGGCATCAACGGACCGCGATGATGTCACGGGGCGTGTCTCGCACCGTGAAACGTGCGCGGAATTCTTTTCGTCGGCGAGGGCATTCGTAGATGCGAGAAACGCGAGCGGATGCGCTCTCTTGCGAGGTGTGCTCGTTATGTCTCGCTTTTCGAGTAATTAGCTGGATTAAACGATGCGATTTAATTCGTTTATTATCAGTCTTGAGATTTTTATATGATATGAAAGATCCTTAGTATTTTTTTATATAAATAAAATGGCTGTTTGAATTTACATTTTTACAATTAATGTATGCTTTAACAAATATATATTTTTAGCAATCTGTAAAAATATATCTGTAACAAATGTGTAGAAATAATACAAATTATTGTAGATTTTGTTCACAAAGTGAATATTTTCAGATGTAGGTAGATAAGCTTCAGATCAGTTTCCTTCTATATTTCTCCTGCTAGGTGTGGTCTATAAATATATTACTTGCTCCATTTCCTACTAAATTATATTTCTAAATATATTCATAAATAGCAAAACAAGGCAGAGCATGTAGACCGAGGAGAACTTATGTATTCTTCACGAGATAACTTTGGCCACGGAAGATAATACGTAATCCATTGTGTGGGTCGATTCGATTGTAACATGATGTGCATGTACTCTATCCGAGGTGGGTCCACCATATCCGTGTGATCGACGACCATCGCTCCACGATCGTGCTAATTGAATTCGATTAACCGGTGGAGGATTCTTCATTTCCGCAAATGTCGTTGGAAAGAGGCAAGAAAAGAGAGCGAGAGCAAATTAAAAAGATGCGAGATAATGTACAGGTGGCCGAGAAGACACGGGAAGGCGATCCGAGAAGAAAAATTGTGAATGATTCGATCGTGATGTCAATTCGCGGCGTCTCAAATTGACGCTTCCCCGAAACAGTCGGGTGATTCTATCTTTTTCTGCCTATTCAGTCCGTCCATATTCGCGACTAATGAGGCCTGGCCGTTGCCAAATAAAAGTCCCCCTGATCTCTCTCGACTTGCTATCATAAACCATTTCCCCCTGTCGAACCGAATTGAGCCGTCAGAACGACGACGCATCGTCTTCCATCTGATTGACGTTCTCGTAATCGCGGTACTCTTCTCGATAACGACACAGATAATTCGTCGAAATTACAGAGTTCACATTGCAGCCTCTTTAATTGGCGCGATCATTTGGCGAACTGCGTGCACGTCGCATTACGCAGAATGTTTCTTTTTTTTTTCCTTCGTTTCATGTGCGCGATAATCGTGAATGACGAAAATGTTGTTAGTCCGCACTGCGTTGAAGCGACGAAAGCTCGTTGGGGCTCGGACGCGAATGTCCGAGCAAAAAATATATGATACGTGAAGGGGACGTGTATAAAGCGAAAAATATATGGGCACGTGAAAGGGGACGTTCTACCTTTCGGTAGAAGTTGCCGGATGCACACGGATGCGCGACAGGTAAACAAGTATAATGTCACACTCTCAAAGGCCGCCGGTGCACCCGGTGCGCGCCTGGTTAATTTGGCCAGTCTCGATTAGCCGCGGGCGAGTGGATTTATCCGCGCACAATCGCGAGACGATAATGAACTGGCCGAGAGAAGACTGTTCGGCAACCAAGAGACGCGTATATTTATCACTGTGATACATGAACGCGGAAAACGCTGTTGAAAAACGACCAAAAGATCCAACTTCGAATTTGAGATGACGCGGACTTCGGGCGGAGATGATGAAGAAATAACTCTCTTAAAAAAATGACGTCTTATTCGAACGAAGATAATACGAGTGATAAAACTCAATATTATAGTATATATCGCCGGGCTCTCACGGTGGTTTTAAATATTTCATCGGACTTCTGAAGCGCTCTATTGTTTGCAAAACTTAACGAATCGCTTGGGAATTGTATTCGCGGGATTACGGGCGCAAAACCTCGCGGTTTGTTCACGCTCGGCACGATACGAGCACGTAACGATTTAATTGTCGCTCCCTTGGCGAGTTGCAAAATCTCGTGATGTATGACGCGCAAGAAACGGAACGAGCAAAAACGCGCGGATCAACGCTGCGCGGAGCGGAGCGA
This sequence comes from Tetramorium alpestre, assembly GCA_021460005.1. NCBI lineage: Eukaryota > Metazoa > Arthropoda > Insecta > Hymenoptera > Formicidae > Tetramorium > Tetramorium alpestre. The sequence goes on from JAJVSH010000001.1 coordinate 1,052,875, forward strand.
CACGCTCGATACTGCGGCGCGCGGCGCGGGCTAATCTACTAATTAAAAAATCGCCCTATAAACACCCAATCTCCGGATAATGTCTACATCGGCACTTCACCTAATCTCACGCGCGCAAGGGGCGCGCCGTGCCATTCGCAATAAAAAGAAACCGTGTATAATATGTAATGGGCCTATCTCCGTAATAACTCCGCAGTTACTTCGGTCACGGTAGATCTTGCCGATAATTTCAAAGACACAGCCGCGTGAACCGCCTATGTGTACACACTCCCGATCCCGCGAGGAAGAGCGAGAGATACGAGGCGCCGCCGTCGCGCTCGCGGACGCGGTACCACCTCGGGCAAAGAAAACGCTAACATTTAGAATAATTCTTTCGTAACGTCATACTCCGTGATGCATAAGCTTCGCCATTACGCGTTACAGAAACGACGTAATTAACGTCGCTGTCCGCCAAGAATTTATTACTCCGATCTAATGGGGCGCGAGAGTGTGCGTGCACCGGAAAGAGATTAACGTCGTCGTTGATCTGGTTCGCTGAAAGACACGTCCGACAAGGTGCGACAAAATAGAGAATGCAGAATAATTTGTCAAAGGAGCAAGAATAATAAGAAGCGGAAGTGCTAACGGAAAAGCTAATGCAGTGGACGTTGATTAATCGATTATAACTGAAAATACAACACGATCTTAAAAGTCCAAAGAGTAGGAGTAAGGAATTTTTCAAACGTGACATATAAACTTTCTCATTTGTCAAACGTCGCTACTTGCATTCCCTTGAGTAAAAATGAATTCCTTTGCGATTCAAATATTATCGTTTTCATGTTAGTATTTTAATATCTTGCGCCTCTTTTTCTCTCCATTATCTTTTTTTGTTTCTATTACTGCTTTCGCCGGAAAATTCCACGGGAACATCGATTTGAAACTATTTACGTAGACGACCATTACGATGTTGGCGTCGCCGGCGCCGCATCGATCGCGGACCATTTTTATCCCGAAACATTTGTAGTAATTAAATTAATTCTGCCGGGACTCGCCTGGTCGGGGATTGCTCAACGAATGATTGATGAACGTTACACTCTCATTACGAGCCGCTACTGTGAGAACATACGTAATACATAGGTACGAGTATGCTAGTCTATATTACGCTCAGATACGTATTTAGACGTAAACGTTGCATACCCGCGTACGTCTGTATATAAACTATATGTATGTCTCTCGCGGTGCGCAGACTGGAATCATTAAGAACAGTTTACCCGGTCTTTCATTAGTCATCGATGATTTAATGCGTCGTTTGATTTCATCCGTCGAGGGGCCGCCGATCGCGTTTGTTTCGTCCTTTTTCGCGCGCATCGGGCGTATCTCACGCGGCTTGCCTTTCGGCTTTGCCCTTCCGCGCGACGCGACGTCGTTCCCTCTCGTTAAAGTTTATTAGTTTATAATTATTTATTGTCCGACGGATATCGCGGTTTACGACGGATTATTGCCGCGTGCGTATATTAGATTTAATTAGAATCGCCGTGTCGTAAAGGCGACCAGGCCGCCGCCGCTTCGTGCGCTTCCAGCCTGCGTGACACGCATAACCATCGTCGTGGCTTTTACTGCCCGCCCGAAAAATATGCTTGTCCCACTCGTCGCCGCTCATCTCGCGGCTCATGAATAACAAGCGCACGTATCGCGCTTTCCAGAAACCAGAACTCCGCGATGGACGGGCCGTGTTTTGCTTGCCGAATGCCTTCGCCTTCGGAATCGACGGAATCGCGATTTCGGTGCGCGGCTGGCATGCTTCGTGCCTGTCGTCGGGCATACTTTATTTCGTCATTTACAACACGACATATTTTGTCAAGCACTTGCCATCGGCGTTTCGAAATATTAAGACATTTAAATGTACAACTGAAGATGATGTTCGGAAACAATGACACATTTTTATTTAAGTTTGGTTTTTTTTAATAAACTATAAACTGTGCAATACGAAAGACATATGAGGAAGAGAAAAAAGATTCATAAATTATATAAAGATTCATAAATTATATATTTTTTTTATATATACACAGCTAAATTTTAAATTAAAAAATTGTTTTTATTTTCGATATTTTCGTGAACAGCTAAATAATACTTGAAATAATAAAACACTATGAAAGAGAGAGAGAGAATAATATACAACTTTAAAAAAATTAATTATTCTCTCTTTCTCTTTCATAGTGTTTTATTATTTCAAGTATTATTTAGCTGTTTACGAAAATATCGACAATAAAAACATTGTAATGTCGAGAAAACGGGATTATTATTTATATTCTAGTTTTACAATGTTTTATAATATTCTAGTTTTACAATATTTCTACAAGGATAAATTGTAAAGTCTTTCGTTCTTCAATATTTTCTCATTGATTGCACAGTTTTACAGTGATTTGAATAGCTCTGCTAAAAGCACCGGTAAACTCTGTTATAAATTATTCCGGGTAGCGCAACGGATAGTCGTTTTGTGCGCGCGCGGATGTGTTACGTGTAATTTGTTAATCGCGCCATGGTGTTACAGTTACACTCACCGCCAGTGTAACCACCGCCGGCCGGTCGAAGTTGCGCTATTAGCGTCGTATCGTGTTTCACGACACGAACCATTTGTTTGATCCTATGACGGGTATACGGCGCGGACAGAAGAGAGGCGAGCTTTTCATTGTCGATGTGTGCACGAGCATTCCCACGTTTCATCGAGAGGTTGTTGTCGGGGAAACAATCGCGCGCGAAACCGGTCGCCGTGTGCTGTAAATCCGATCTTCTGCACGATTGTTTCGGAAATTCGATATCGACGCGAACGCAGCGATCGATCACGGCCGCTACAAAACGATCCTCTTTTGATACAATTAGGCATCGTATTGCATCGCGCTGCGGGATGGATATTTAGTTAGTGTTGGTGACAGACGTAGGGGAATGCACAATAATTATTTCTTTAGACAAGCAGTACAAACATAATAGCTTTATGCTAACAGTTTTATATAATCATTGTAATTTGCCGCTATCTCCTTTTTCTTTTCTTTTTTATAGATACTTTAGCTTCATTATTTTTATCTTCCTTCTTCATTTATATTTTAATAAGAGAAATCAATTCGCGTAAGAGTGTGTTCTTGTGTGTGATTTTTTTTTTTATTAATTTATTTTATATGAATATAAATATGCACTTCAATCTACATGAAATCTTTAATAAATACTAAATGTAAACTAATACAATTTGTATCGTTAACATTTTCTTCGACGACACTCCATTGACAGGTACTAATGGTCGAAAGTACCATTTCTGTCAATCGTCTCGTTTTCGATACCAAATGATGTTCGCATCTAATTTGATTGCAATCTATGAGAATTGGTTCCTTCGCGTGATTGACTATTAATTCCGTCGGTCATTAGACGATCGGAGGTGTGTCACAGGGAAATTAGATAGCGCGGGGTATACAAGCGACCGACAGGCTTAGGCCGAGTCGAATCTCTCGTGGGAACTGGTCGTGATTAGTCCACGTCACTACCGACGCTAGTTATGCTAATTGCGCTTAAGCACTTTGGCCTGCTATCAGCATCGGCTATTGAAACCGCTGCTGAGTAAGTCACGTATAGAGGCTAGACTCTTTGTCCGTTCGTTTCGCCTATCGATATCGTAGCTTTCGAAAAATTACTATTTACGGGACACCGGGGGTATTAACTCGACAATCTCGGGTACGACAATCGGTTATGTTGCGTGGGTGAAATTATACTCGCAGCATCTAAGCCTCGTCAAATCGAATCCCCCTCCCGCCCTACAGCTGTGCGGTAACATCCGCAAAATTGCCACGTTATGTAAACGGCGTATTATACTAATATTCATTTACACCAGCGTCACAACGCCTCAAAATACATGTGAATTAACTCGGAACGGTGTAATGTATAGTCTCGAGATTGCTTCGCACCTTTTCTCAATATCTGGAAGGAAGAGATGGACACCTACGCGTGAACGTCGTGGCGGAGATCTTTTATGATCTCCATCGACTATAAGCACGCAATCGCGTTGAAATACACACCTTTGTATTAAATATTATAACAATTTCGCTATGAATAGAGGAGAACTCCTACGATTTCGCGTTACAAAAATTATCGTGAAATGCTTTTGCATTATTCAATAGTTTTGTGAATAGTATATTTATATTACATCATTTATGTTTTATATACATATACAAAATTTATCATATTTACTTTTATTTCAATTGTGAGTCTGAAGTGAATAATTTAAATAATATGACACGTTTTATTTCAATGAAAGATTTATTAATATTTGTAGTACCTTTTTTTTTACATTTCGAAACCAACAAATTCCCTTTTGCAGTTTGCGGATATTCTTGCACACCTGAGAGGCACCTGATAAATCTCAGGTGCTACGCCCAATAGGTAGAAACGCTTCTGTTAATGATAGTTGCCGGCCACTGACGAGCACGTTTCCTTCTGTTGCAGGCGGCGGGACCGCCAGTGCAGCTGGAACCAGTGGACCTGTCCGTGAAAACTCCTGTGGTGTTGCAGGTGCCACGGTACAGTCCGGCGGCGATAATTAACGCCGTTGCAAGAAGAGTACCGTCGCCCTCNACGACGCCCACGCCGCCGCCGCCGCCGCTCTGCGTATCTACCGGTGAGTAGACTAAATTTATGTGCGGCCGTGCTACGTACACGGCTGGAATTTAAATCGAATCTTGCGACAGTAACACGATCGCGGTACAGACCCCGGGGGCACATATAACTCGAAAGAATGCATTCGCACTTGTTCGGGCTTGCGTTTGCGCACGGACGCTTCAAACGGTGCTCTTATTCACGGCTGCGACTTGATTGCCGTTTCCGCGATGTGTGTAGGATGCGTCAGAGATCGTAGGCGATGAATTCCTGTTCTTCGATGAGCTTGGAATCGCTTTATTGCTAGTTCCGCGTGAACGTTCCGCGTGCTCGAAACAGGAGAAAAAGATCTCGATTTTTTTATTACTCAGGTAGCAGTTTCCTACTTCCCTGATTAGAGTTTGCTTGTAACTGAGCATCCGATATCTTCTGATTAACGTTCACTCGATTAATTTATAAATGCGAAGGTGTATACATTCTCGGCGGTCGAAAGAGACGCCGAGACGTTTGAAATTCCATGGACCATCCGCGAGACAGCGGAATTTTCCATTATAAACCGCACGCAAACGAAACTGTCAACTTGTCGCTTCGTCCGGCTATGTGTGTCCACGCACACGCATGTTGTCTGTTTTAAAGCCGTGTTTATACAATTTATTTTTAGCGATCGCTCAGTGAGTGTAAAACGAGTTTTTGTTTGAACGTATTATTAGAAATTGGATCGTGCAATTCGATCCGTTGCAATTTTATGGAGCCTATAAATTTCTCAATATATTTTTTCGTTTGAAATCTATCATTTATTTTCGATACAACGCCGCTAATTTAAGATATTTAAATTGACTGCATCTAGATTATAGCTTTTTTCTCGCTCTTTACTTCGAAACTATCGAAATCAGAAACGACTCGTATAATTTCGCTTTTACGTAGCCGCGTACAGGTGCGGCGCAGCAGCACACAGGTGCATGTGCAGCACGCGCAGAAAACGCTGCGTCTCGCCGCTCGCTTATGGATAAACCATAGAGAGATCCCCGGCGATTGCGCTGCTTTATGGGTTAATTATGTGGAACTTTTTCTGCATACTGCATAGCGCGGACGAGCCCACCGTCGATCGACCATTCTATGGAAAATCCACGCGCGCAATAGGCAGCTCGTATGCCACGTATCGGCATGCGTACGTTTAAGGAGCGACCTATAGATAATTCCTCGTTCTTACCACTGCGCGAGGTAGCACACAGTCGCCAATACCAGCGAATAAATTACGAATTTGTCCCGAGCGTTAGAGCGTTCACAATCACTCGCGATGTAGGTTTCGTTTTCCTTCGAGTTTCCTTGGATTATGTTTCGTGGAGTTTAAACATCATTGCGCGTAAATACATGTTAATATATATATACAGGGTGTCCCATAATTGTGGCATAAATTTTCGTGGGCAAGTAGAGCGAACGAAACTGAGTAGAAAAGTCCTCTATCATTTTGCAATTTTCGCAATAGTTAACGAGATATAAATGTTTAAAAATCGCCGTATTAGCCTGGCCCACCGCCGAATACAAGCGCGCGGCGAGATACGACCGCCCAGCGTCATTGTTCCCAAGATCGCGAAGAGTTGTTTTCTATAAATGGCAAAAAACAGGGGAACAATCGCTGCTCAAAACCGCCTCTTTTAGGCATTGCCGCGTGTAGTAAACAACTCCTCGCGCGATCTTGGTAACAATAACGCTGGGCGGTCGCATCTCGTCGCGCGCTTGTATTCGGCGGANGGCCGAGCTAATACGGCTATTTTTAATCATTAATATCTCGTTAACTATTGCAAAAATTGCAAAATGGTAGTGGACTTTTCTACTCGGTTTCGTCCGCTCTACCTGCCCACGAGAATTTATGCCACAATTATGGGACACCCTGTATAAAGAGAATTAAATATATTCGTTACGAAATTTTTCTCTCAGATAAAAATTCAGATTTAAAATTTGGCGTTGTGAATATTTTTACATATTATATACGATGCATTTACGTTTATCGCTTTTATCGATTTAAAATTGACTAATACATGCAATCGATTACTTTCTATTTCTTGTATAGGATATAGAAATCGCCATATGGAAATATCGTACTTTCACTCGATTATAGGTATTAAAGTTCAGTTATAAAAGTAATGTTATTCACAAAGTTAGAATATGTTGACACTTTTCTAAAAAGCTAAGATGGAAAATAAGAATTAAAGGATTTTAACGAGTGAAGTTAGATACGTAATAATTTATTTATTTTCCAGCTAAATTTTTATGTTAAAAATTAAACAGCCAAAATTTTATCTCGTCAAATTATCCTCAATTTGAATTTTAATAAAGAGCCTTTAATTTTAATGAAGCAGAAAGAGAAAAACGTGACATGAGAGATATCCTGCATGGAAATGAAAAGAATGATCGACCGTGAACCGAAGAATTACCCTGATTCGCACTCCAACATAATTACGCGATACGAAATAATAATCCAAAGTGCGTAGACAGATGTTCGATTCGCCTTGAGATCTCAAGGTCGATGCGTTCACCGGCGATTCCTCAATTAAAAAGCAACACGGTGCGGTATGTAGTCTTGTTGGCGGCTACGAGTGGAGCTGCAGCGCGAACGAAGGAGAAAAAAACCAGAGAGACGTCCGCTGAAATAGTCTTAAAACGCTGTAATCGCCTCGGTAAAGAGGCGAACCGCGAGCAAAAAAAAAATCGCTCCGGCGTTCACGTTTTAGCTCACCTGGGCAACGGCGAGCGCGCTTAATAGTTCAAACCGCGAAATCGCTCGCGCAGGTAATGTGTACGCGCCACGCCTCTTTTTTATCGGGTATTAAAAAAAAAAGAGGAAAGAAGCGATCGACGTGGCGAAAACGACGCGGCGAACGGAGAAAGAAACGCGGCGCCGCGCGACTAGCCGGTGTCTGTAACTCTCAACGTTCACTTCCATTTCTGGATTAATGATCACGCACACACCTGCGCAAAGTAGAATCCGAATGCGATTGGGGTCGCAACCCGTAGTCCTCGCCTGCGGGCCTCGCGTCGCCGTGGTCGTGATCGCGCGGTTAACCGGCGTGTAGCTCGGTAGGAAACATTTTTATCGCGCGTTTACGCATCTGGTCGTCGTCTCTCGCGTATCTCTTCGCCCGTCGTGACCGATACCGTCGTGAGCGGCGAATCTCTCCGCGCGAAATCGCCTTCCCGGATTCCGTGATTTACGCCGTTGGAAAGCCGGTCGGCCGCGCGTTAATCCTTTCGCACCTAATGGGTGTTACGCGTTCTGCAAGGAAAATAAACTGACAAACGTTTTGTAAAGTGTTCACGCGTACGCTCGCGTGGATTACGTAAATTCGATATTACGGCTTATTAAAAAAGAACCGGCGTGAAAGCATTCGTGTATCGCGGGATATCTCTCTCGATACTCTCTCGAACATTAATAACAGACGCAGGGAGCGAGATTATACAGAGTTTGACACACCTAAGCGATAACACCGCAAATCTGTGAAATTCAATCGAGACAGACTTTCTTTATAGAATTATAGATTATCTGACGGGCGGGCGGGGATTGCTATTTTGATTACATATGTAGAGATCTAGCCCGGAAAGACCAAAAATATATAGCCTTTCTCTCCATTTAATTATATATATATATATATATATATATATATTATTTTATGTAATAAATTCTACATGTGTCGCAAAAAATTAAATTATCAATCGGATATGGGTAAAAGATTTGGTAACGCCTCAGACCGTTATTCACGGGGGAAACCTACATCACGTTGGGTTAAAGACCTCCTGATCGCTGGGCCAGAATCCGACTTTACGTCGTCATGCGTAAAAACGGAGGCCTCGCTCGTAGCGATGTGTCCACGTGACATTCCCCGCCGAGATAGAGAAGACGATTCTTGATGTTGTTCGCGAGCGCATGCGGCGATGCGACCGAGAGTGGTCAATGGTCGATAATACATCCATTCGAATGGCCCCGGCATCGACGTTCTATTGTTTTCCAGTAAACTCCGCCGGTGATCTCCCGCGGCGATGTAACGCAGAACGGATGTTGCAGCTCGCCGGTAACCGTCGTCGTTGCCCGGCCCTTTCCTCTCGACTTCCACCGGCTGCTCGCATCCGCGGTCATAACTCGCCCCTCGGTCGTGGCTATCGGAAAATTCTGATCGTGCGTGAACGCCATATACGCACCGCGAACACGAGTCTCGGCCGCCGGTGCCAAATCCGATCGGTGTTCGACAACGTATTTCGCGAGTCCGAACAAAGTCGGACAGCTGGCAAAATTGATCGACGTGATTACGGATATTTCGCCATGCAAATAAAATTATTGGTCTCTGTCAGAATCAGAAATGTTAGCGTACCTATCAATGCTAATTAACACGCCTGTGCTATCCGTCATCTAGTTGTCACTTTTATATTCAAGTCTTATAAATTATCAAACATTACACACTTAATTGCTTAAATTAATTTAAAATTATATACTCCACAATGTTAATTTATTATTATTCTATTTCGCCATGTAAAATTGAAATTTTTTTTTTTAATTTTTATGAGTGCGAAAATTAAAAAAATTACGATATTTTTAAGGCTACAAATCCGTTAAGCAAAGAATGCCCGCGGTTATACAGTTACGCAGCCGATCAGTCAAGTTTTACAACGTTTTAATTGTGTTAACACAAAACTGTCGTGCGACAACGACGTTGGAGGTCTTCATTTGTCCGCGTCAGTGAATAATTAGACAATATGTGGGCGAACGAGCCTGGAATTAAGCGCCGTACAATGTCGTGCGACAGCCCCCGCGTGAATTAACAGGTGGGCGTTAATTCCAGTCGCTTAAAAAGCGCTTGGGTCTCGCGTTCCGCAGAGAAAGTCGCCGCGGAGCTTTTCGTATAATTCACATCCGGGTGAGCAACGGCAATTGCAACGCGCAGCCATCACCGTTTCTTTCCCGGTTTTAAACGGAGGAGAGATGACGGATAGCGGGGCCGTCTCGTTGGGAGTCGGTTTAAGTCGACGCTCCCAGAGTTTGATTGTCTTTGATTAATTACTCATGCTGTTTCTTGGCCGGCGGAAGCCGACGGATAGCAATCTAGATAATACGTAACTGTATTAACGGTCCGACATAATCTTTTTCTTTCTTAAAGCGAGAAACGTTCGGCGGCAGTTGGCGGAAGGGAGAGGAGGGGGACGATCGAATGAGAAAGACCGTTCGATCGGTTTGTCATCCAGTTGTCCCAGAATCTCGTTTTTACGTTCGACGTGCCACGCGGTCGAACATCATCAAGCATGTCATTCTCGTGTTTTATGCGTTCGTGTTTTACGCGTAGGCATTTGAGAATTATTTTAATTCAGTTTTGTAATATTAATTACAGAGACTTAAGTAAGCGAAACATTTTTCATTTTGCGTACTAATTTTTTTTTTTTATAATATTTGGGAAAATCGACAATTTAAATAATACGTAGGATAATGCGTAAATCAATTTGTGACGAATATTTCAAGTAGAATTTTTTTATGAGCTCCAGATGCGAAACGCATAATTTTATTCTATAAGACTACGATATGGCTATCGCTTCTGATTACGATCTGATTGATATTTGCTGAGGGTGTGATAAACACTACTGTGATAAACACTATAATTAGTGACACACTAAGATTAAGCGTTATTGGATTACGCGAATTAACTGTCCCATTGAATAACGGCGTCGTTAGACGCCCACGTGTGAACGACACCCGCTTATTCGGATAATAATGATGCAGCCTTTCGCGACTGATTGGTGGAAGATAAACGACAAGACATATTGCGGGCAAGCAAATCGTGCGCATGCCAACCCGAGGAGCAACAAACAGGTCGCATATACAGACGTTATCGTAATAAATTATTCTTATCAGAAACCGGGTGCAAGTTAGAGGCGTGTTTCGCTGTCCGAGATAAATCCTAGTTGAATGATAAAACGATCGAGCCGCTATTACAGGGAATAGGAACAGCCGTATCGTGTCGCTACACGTCATGGGTAATTCATGGTGACGTACGAATGTTATGGTCCAGTGTGTCGCATTATTTAGAAAGGATAGCAACGTTTCATAGAAATTGTAACAAATTAATAACAGTATCAGTAACATCTTAATGATACGGAAAATGTAGTAGAAATAAGCTTTAGAAGGAGAGAAATAACTTCTTTCTTTTTTTATGCTTCGAATTAGAATGATTTATATGACAACATGTATTATCATATTAATTCTTTTTATATTGCAAATTATACAGGACTTGGTAGCAGCACTGCGGATGTAGGAATTATTTTAGCCTCGGTAATCACCTACGATACGAGACAGGTGCGCGGTTTAGCTATCAACGACGATCGAGATAAATCCCCCCGTTGAATAGTAAAACGATGATCGAGAATGGTAGTCGGACTGGTAGTAAGACCAGTAGCGATAGGCACTGGTCATATCGCGCTCGGAGCATTGGGCGATAGGATCTTAGATGTTCTCGCTCTTGTGTGCGCGTTCCATATGAATACTTGCACGCACAGATACTACGAACAGCGGTGCATATACGCGTAAACATGTGCGTACGCACGTTTCTGCGCGAAGAAATATACTTTTCATTAATTCCGTTTATGTAAATCGTTCATAAAATGTATAAAATGTCCATAAAATGCGCAGTGCCACAGAGTCATTATTTCACTGTAGTTAACATCCGTCGTTATTTTTATCAAATACATTTTTATTAAACTGTAAAATTACTCGGAAAAAGTAATTAAATCATTTATTTTCTTTTTAGGATTAATATAAAATTTAAGAAGTATAAGATTTAGGATGAAATAAACCAATTTACATATTGAATTTTGTTAGTAATTTGGAAAATCAAATATACATCGTTATTATCCAATAATAAGACTAATATTATATTTATTAGAAAGCAAAATAGCAATCTTTCTTTGTATACTCATTCATTTCTTAGCGAGGAGACATACGAACTATTTTATGTAACATCTGTCAGTTTGTCACAATCTAAAAATAACAATTACGTGCTCCGGTTATTTTATCGCCGACGGCAGAAGCGTAACAGTAATTAAACCAATTACGCGCGTCGCCGACCTTTCATTAGTTGGTCTATTTCAATTAATATTCGTTATGGACCGAACAATGCCAGCACCCAGTTTGTCAGCTCCGCCTATAATGTGTAATCGATCGATCTTCAGGGAAAAGAGAGGTGGTCAGTCTCGGAGAAGACGAGAAGGTTCGAATGAGGCGCGATGAAATGGACTGATCGAACGATGGCAGAACACTTCTCGGTTCGACTTCGAGAGCCGGCGCGAGGGCTTTAAACCCGTTTACGCTTTTATGTAACGCCGGCATTACGTTGCGCCATCTTTTCGTCCTCGTCACGGTGTAAACCGTCGCTCGATGCCGTTGCTTCTTCGTGTCCCAACTGCTCTTCCTCTTGATTCTTTCTTTACAAGTGCTTATCCCTGACAAGTTGTATAAAGCATTTTAGACGGAGGCACGTCTGATTAGAAAAAGAATAATCTTAATTTTTTTTTTTCATTTTTAAATGTTTGTTAATTTTCGATAAATAAATTGCAAGTCAGTGTATAAATGTAAAAGACCAAAGCGAGCTAAAAACACTTTACAATACCAAATATAAATTTTTTTTCTTTAAAATCATAGACTGAATAAAAGGAAATACACTTTAATGTTTCTTTGTCAGATAAAAGAAAATAAATCTCTGAGATTATTATTAGTTTCAGATTCCCAAGAAGTTTACCCTTCATCATACATCATTTATTGTCACCGTAATATTTACGTTGAATTTTTTTTTTTAACTTGTTATGTTCGAAAAAACTTCAAAATTAAATACACAGTCGTGTTTAGCGATAAATGTTCGACGAGAACCTTCGAGTCATCGACATGACAAATAATAAATCCCTCGCGTAGAGGCGTCGTTAATAAAAAATCACAAATTTAACGATCAGTTGACGTCGAAGACTGACTCGGAAAGTAAATATGCAAGCGACCGAGAATGTGCTCTTATCGTGAATATATAATGACATCACTGTCTGAATATTCCGATACCACGAAAGATATAATTCAATATCGACTCTGCACGTCAGAAACCACCCGCTGTTTTTCGTTGTGTTGTGATTACTTGGATAGCGCAGACGAGAGTTTTTAAACTTTTCTTTTTTCTTTTCGAAGAGAGATATAACTCGTACATTTTACAACGCGCGTAGAAGAACTAATAACTCGATGTATGACGTGTACACATCTTTTTTGTCATGGCATTAATTCACAGAACGATATACCAGGTAAAATACTACCGACTGCGATGGCATACTTTCAAAAAAATTATGGATGATCGAACGGTCGAATTTCAGTTAAATTAGGCTGTCCGGATGGAGAGGTTAATATCGCTGATGGGATAATGCGGCCCGCGAAGTGTCAGTATCCTTGACGTGCCCCCGGATCTAGAAAGTCTCATCATGGTTGATTAGCAAAATTGAAACGTGCTCATTGCCGCTATGCATCGTCCACATGTCCGACGCGAAAGCAAGAAATAACGATAAATTGATAAATCGGCAGTGCGGAATTTCTTCAAAAATTTCCCACGTTCAATCATTTTCTCTAAACAATTTAAACGCATGCTCGGTTTTATTTATAATCAATTAAATTTTATTTAACTATCAAAATAAAAACTGGGATTTTCTCTCATTTAAAAATAGCCTTCTCTTATCTTTTATCTCTTATCTACATATATATAGTCTACATTTATTTCACGTTTTCTATCGACTTAGCGTTTCGTCATTTCTTTTTCTCGCTGCTGCGTACAATGACGCGGCATAGCAGTTACCTTGACATTATGTCTCCTAGCATCTCGATCGGCACGGCTATATTCTACCCACTCGGTTAGAGAAGCGATAGTCAGCTGACATTTCATGGATCGAAGCCAATTGCCTTGTATCGTCGTACCTTCCAGACTGAATCAGGTGTATGTTGTTTTATCGCGTCGCATTATCTCCGCGATGTGCCGACCGTGTCCTCGCGATAGCGATCTAGCGATTTTCATAATTTCGCGAAATCAGCTATAATCTGTGAGAGGACAAAGGCTCTTCGAGCATCGGCTTCTCGCGTAGATTAGCAGCGCGATAAACAGCTCGGAGCAACGTAACTAATGCTGGTCAATATCCATGTCTCGTATCGACTTGCATCGACTCCGAGAAAAATCGTAACTAATCGAGGCCAGACTGCAATAAATATTCACCGTATCCGTAACTGTGCATTTATATAATTAACACGGCCATTAGGTAGATAATTCCGCGCGGGCCGGATGCGAAAAATCATAATGGACTTCTTAGGCCTTCTGCGCGCAATAAATTTTTGTTTCTCTGTATAAGTGATATAATTAACGCTGTAATTAGCCGTGGAACGTCACGTTGGGAAACGTAACGAATCGACTTCTGTTAGTGATAAATTTCGGTCGTGGCGGCCGTCACTTGCGTCATCGCATTATTAACGTCGTAATCCCACGTGTCGACGTTGTTCCTTGTTTCAAAGTGTTTCACGCGCGAAAAAAAGGATCGCACACCGGGCGAACTTTTGATAAATTTCTGTGGGTTCCGCGATTGCGCAATCGGCGGAATTAACACCGTAATTGAATCCTTGATCTCGCGTCGTTAAGGAATATTCATTGTGAATACGCACATAATAGATCTCGGGCTGCTCGCCCGAAGTAACCAAGCGCGCGGTACATCGGTCAGCGTGTAATTACGTAATCGGGACTATATAATCAATTCATAATCCCGTTCCTTTGAAAAATCGCGAAACTCCCAGTCGAAAGGCGCCTGCTATAAATTATGAATTTCGCAATTCTACGACTTTATACGTCAACGGAGGAGTCAGCTCGCCCCATTAATCATAGTAGCACGGCAACGAGATATTATGGAATTAGTCGGTAAAAGGAGGCCATATCGGGATTTGTCCGTACGATGTGTATTACTGTACCATTTTCTTTCGCTTATACGTTAAAATTTACTTTACTCCACTTTTAGTAACAAGTTTCGTGGCATTTGTGGAAAGCTAAAATAAGAAACAATTTAAATTCAGTTTTATTTTTTATTAGTATGACGGAATAATAGATATATCATCATCTCGTATGTACGCCATTTAAAATATAAAATCTAGGAATACAGAAGAGAATCGACATTGCTTATACATCTTCTAATGTTAGATAGTACAATGCGAATGTAAGATCGCCGATCGGCGGATCATTGTTCAAATGCGGCATATTAATTACATGTACGTGAATCCGCGGCAGAGATCCTGTTTTGACCCGGTTCCCTCTCGATTTCTTTCCCGGTGTCGGCCGCCTGGCGGATGATCGATACTCGCCGTCACGCACGCACGTTAGCGGCAATTAAGCGCGTATACTAATCGGCCGCGTTAAGGTATGTACGCCTCGTCTAAGTGGGGTGCTCTCCTCCGACATGGCGGGGGCGTGAGAAGTGCCTTCGCCCTGTGACCCCTGCGGCCTCCGGGGTACCCTGGTACTACTACTCCGTAGAGGTACTCACCGTGGCCGCATCGTGCGCTCACCACGATAGAACGAGTGCCGCGGCGCGACGGAGAGAGGGAAACTTCTCGGACTCTTGGCTCTATAGTCAAGCGAGCGGCCTTCCCATCCGTCGAGATGTACTGTACGGCCCGTTCGAATTTTGACACGTTCGACGTTTCGCTCGATCTTCGACCCCTCGCTCTCGAATCCACCGTAGTCCGATAGCACGGCTTGTGGGAACGAGAGCCTTTCCTTCTTCATTCGCGCGCTCTGTCTCACCTATCGCACGCGTGTCGGGACTCGATGACGAAGGTGTCTCGCAGTCACGAGATGCGAAGTCGATCGGGGTAATTGTGTGATATCCGAGCAAACGCCGCAATATTTCTCGATGACAGAAGCTCACGGTTACTTAAGGTTACTTAAGGTTAGTTATGTATGACTCTAAATAATCTTGCATCCGTTTCTGAGTTGATCGTTGATCTATTTCAGCGTCGCAATTGCTCTGAGTCTAGCAGCAAGTTGAGTACCTTCAGTATATATTTAAGCGTTTAATTAATGATACTACAAAGGATAAGACGCAAAAATGCGCATCGCAATTTAGATCATTTAGACACTCAAGAATGATCAAGTCGACTCTTCTCGCGCCTCGTGACACTTATCCTTGACCACGAAATGCTCGGAAGTCTCGGCGACATCAGCGAGAAGCGATTTCGGACCAGCGAGTCGTAAGAGAGGGCCGAGGAGCCGTCCCAGTAACTTGTGATCCATCCCGCGTGTTTCACAGTCAATTAACCTCCGAGTCCTTCCCTCGGACCACGAAACTCACGGGTACCGGACGTATGCCGACTCTTCTCCTGGTGCTTATCCCCGCACACCTTCCCTTCTCCTCTTGGTTGCTCCGTCGACCCTCTCGCATCCCATCCGTCTCTCCCGGTCGACCGCGGACTTTCCGGACTTTCAGGCTCGACCTCGGAGCCCCGCGAGATGCGGTAGGAGAGTTAACCTTTCAGGAATGACTATTTCATGGCCACTTCCTGGGTTCAATGCTCCCGCGATTTCTATGCAGGTAGGGTAAGTCGTATATATACACACACACATATACACATGTACATTTGTGCGCTCGCGCCCGTTCGTAGGTAGGGAGGACACGCGCGCGCGCGAGCGGCGCGAGAGAAGCGTAAACCCACACACGTATGGAGGCTGAATCCTGACGAGCAGAACCGTTCTCTCGTACCTGGGGCCTTATGTTCTGCGTGTACGCCGTATAACGCGCCGCGGAACGGCCGCGCGGTGACGACGATAGTGGGGGCACAGGACCCAAGGGATCTAACGCATTCGAGTAGAGAGCCTGTGTGTGCTTGCATAATATTAGACCTTATGCAACCTGCCCTTCCCACACTTATCACTGCCTCCCTCCTTTCTTCTTCCTCTTCGTCTTCCACCCGTACGGTCTTCTTCCTCTTCTCCTTCTTCCCTCGCCTCTTTGTCGAGAGAGAAGTGGAAAGGGTTCTCTCCTTCGTTGTCGATCCCCACCCTTGTCCAGATGCCCGAACGGTGTCTCGCGGTGCCCTTGGCAGCATGCGGGCCTCAGGGTATGGTGACTCTAGTTCGTTCTTTCGCAGCCAGGATACGGACGGAGACGGAAAGGAAGAGGAGATTCTGCGAGAAGAGTGAGAAGTGGACGAGGTGGGTGCCAGGCCGCCGGAGAAAAAGAGATGGAAACAGAGAGGGAGGAAAAGAGAGTATTCTCACGTGGGACCGTCTCTCGTGGGGTGGATAGGTGGGTGGTTGGACGAATGGGTGGGTGGAGGGGGGGGGGGGCTGCTGCTCGTGGTGAGCCCCTCTCGGGTAAGTCAGCGGGGGTCAGAACGGAGATGCTCCGCGATCGTGTCGGGCGGGGCTGCCCGCTCACGACTTGAACTATCACACGCCCCCACTAGCACCAGCATCCACCTTCTCGGCCTCGGACCGTTTTCTCGTCTGGACGATACGTCCCGGCTGTCTACCTCCTCCGTTGCCAGCGCTTAATCCGATAAATAATGCTGTCGGCTCAAGGTTGCGCGTCACCGCGGCATTACCGACGATTCCGCCGGGGTCTCGCGGCTTTTCGTGGCGTTTCACTGACTGGACCAACAGATTTCGATCAGGTTTTCGCTGGTCACGCAAGATTGTTAACGGGCAGGCGCGATTTCGATGCGTAAAAAACACAAGATTAGGAAACGATACGAATATCATTATTGAAAATTTGTTTATAAAGATATGTATAAAAATATATTTGTGCTATTTATGTTAACGAAACGTTAGATCCGCGAGCTTTAGCTAAAAAAAAGCAAGATTGGCACTAATTTTCTGTATGAAGGTAAGACAGATTATTTACAGCAAGAAGATAAACGTCAATTTTCTAATTTATTCCGGCCGTGATTACCATGTTTTCTGACGTGAAGATTTCTCCGTGTTGCAATCTAAGATATCGTGTATGCTGACTCATTCGATTAAATTCCTCCACGATGCATATTAATTCGTTATTCAAAGCAGCGTCTTAATCGTCCCAATCTAATCGCTCCGTTGTATAAATTAACAGCCGCGATCGGCTATTAAATTTGGAACTCGCGTAGAAACCCGCGTCGTAAAGATACGCAGAGGCTCGGCGTAATGAAAAGTCACGTCTTTTCTCTACTTTACATTCGACGGCTCGGAATGACGACCGTTAACCGATTTAACCGGTCGTCATTCTAGTCTAGATCGCCGTCGTGCTTAAAGATCCCCTTGGATGCAAACGCCAAGAGGTCGGTCGAGAGGTGCGACTTAAAGCGCGGGCGTTAAACTGGCGTGTAATGACGTTGCGTATGGAAACACGTCGATACCCGACGGGACGGGAAGTGAATCGAATAACGTGCCCGTACGTTATTCGATTCGACGAGCGATACGTTACACCGCGCGCCACGTGTGTATGCGTGCGTGCACGCACGCACGCGTGCATCATCGTCGACCGAGAGCCGCGTGCGGCGTGCCGGCGGAGGAAAAATATATGTACGCTTACACGGCATATATCATAAATTAGCTATCGTAATAAACGTATTATCGAGCTGCGTTACGGACGTGCGTTTTGAGAAACGTGGCGGACAAGACGGAGCACTCCTGACCGTTTTATACGCTGGCACCTGCCTGCACTTGCATTATGCACGTAAGACGTGTACAAGACACGGAAGATTATCCGATTCCGCAAAGGAGTCGGCCCTTTACGACGGTAAAACAGGTAAACCGACGACGCGGCGACGAACGAAGAGACGATTCTTTCTTGCAAAATATATTTTGTATGATTCATGTCTACGGTTACGTTTGATTTAAGATTATGCGAGGTCCATACTTCAGCGTACTTTAAGATTATTACATAATTTAGGTGGGAAAAATATTTTTTCAAGTATATATCACGTGATAGTTAACATTTAGCAAAAATAAATCAATTTAATTTTGTAAAGACAAGTTTTTAAGTTGCAATTTAATCGTAAATGAATAATTATATAATTATATAATTTAAAGTATATGTTATTTTTCCATGAGTATATATAATTATTCATTTACGTTTCTAACTTGATATTATCTATTCGCCCGATTTTTACATTTTGTCAACTATGGAGCTTAATTGCTGCAAAAATGCAAGTGATATGACTGTATTAGTTTTGCCAATTATGATAGATACGCAGGGGAGAAGCATTCTAATATTTCTCTCATTTGTTCTTGTCGCACCAAGCGATATCCGTTGCACCTATTGATTCTATCGATTGTCTTGTCGATCTGAAAATCGTCCCGCCACCCTCGCACCGACGTGAGTTTCCATGCCCCCGAAGGCAGCGGCGCCTGACCTAGTGGCGGTAGCCGGTCAACGCAACCGATTGCAGCAGCTCGCAAGTAGATAACTGCCGCGCGGAGGATCGCTCAAACTCAAAGTCGACGGCCTGCGTTCGGCCGCGCTCAAGTCCGCGCTCGGAACGTCGGGGCCATCTCCGTTTCGACCTCTTCCACTTCGGTATTATTACGGATCCGATCCGAACTCGTGTAGGAATGCTTTCTTCCACTGCGTGGTAGCCATGAGACCGTCTCTCTTCCCCGACCCTTCGTCCCCTCGAGCGTAACGATGCACCTGAACAACACACCTGTAACAGAGAATGCCTCGTCGATTCCCTTCGATCTCGAGCGATTTCTCGGGGTCGCGCACTTCATCTACGATTCCATCAGCGCGCGAACAGTATTTGGAATACTTTGTTGCGCGCGCGTGAGAATAACAGCGGCGACGATAGATTCTTCCCGAATATGCCGGGGTACTTTACGGAAGGGTCAAGGCAATTCGAAGTTTTACGGTATTTTACGGTACGCAACTTTAAATGATATCCTCAAAACATTTTAATCTCGGAATGTCGAGTAGTTTTGTGCAACTACCCGTCTTTTACTGACGTCATTAATGACAGAGTATTAAACGCGTCTCCATTATTTCAAGGTTCGTAAATCGCTACTCGAAAATTAATTTATAACGAAACACGAGAAAAGGAAAATACCACTTTGCGGTGAAGATCCAATCAGCCGTTTGTAACTCTGTTCGTGCGCACGATTTCAACAGAATAAATATTTGCAGAGATATGCGTAAACGCAGCTTAACTACTCGTCTTTCTTGGTAACGTAGGCATAAATCAGGATGAAATGGCGATGCGAAGGGAAAAGGTTAATTATATATTTCAACATCGAAGGTGAGCAAAAGGTAATTATAGGAGAATTCATTACATCGTTTCGGTGAATTTGCCGGAGGTATCCGTACAACATTTCTCGAGTAAAGTTTCGGAAAAAAATAAATTAAAAATCACGTTGACTCGTTAAATTGTATTTTGTTTGAATAATTTGAATTTAGTATTGAATGTATATATTCTTATACGAGCTCTTCTTCTCAGAGAAAACGAAAAGTTTTATGTATTTTTATGTATTGAAAAATACTCAAAGATTCGCATCCATTTGCTTTTATAAAATCGATATTCTACAATGTCAATACAAATATTGCAAGGAATAAAAATATCCGATAGGATACCGAGCATTTTAATGAAGGCCATTAATTCTGCTTTTACCACAATCATCCTCTGGTTAGCCATTTTTGCACCGTCAGATAGATGAATTGTTAACTGTTTCTTCATCAGGATGAGAAACGATATAAAAGAAGGAAGGAAATAGGAGAAAAGCTTCGGAGACAAAGAAAAGGAGAGAGAAAGAGAGAAAAGCAAAGATTCGATTCGTGGTGCAGTTGTCATTAATAGATTTATGTAATTCCGCACAGCACATATTTATAGCTCAACCGATGTTATCAACATAAATCTCAATCAGCCGCGCCGATTCCGCGGGCTTTTGATCGACTCCGCCGTGCGGGATCGCCGTGCGCTCCTTTAACGACTTGTCAGAATCTATATTTATCGCGCTTAGAGCGTATGATTGGCGCCGCTGCCGCCGCCGAGTTAACAAAACTGCCCGCACGGCATCGGTCATTAGCGTAAATCAGCGACACAGCGTTGCGAAACGCCCGCGCGATTTTTCGATTCGCGAGTCATTACGTGTCGTGTTCTCGTTGCGTTCTTAACGAAGCCGCACGACGGAGAATTAAGTTATTAACGTCGTGGCCGGAAAGACATCCCGCTTTCGCCTCCCGATTAATCCGAAATACTTCGAGATGAATTACGAATGAAGCGGAAGCGACATAATTTCGGCTGGCGTTGAGGAAACGTGATGCCATTCGTCGTGAAACGAAAATGGATAACTTTTCTAATATCCTGGAAGAATTTCGTAACCGTAACTTTCACATCAATTTCACATCATACCGCTCTAGATTCAGATATTTGTGATTTAACTGTATAAATGTCGTAATATGAAAATAAACTTATAACGCGATATATTTATTTTACAGCAGAAATATGACAAAGTTGAATGAATATTTCAAGTTACACGGATCTTTTACTTGCTTTATTGTACATAGCATTCGATTGAGAATTTGTGTGGCGGCGCAATTTTGCATGAATTTTTAATCGCTAATACACTGTTCATGTAGAATGCAACTAACTTATAGTCCGCTATCGCAACACGACGCACTGCCGTGTATCAGGCTTATTTCGTGCCATCATCATTACCCTTACTTCTGTCGTTCCAACTCTCCTATCGTAAGTACTGTGTTTTGTAGGCGATGCAGTCCGTAGGGAAGACAACGTTCCTCCCTGCGGAGACGGCTATTATGTCTTCGATCGATCGGTGATGTAATCGCTTCCAAATGCGTCGTTTACGTGCACTCGCGACCGACGGATCGATCGTTACAAATGTCTCTCCAGGTGCATGTAGAGGCAGCGTTCGGTGAAGGACGGCATTTCTCCGACAACGCATGCGAATTGTCCCGGAAGTAATTCGGTATTCTCTTTAAGAATACCTTGTGTCGCAGTAATTGCACGTGAATAGGAAAAACAGCGCGACGATTAATGTATCGGGAAACTGAAGTATCGTAAACACGGCTTCACGTACGTTTAATAAGCTTCCTCGAGATTACTTCGGTTTTTGGCGCAAGCAGAATCCCTTATGCGACGTCCTTTCAAACAGGCGTCTCGAACGATCTCTCCGGTCACGCGAGAGTGGACGGGGGTTTTTTTTTTCTCAGGCCTGCACGTTAAAAGGGTTAACGAGTCGCGACGCAATACGAAAGTGAACGCGACACAGGCAGAGCGGAATGTACGGATATATATGCACGTGCATGATTTACGACTTCCTTCTGTATTGACCGTCTCGTTCCTCCGGTGGGACCCACGGGTGGCTGGCGAGGGGACCGGACGGGCGAGGGGCAGGTCTGACCCCGGGCGGGCATACTGGTTTGCATATTCGCCACTGCACAACCCGCGGTGGCGGTTATACATCATGCATCTGCAACGCGGTCCCGGCTAGTCGCGGCGACGCGCAAGTGCAACGGTGCACCCACACGATGCATCCATCCGTGTCGTGCCGACACGCGCGGCGCGCTGCACATACGGATGGGCGCGGCGCAAGTGTGTGCGGAGGGTGAGGGATGCGCTATACCTGCGCTGCAGCCGATTCCGCGTAGAATATCTCTTTCTCTCTCGCTCTCTGTCGTCTCATCTTGTCCCGTCACGTTGTCTCTCATTCTCCCCGTCCCCTTCCCTCGCGGGTATCGAAGATGCCCGCAGAAGGGATTCACGATCCGGCGATAGTTCAGGCGAATTTGCATCTCTGGAATCCGCGACGTGGGTAGCGGCAACCCTCTGCGACCGCGTGCGGCAACCTTCTCCTCCTTCTCCTTCGCTTCCCTCCTCGAGACCATTCCACTGGTGCTTTCGCCGCCACAGGTACGAATTCCACGTGGCCCTACGTACTCTTACGGGGGACTACTGTCACGTACCGAGATGTGCCAAGTCGATTCCAGAGACGTATAATAATCGAGTAGGTAATAATCCTTGCGCGAGTTCCGATTGGGAATGTAACCTTTGTTGACCAGCGTGGTTAGCAAGTAAACACACAGATGTTCTTTATCGAACGTAATAATCAGTGTTGAATGCCTACGCGAGAAGAAACGTACAAAATGATAGTCCTCGTGTAGAGCAGGTAAATCTTTTATCTATAATCAGCATGGGCGATAGTCAATCTGTGCAAACATTAAATTTGACTCTGAAAAATTAAATCTTATATTAAAATCACTGTTATTATCTTCCGACTTGTTTACTTTGCTATTTAATTTCTACATCGCACTGTGTCGTCGTGATGCATTTATTGTTCATTATTATTCATATTTATATTGGAACAAATCAATGATGATGGTTATTTTGATAATTTTGATAAACTGCTAATTATTAAAAAAAAAAAACAAATGTCGATGAACAGTTACATTCAATTTACGAAATCTATTTACGGTACGATTTTCATGATTGTTACGGAAGAATCTGAAAACGCATCACGTTATTTGATTTTATTTCCGAGAATTTTCTTGATCAACCGATTTCGCGGCTGGTCGCAATCGCAAGACATATTTATCGTCAGTTAGCATTATTCAGACACAAGGAATCCGTCGGCAAGGTGTATCCTTCGATCTTGCGCCATAAAACGGGCAGCTTCTCTTCGAGTCACGCATTGATCTTGGACAACGCATCGAAGTTAATACGCGTCGAATATGGTGATATGAGGTCGTCAATGCAATCCTCTATAAGGCGTATTTGCAGCCGGCTTCCCAAATGAAGCAGATCCTTGTACCGTGCGTTATCTCTCCAGGGAGATCTTATCGTTGTCGGTAATGCGATTTTGTTCTTAAAAAAAAAACCGTGAAATGTCTCCGCTACATTAAATTAACAGTATATGCGCCAAATTTTCTTTTAATTAATACAATAATAAACGTGCACCATTAAGTTAAATTCTTGGGATATTTAAGTATTTTTGTTACGTATGTTTGTAAATATGCGCATGTTCTTAGTTTTGTCGTTTATTAAAATATATTAAATTATTTCTTGCATTCGTTGACGATATTACTAGAATAAATAGTGTGTTATTTCACTAGGTGATTATTAAATATTATTATTTAATTAAGCACTTTGCCATTCAGTTAGATAATATAAATCATCTATTTTCAAGATGTGAATCCGATTTTTAGCATTCGCAGGAAAGAGTTTATCATAAATATAACTTGGCCTCTGAGATGCCTAAAACGAAATGCTTGTATTCGGGTGAGAATCGCGCGGTCTCTCGGTTTAACGTCTTGCACATTATCGGCGCCGATCGCAGATATGGTGCCTTCTTCGCTGTTCCAGGAGGTCACAGAACTAATAGACCACCTTCTTCGTGCGCGATCGCCGTATACTACGGGCCTCTTAGCGCCTCTCTCGCGACCATCTACATACGACCACGATCCCAAGTTTCCCATAGGTGCATTCTCCCGCACCTCCGCTGCAGGATCACGGGCCTCTCGTTATCCTCCCTTCTTCCGCCTTAGCTTCTTTCAACGCGGCGATTAATACTATGTAGGTCCTTGGAATAGATAACTTTAATTCGGATACATCGCAAAATCGTCTAATTTTTACTTTGATTATTCCTTGATTCGATAACAAATTTTTGTTTCTCTGGTATTTTAAGAGTCAACCAAAAATTTACCTCTACGACTATTTATTGACAATTATCGTTAAAGCAATATTAATTTCATATTTTTTAAAATATGTATAGTCAAAACGCGACAGCTCTGTCTAAAAATTCTGTATTTTACCTAATTTCATTTTAATGGTATCGTAGAATGTGCCGGTAGGAATCGCTGGTATCGCATCGGTCGATTAAGAGCACGCATTTCGTCCGCATCACGGTATACGGCACATAGAAAGTACGCTGCGTCACCGTTCCCGGTGTTAAAAGGGTTAATCGGTTCCTGTTCCGACTATCGCGCAACTACGTCACTACGCGAAAGGACAAAGAACGCATCGATAATATCCATGTACCTGTGCGGCTAATAGAAAATCGAGGTAGTGACGCGCGAATAACCTTTAGCGAGGGCGTAACGAATCGCTTTAGATGGTTATTATTACGAGGTCTTCGGAATTATCACCGTGGTGAGGCAAAATTTGCGGGGATATGGACACTTCCCACGAAGTATGACGTGTTTGTGTACGGATAGTGTAAACACGTGTGTTAAAAATAGGCGGTCTAATTTAATCGGAGGATATTGACGGTATAAAATTATCTGTACTTGTAATTGTGCGAATATTTATTTTGTTATTTTTGTTTTGGATATGACATAATTTCTAGGACAACGGCCACAATAGAATATTAATACAATATTAATAAGAATAAATATTAATCATATAAATTATAGAATATTAATAATAATTGTAAATATTAATTGACAGTGAAATAATTTTCTATGAATTGATATGCGTTTCCTGCATATCGATTTTATACAGATTCATGGATCATCAACTGAAATTATATACGTATTACAAGCAATTGCTTTGACCTCGGAGGGCTTTTGAAGCTGCTCGAATTAACATTAATGCATGCTGCATAATCATGTCTTATTATCTTGAGAATTTGTGTAATCTATAAGTTCGCTTCTAGCAAAGCAACACTTTCGCTGCTATAGTTATTGAGCAATTGACGCTAATGAATCAATCAAAGTACCTCAGTCAGGTCGTAGAATGCCGCGCCGTTAGGATAGTTTCATAATAGATTATTATGTAACATTATTGTGGACATTGAATGCAAGACACGATAAATTTGATTTGTTTTTGATAAACGAATATTTTACATTTTTCCTATCAATGTTAAAAATTCTTTGGCTAACTTTAAAAAATCATATTTGTTGATGTCGCACGAGATGATTTCTCGAGATAAAATTCTAAACTAATCATATAGGATGATTGAAAAGCCATAAGTTTAAACGTCGGGGATACGCAAGCACCAGCGATCATCTGTTTAAATTAAGGAAAACACATTTACCCGCGCGCAGTTTCCCGAAGCGTCAGGTTCGTATCCGCAAGAACCGGCAGATTTACTGATCACTCCGCAGCGGCGGGCTCTAATTTTACGCGTGCAAAAATAATGGCCGCGCTACGCGGTGCAAAAACGCTCAGGTGCGGTTACGGCACTCGATAAGCACGCGCTGCGTTTCCCTGG
This sequence comes from Tetramorium alpestre, assembly GCA_021460005.1. Taxonomy (NCBI): domain Eukaryota; kingdom Metazoa; phylum Arthropoda; class Insecta; order Hymenoptera; family Formicidae; genus Tetramorium; species Tetramorium alpestre. The sequence continues at coordinate 1,078,719 of JAJVSH010000001.1, forward strand.
CGCGCGATCTGACCGCGCGCGGCCGCGGGAAAAAGCACGATAAGTGGAGGCGATAAATCGCCGAAGCGAACAGCCCAGTCGTTGAACCGACGTACCGTTTATTACCATGGAAAGTAGCAAAAATGCTGCTATCGGTTTGGAAAACATTAACGGACGGTCGACACAGGTGTGGATTAGAAAACATCGTGAGATAGCCGATGTAAATGATTCAATTGGCAACGAGTAATCGAAGGAGAAGCTATATATTATTAATAATATTGGCATAAAGTGACCACAAATCACGAATGTTTTAAATGACCATTGTTCATCTTCCCATTTGATGTGAGATAAGTTTAATACCGCTTTTGATCGTCTTGCTACGCGGCGGGCCATGATGCTACACTAACCCGGTGGAACGTTGTAAAATTAATTTACGCTTGTCGTGCTCAGCCAGTAGTAAAACGCAGTATCGTTTCCTTCCTCTCCATTTCTCTCCGCTCGGTTGACCGTGCCGTGCATTAAGCGCCCGAGTGAAACGATACGAGAGCGAAGTCTCGGAATCGAGCATCGTGAATCCCTTATCTAAATGTTGCGATACAATTTCCATACATCTCGTTTAGTTTATTAGCTAATATATTATTTGTTATATTATCTGTTTTCCAAATAGCACATCTCAAAAAATTTCCAAACGAACGAAAATTAAATTTTTAACTTTTTACCATGTTTTCTATCAGTTGATTTTCACATCTTCACGATATTTACTGAAATGTCTCGTTCCGAGCGGACTGCTGATTAATAAACTTGCAAAATTAACGAGTGGATTGCTCGTTAATAAAGTAAAGTTGATTTCTGCGGTTTTACTATATTTGGAATTAATATTGATTTTGCGTGAGATAATCTCACTCGCGCTGCTTTATACACGGGATTAGTTTGCGTCTGATGAGAGAAGATAGATCCTAGGTGAGCATCTACGAGGTGCTTACGCCTCGTGGGAGTCATCGCGCGATCGCGTGTGGAAGAACGGCAATGCGGCTGCTCGGTCGCCGCGCCAGTCGCGTGATAATTCGCGACGACCACCGACGAAGTTTCCACGATCGATCGTCAAAAATTTGCGGCTTCTTCGGCAGTGACCCTTTTCGAAAGGCCATTGCACCTGGCGTTACATATGACGGAATGAGCATGAAATCGAAACTAGGAAGCGTATATCTGTATTCGTGTATCGATTAGAAATATTGCTGATACGGTATCAATTATCTCAATTCCAAATAATTGTTAACCTTATCGAAGATAAGATAAAAAAAATATACTACACATGTTTAATATCCAATAATATGAAAATATAATTTATTAAAATAAAAAATAAATTGTTTTAAATTAAAATGCGAATTCCGAAGTCGTTACATGAATATTAAGCATTGAGACAATTACGTTGTTAGAATTTAGAAGAAATAATTCCGATAGGCGACGTAATAATGATGAATAATCAGAAATAATGCAAAACTTTTTCGATTTGATATTCTTTAAAACTATTATTTCCTTAATAAGATTATTTTTCTGATATATATTTATAAAATGTGCACTCTATATAATACATGTAGAATGAAGAATTCAATGTTGTCTTCAACGCGAAAAATTGTTCGCGACGGCGCAGTGGCCGTTATAGGTAACCGCGATGGGGGGGCCATTGGCCTTCTGCGACGTAAAAAAACGCAGAACGATAGATAGCAAAACGAACGATAGATAGGGATAAGGACACCGAGAGAAGAGGGATAAATTACCAGTGATAGAATAGAACGTACTCGGCGCGGTAAGAAGTCGGCAGAGGGAACGTGGGGAAGGGTCGAACCCGAGAAAAGGTGGGAGAAACCGTGACTGTCGGGCTGGGGTACGGGGGAGAAGTGGAAGGAGACTCCTTTCGACCTCTGCCAGAGACCCCACGGTGAACCCCGCCCGAGGCGAGGGGTCAGTCACCTATTCCTCTCTCTCCACGCGGCCTTTTACCGCGGCACAACAGGCTAATTACGCCTGATTACGTACCCGTTTTCAGACGTGTACGCGTATGTTCCTGGCCGTGCCAGGGTCGCTTTCTCTCTTTCTCTCTCTCTCTCTCTTTCCCCTACTCTCCCTCTCTTTCTCTTTTTCCCTTTTTTTTTCTGCGGTTTGTCGTGTCCTCGAAGAAACGTAATCGGACACTTTGGTCTACCCAGTTGTAGTTTCAGCCGCTCGACGCATCTCTTAAAGTGGAATTGACACTTTTACGAAAGCATCGTGCTACGGCTGGCCTGTCATTATGTGAACATGGCGCGTGCGTCGTACCTCAGGCCAGAAACGACCTGTCCCCTCTGCAGCACGCCGGCGACGAGATCGATAACGAGAGGGAGAGGTAAGAGAAGGCGGTGAGGAGAAGACGGCTGAAGTGCTAAATCGTTTCGTCGATGCACGCCCGGTTGAGGAAGGTTACGTTCTGCCGCGTCGTCAATGAAATTCTTTGCGGTTGTTTCCCATCGATCTTACGGGACGAAATACATATTTCGGGTGTTCAAGAAAAGTCGACTACCCAATTTCTTGATTTCTAAATCCTCCTAGATCGTTTCACTTTAGATTATAACTTTTTATTATTTTATGTATCATACTATAATAAATAATCTCTAAAATGGATAGACTTAATTGATATTGAAGAAGCTATCCGTAATTTCGTTTCATCATAAAATCTCCGAGTTTACTTTTGAATTGCGAACTCTCGAATGATTTTAATTAAGTTTACGAGGTGATTGCCACTAATAGGCATAATTTTGTTAAGTATATCTTTTAAGTTTGTTCTCTTCTCACCGCACAACAAACCTAATAAATGGATTATACGGAAATTGCGGGAGATTCGAAACCGTTGTTAACGTTACGCAGAATATCCTCTCAACGACGTAATAACCCAACGCCGAGTGAATCTGGCTTCAGGCTACGACGTACGCTAATAATTTTCATTCTATCTTTCTGGTCGCAAAATGCGTTATAATACCGTTCGATATCGAGCGCGTATTTTGTAACATCTTGTACGAAACGCGATATTTGGCAACGAATCGAGACTCTTTTCGGATTACGATGATGATTTTCTCGTTCTCCCGATACGATCTAAGGCGATCCACTCTCCTTTTCTCTCTTCCCTTCTTCGCTTTTTCTCTCTCTTTCTCTCTGCGAATTGCATCGTGAGAAACGGAGGAGCTCGACGTCTGGCCATCGTGAGCTGGCCACCGAGCGCGATTGCACCGCCGTAGATCACCTTTATTTGCATCTGCACGACGTACCGTTGCATCCGGAGCGGCTACCTGAGTCCGCCGCCTGATAATTATTGTCTACACGGAAGGCGCGGAGTGCCCTTCGCCGCGGCCGAACGATGAAGACGTCGCTCCCAGCTAGCACGGTAGCTCACGTCTCGTTTTCGCACGTAGCAACGTAAATTTCCGCGTTAATCCGCCCGATCAAAACGCGGCCTCTCCGTCTCTGTCGTCGCCGTCGTGCACGCAACCCGCGCGCCCATCGTTTCAGAGAAGATCCATCTCAAGATTCCTCTCGTCACATAACGAGATAGTTTCGTCGCTGTGATACGCGACATTCCGAAATGTATAATCATTTCCATCCACTTTGAGAGATAGTGAGACGATTTCTGAATTCATATACTGATCCGTAAAATCGTTAGTGATAATTAATTCTACAATTGCGCCTTGCTTCATTGAAACGTGTTTACAAATATTTATTATAATTCCATAAAATTTATTACGATTGTTCTCAAAAATGTTCCTTCTATTTAATTTATTTTCGACAAGATACAGAAAATTATTTTTACCTACGTTATTTATTTTTTAATTCTGATAAGGAAAGAGGTTTTATTTATTTTTAAATGAAAAGATATTTTTTTTATCAAATACACTTATGATTGATGTTTCTCTGTTCTTTCTACTATTGTAAGAAGCTAAGAAAGTGTGAAACTGATTATAGCGTTATACTACTATAGTCAATGCTTTAAAGAAACGTGATGTTAGTCCGTCACGGGAATTGGAACGTCATGGCGCATATAAGGAACATCTTAATTAAATTATAATTGTAAGCGGATTTATCCTGAGATCTTCATTTTTAATCCGCTTATCTTGCCGAGCATCATAGATGTGATTCAAACGCGGTTCCACGTTTTTTATGCCGGTTGTAAAAACTTATGCAATTATAAGCTCCGCTCGCATTACATAATTAATACAGCGACGAGGGTACCTCGTTGTGCCGCACAAACGAATCGTTACGCATTATTTCGCGCGCCTGGCTGGGAAATTGCGAAATCCTAGCTTCGTTCCTCGTTCTTTATGTGGCTGATAACACGCGCGCTGAGACCGCAAGGTAATAAATTTCCGTAAAGCGCAATAAAACGGGGATCAGGCGTACGCGAGAGAGCTGTCCGTCGAAACGTCGAAACGAGGGAAGGATCGTACGTTTCTGCCGAGAGTGCCATATTCGTATTGTAACGGAGATGTAAAACCGCATTTTGGCACGTAACGTAATCATTATGAAGCCGCGCGTCGATTCACTTGAAGAAATGACGTTATTAATGTATTCCTGGAACATAGATAGACCCTCATTCCCCAATGATTACCCGTCATTTATTCGTAATCGTCGTGGAAAGCTTTGTCAGTGCCCGATAACGTGCGTTTATTTCTAGCTGTTACCTTCAGCAATATTCCACGTGCTCGTTGCGGTTAAGCATTGATGAACTGTTATTTTTAATTCAGCTTTTTAGTACAAACAATAATTACGTAGCACGCTTGAAATTAAAATTAATTTCTTCCGGAATACTTTTTCTTTCCTGAAGAGCCTGCGATTTGTTATTTTTATTACACATTTATACTGTTCTATATTTATCGATCATAAGTTTACATAATTATATCTGGTGCACATTCGTGAATCCACTTACAACCATAGGTGGTTTATTTGTAATTATATTGCATAATCATGATAACAGCGCGAGAGAACTGTTCCACGCCCCTCGAATGAATCGGTCAATTTCGAATCTCGCTGAGTCAAAAGCTGAGTGAATCGCTGCAAACTCCGTCTTCGTTGTACCGTTGTTTCGTTTTCAGAAGCCGGCAACGGCGCGCAGGATGCGCGTCGTTGCGCCTTATAAAGAGGCGCGCTAAGCTTATCTGCTGCGCTCGTCGGTCGGTCGCGTCGCGCTCTTTTACCCCGAACCCGGGCAGACCGGGGTCCGGGCTTGTGCGGAGGAAAGCCTTGACGCGCCTGGCCGATTAGCATACGCCCGGTACTCAGCGTGTCGTCCCCCTTCGTTCCCTTGCACTTGCCCGAGAACGCACCGGCGAGCACGCTGGCTGTATAAGGCCGTAAACATTCAATGCGCGCGCGGCGCGGCGTCTCCTTTCGCCGGGCGAAACGCAAAACGCGCGGCTGTCATCGCTAACCAGATCGTTATCCGGCGCTGCGCGGACGTCCCCCGATCCCGCGCGGGACGTCTTCGGGCACGGAATCCTGACCGGCTGAAAAACTGATATCGATCTCGCCTTTGTGTGTGCCACGACATCACGCATTTGCATGCGTGATCGTGCGCCGCGAGTCGTCTCCGCGACGAATCTCTTCGAATCTGCTGCACGCCGGACTTATGACCGCGCATTCGCGATCTAGTGTCGTTGCTACGCGAACGCGGTATCATAATAACGAGAATCTGCAGTTGAGCGGTTTAAATCTGTAGAGATATATGTGCTGCTGTTGGTGATCTCATTAACGAGATTGTGAAAACTGATATTACTATTGCCAGTGTCATAATTAATGCCCCTACGGAGTTTGTACACGATGTGGCAGAATGTAACATAATGCAGTCGATTTATGTCAGCACTTTTATACAGATAAATTTAGTAAGCGATATCTAATAATTGATTGTAGTTGTGCGGACTGATTGATTGAATGGATCTTGATAAATGGTAGCAAAGCTATTGGAAAAAAACGTTACATGTGCTGGAATCTCAGAAAAATATTCCAGCTACGTTAAGGCTATATTAAATGCTCGGAATAATTAAAGATTTAATTAAAGAAAAAGATCGAGAAAAGAAAGTCAACTATTTTTAAGTTCTTCAATTATTAAAAAAAGGTCTTAATTTTATTTAATTCTATTAACAATATTACTATAAACTTAGAAAATTACGAAGTATTTTTAAATGCATTAGTTTTGAAGTGTCGGAAAATTCATATTCATTATCACTACTTCATCGTTATTTTCTATTATCTATATTATCTATTATTGCATGTACTTATTGTTATTAGATTCACTCTTTCTCTCTTACGTCAAGTTATTCATAAACACAATCGACCAATGTTGCGACATATTATCGCGACGCAGCATCTAGGAAAGTATCGATGATAAAAGTGCTAAGGAGCGAAACCATCCGTCTTTGTACGATAGCCATCGTTTCTGCGACCTGATTTCAGATAGATCGATTTATTATCATCGATCGAACGTAATAGCGCTCGATCGATGTAGAAACACACCACCGTCGTCCAAGCGTGGTAACAACGGTATCCGCGAGTTTTCACGATGCGCGTCATGCGTCTGATCGACGCGGGGTTTCTCTACTAGCGCGTTTTGTGTCGAGGCCCAAAAAGCTATTTTTGCAATGGTATATCTGTAATAATTGTCGCAATTACAAATGTGAGAGTGGGCGAATGGCAAGGTTTCTCCTGTAATCGAGTATCGTTTACATTATCGTTATAATACAATGCGAATTTCATTGACGGACCCAAAGGAATGTGAAATTACTAACTACAGTACAAATTTTTGATGGGGAAAAACGTTGGAGAGTTGATGACCCCAGTTGGTGCATGACGTACCACGTTTCACGGCGGATTTATCTAGGATCTGGACACGCGGTCGGATCTGCGGGCACCTCGGCTAGCGCATCGCGCAAGCAACAACCAGCGACGATAAATATTGCGGCGTGAATGCATGTTAATGAGCGCCGCGCCGGGCATAAGGCCACGTACGGGAGAGTGTACGCACGTATGTTTGCGCCACGATGGTGTGCTCTCTTCCGGCGTCTCTGATTAGATACGAAGACGACGAGAATTCACCTTGCGTGCCGTTCCGATCTCTCTTTTCTGCTTGCGCGTCGCTTTTTCGGCACGCTCGTTAACGCACCCTCAAGCTTTCTCAACCGCGATTTTTCATATGTTCTGCGTCAAGGTCAATTTAGCATGATACACGAGTTTTATACATTTCATTTTTATACAGAGAATTAATTAGATTTACTGACAATTACAATTATATATATTATTATATATAATTATATATAATAATATATATAATTGTAATTGTCAGTAAATCCAATTAATTCTCTGTATAAAAATGAAATGTATAAAACTCGTGTATCATGCTAAATTGACCTTGACGCAGAACATATGAAAAATCGCGGTTGAGAAA
>JAJVSH010000001.1:1086374-1231194 GCA_021460005.1 Tetramorium alpestre
AATTATATATATATATTGAGAATCATTATTGAGTTATGTGAGAAACTTATTTTATTTTAAATTAAAATTAACTTCATTAATTTGAATTATATTGACTCTATTTATAAATTAAAATAAAAATAAAGTAGCAAATGTTTAGCGTTTCAAATATTTACATGTTCTAAAGAATTAAAAGAAGAATTGATAATAATTAGAAATTGCAGATTATCGCTGCGTACAAAAAGAAATAAATTTTAATAAAGTGCTGAGATTCAATAAATCTGATCCGTTTATTCTCGTTTTTTTTAAATATTTTTTTAAATATACCTATTACTAAAAAATTATATAATCAATATTCAAGTTGTGCTAATTATATCGAATCCAGTTTTTGTGATCATGTGTTTTATTCCTTCGCATACGATAAAATACGTAATTTACAAACGGGCTGTACCGTAAAACAGCCTCGAGCAGCATTTCACTCTTATCATGGTAATAAAGTCATTATTATCATTATTANTATTATCATATTTTGCCCGCCTTCACTATGAGAGATTAATAGCCTTCGAATCCCTCTCAATCAACTATCTTCGATAATAATCGACGTTGCACGTAATCAAGTTTCAATCGTCCAACTTTTTACGGCAAATATGACGACAGGTTTTCGTGCGCGCTGTGAAAATCCGATAACGTGCGGGAAAGCGCGAGCTTTCTGGCTCTCGTGCAAAAGACGTGCGCGAGCGAGAAGACCGAAAAGAGGAAGAGCAAGGAGAGGCGAGCGAGCGAATCTCGCGCGCCGCAATCGCCGGGCATGTAATAGGACGGAAGCGTAATTACGGGGTTCACGGCGCGACGGCGGCGTCTTGCGGTAGTCGCGCCATTACGTACTACCGTCGTGGAGCAATTGTTCCCGCTACCTAGCGCGTGCTCACGCCGCTAAATAATATTAGCGACTATGTGCAGCACGTAGGCGAGGGCGCGAAGGCATCCACCTAGCGCGAGCGCGCCGCGTCGTTGCGCCCGAGAGCGAAATGCGAGACGACGCGGCGCGACGCGACGCGACGCGACTGATGCCTCTAGTCGCCATCCGGTGCTTTTGCAATTAACGCCGCGTGAGCGAGCGCCCGGAGCGACGAGAGGAGGTTGCAAGTGTCGGAACAAAACTCTCCCTTTATTACGACTCGGTCTCCTCTTCGCAAATCAATTCCCGCCGAGTTGTCTCGCATTGTCTTACGCGATGCGACGCGATACAAAAGCAGGATGTGAGAGATAAAATGTGATATTATTTGAATAGATGGAGCATGAAAGTAAATGAAGCAATTTGGTAGGCGGGGCGATCGATAGAGCGAGCGAAACTCAACCTCCAGTCTCCTGTCAGATCGCTTCTATAATATCGAATGCTAATAGATCGTGCTAATATGAAACGCGAGAAATAAGAAAACGTAATTGTAGGCAAGCTAATCGGCAAAATAATTCTTATGCAGTCATTGAAAAGAGGCTCAATGTTAGATACTTTCATACACTTTTTCTGCTTGTTTTAGCTGACAGAAAATTATTTTTGCTGTTGAACGTTACAGAGTGAGGGGGTATTTTAGCTTTTCTGTGCGTAGACCATGGCCAGCCAAATGAAGAGTCGGTAAAAATCACGATCCTTACACGATTCCCAAATGTCACCGGAGATTTATCGCGGCCGCGCCTTTCTCGGCACTGCCAAGGGCATTATCCCATAAGGTTCTAAGCCGGTAATTGCATTCGCGCCCACCGTGAGCTCGACATGTACATATCTGCGCACAATATCGTCGTGGATATACTCAACGGTGGCGGCGGCGGCGGCGGCGGCCGTCGAAGGTCGGCCGCGCGGGAAAAATCAAAGGATCGAATCTGGATCGGGTAGGAAAATAATCGTTAGCGTTCGCCGTTGCTGAGCGATGCGAGGCGCCGACAAAAGGTAACCGGCAAGGTAACCGGTAAGGCGCACCTGCGCACACATGTAACATTCACTCGCGACTCCGCGTTTTGCATTTCGGGATAATGTCGAAGGATACGCGATCTTATAGTTGCGCAAGAATGCCTTTTTCCCCCAATGGTCGTTCTCGTTTTAATTTGTACGTGAAAGCTGTTGCCAAATTTGCAACTTCCTTGTTAGTCGCGACTGTAGATGTACGTCCGTCGACTCGATTGACGTCTTCTCGATAGATCAGTTCGAAAATAACAGCAAATAGATGCGGACACGCTTGCATAATCGGCCGCTAAAACACGATTACTCCCGCGCAAGAAAATCAATCGATTTCAACCGGAACTCTACTATGCACACTCGGATCTGCTTCGATAAGAGTTATGTCTAGAATAATAAATTACCAATTAACGGGAATGTGTGTATATATAGTTTTATATAAGTCTGTATTTATAGTCACATTTCTGCTGAAAAACTCAGCAGACCAGTCTTGAGACATGATATGATTTCATGAATAGATCTTGTAAATTAGTTTGATATTCGTTACGTCATGTTTACAATCGAGGAATTTAGATGAAGTTTGAGATACAGTCAGTTGCTTATGATCCAATCGATTGATTTGAAAGATTATATACGTACATTAATAATTTTTAAATTTTATAACATTTTCCGGATAGGATTTGAGAAAAAATGATTACTTTCGTGAAAAATTTGACTTGAAGTTTAAGAACAGATTTTTAAAACATTAGAATTATAAGATATAACTATTATTATTATGATATTCTTATATAAGCTGGGAGATAAGATGATAATTTTATTGTATTTTATATATTTAATCATTCTTTTTGTCTAATTTTTTATCTCTTGAAAACAAATGAGTTGTATAATTTTAATGAGTTTAGAAAAAGAAAGGAATATAATAGAAGAATATAATTAAATCTTGTCATCTTTTATGGCACTTTTTTTTAATTTAACTTTTTCAATTTATTAAAATTTGATATTTGATTTAATGAAATTATTCATTAGAGAACGTTAACGAGATCAAGACAAATTGTGTAATATACAATAATTGCTTTTGAAATCAATTTAAAATATAAAAAATATTCAGTATAGTTATTTCATAGTATAAAATGTTTTTAAAGAAGTGAAACGGGCTGGTGCATTTGGCCTTGTCGATATTTGGTAGCCTACGTCACGCGTTGACTTCTACACAAGGTTGTAGCGCGCTGCGCTGTTATCATTTGTGCCTCGACAGTCAAAGTAATAAAGTTACGCTCCGCGTATTGCCGCATTATTCATTGAAACACGAGTACGAAGGGACGATATATAAGTAAGCGCGATCATTTTCTACGAACAATTAGCTTGACTATCAGCCCGTTCTGATTAATTGACTTTCGTAATTGACGATTGTAAATCTATCGGCTGTTTTATCGAAGCAAATATCTCGCGCAATTTATTCACTTGAGAATCAAAGTGCTAGAGGATGGGAATAGCAAAGCATTTTTACATATGTGCGAGAAATAATGATTTCTCTATGCGAGGCTTAGATTCGAGCAAATCTTGACTATACCTAAATATCTCAAATATTCATACATTTACTACATACATTACGCGATATTATTTTTTAATTGCACGTTCGGATGTTCGCGTTTTAATTAGTCATTAATTCGATTTTTTTAATTAGTCATTAATTCGATTAAGTGCATTGTATTGTGCATGATATTAGAGCATCAGCGTCATCTTTGAATTTTTCGAGTTTCGAACGGAATGTCGCGTGCATGAAACAGGATCGAGTTTGTATTTTTTTATTTGTTCGCGATCGTATTTCAATTGGACTTTGTTGTGATGTAAAATATTAAAAAGTTGCTTGTGACCGCATTTTCGCGAGTGTTGTATTTGTTATATGAGTACAACGAATGAATCTGACAATGAGAGGAGAAAGTCGGAGAGGCATCGGGCTATAGCCGGATAGATAAGGTGAATATTTTATTTTTCATTTTATTACATATACTTGCGGAAGAATTGTTTTATGCGTGAGTAATGATTATAATTCGGAAAAGGATTGTGTTAAATTGTAAAATAATTACTAACTAAAAGAATAATTATTGCTTATAACTTGAAATTATTTTACTTGAAACAAATACATTTAATAACATGAGATATAATAATTATCTTATGGCATATATTGTGATATGTTTCACAATAATCATCCAATACTTAATGAAATTAAGTCAAATTTCATGAAAGTAATTATTTATTTTATTTAAAAAGAAATCCTATTAAATCTGTATTGCGAAAATAATTATCTTTTAATCACGACGTGTCTAAAAACTATGTTTTATTTGATCTTGGTGCTTTTTCAAAGCTCGCTTGAAATAATCCTATAATTTTATCGAAAACAAAGGATTATCAATCCTAAATCAATCCTAAACGTTCAGCTATTAGCGATTTCTATTCGGTATCGATGGAGAACAATAGACGGCGTTGTGCGGTACGTCACGTATATATCGTGAAGTGATCGACGAGCGTCTCGTTCATCGCGTCGATCTGATGCATCATTGCATCGCGCTGCACCTGACACTTGCCCGCGATCGTATCGCATCATCGTCCTCTCGCTGGCGATGGATAGCGGGACGAAATGTTGCGAAATCCTCTACGAACGAATAGATATATTGAACAGTGAAACGAGAAGTTGAATTCGTAACGCGATTCGTGCAAAGAATTTGCTAAAATGCTTGCAGTTAGACACAGTATTTACCTGTTCGAAATTTAAACACGAAGGTTGCGTAATTAAAATAAAATTTCGCCGAAAACTGTGTCGTATTTAAATACGCTTTTTAATCTTTTGATTCAGCACGCGTTACTAATAATTTCTTTATTTCTGATTCCTTACATCTCGACAGAAAAATTCCTAGGTTAAAAGAGTTAACAATGCCCACTAATACTCTATTATAGCAAGTTACAACTGATTGCTTGCAATCGATGGAATGCCAGATAAAGCGCATTGTTTCGATAAATTTGTCTAATCAGGGAATGGGAATGTCTGGACAGACCTCAACCTCGATCGAACGAGACCGTATAGATCTGCAATGTGAGGCACGGCGATACGCACCAAATATAAAACAGGATTTAATTAAGCATGGCAACAGTATTCGCGGCAATTAAGTGATCCTATCGTAATTGCTTAATCGAATCTTAATTACATGTGCGAGTACCGTTTTATAGTTAGACAGTTTGATACGTGATATCTGCCCGGAGATATTTCAATATTACTCGTGACAGCAATAAAGATTAAAGTCGGTCGATATGAAAACATGAGAACAAGCGCATTAGCATTTCAAGGCGAGCAGACAACGACGCTTAACATTTTGCGGAATCGAGCAGGAATAAAATGTGCCGAGAGCGCAACGTAAATCATTCGGAGTACAGCAAATGTTTTATGTATCGATAATTACGAATCTACTAACAAGGAGATCGATACGCCCGCCAAGACTAAGCCCTGAGCTTTTTATTCGCGCGGTATCGCACGAAAAATTCTAATCAGACACGCGATTATAAATTGCCCGACGTAGGAAATAATACATTTATTGCAAACGAGGAAACCTGCGTTAAGAACAGGATTGATGAGGTGCGATTTGGTTTTGTAATTTTTAACCGCGAGATAAGACTTATTATTCAGCCAGGCACGAGAGTTATTGCCTCGAGTCGTTCTTGATTCGCGCGCGTTACTTCCGAGGCACTTTTTGCTCCGCAATTTGTGAGCCTCGCACTCCTGCAGGGCTCTTGCGCTGAAATTCTTTTTTAATCGCTTAAAATGCACGCCCGGGCCTTCCGCGCGAACGCGGCTCCATTTCGTACGTTTGACACGTTACCAAATGTTACCTTATCGTACCCCGCTATATTCTCGAGTAAGATGTATCATCAAGTTTTGCATAAGCCGCAGCTTCCCGAAGAGCTAGCATTACTGCCGTCGCGATTTTTCGGCGTGCTGGAATTGTAATTATGCATGTCCGCGATCACGTGCCCGCAGAAAGTAGCTAATGTATACGTGACAGAGAAAATTGCCTGGCGAAATCCAATAATTAATACCGCGATGACCCGTTTAATCTTTTAAACGTCGTAACGTAAGCCACGGGGTAAAACGATGATTACATCGCCGTGCGTGTGTACATATTACATGTATTTTTCTTCTTCGGCTAGCGGTACTCGCGGCTATAACCGGCGTAGGTACAGCAATCGAAGCGAGACGGGCTCTATTGTCGAGCGTTTTAGAACGATCATCGCGGCCTTATGTAATGGCGATCGGCATTGTTGACGACGAAGCGCAATAACTTACGACAGACTTTTGAGCGCACGAGGCTTCGCGCGCTTTTCAGCGCCGCTCCAGTTTAATTACGTGCCTTTCTCAATGGTAACACGGTGTACGCTACGTTTTCCGGTTAGCCGGTTTAATCATATCGAATATCTCTCGGCGAGACTCGCGAATTCTTGTTTGTTGTGAAGAATTATAGCGCTGACAAGCCTAAGATTCATACAATTGTTTTCCCTGCTTCGCTATTGTCCGTCGATCGCTGACCGGAGATTAATAAGTTAATCGAGATCCGATGTTTCATCAATCACCGTTAATTCTTAAACATGATAAAATACTAAAGGTTATTCAATATTTTATCGGATTTTGTGAGATTTAATCATAGCATTTTCTCTTATTTGATTTAATTATCTATTTCTGTAGTTTACAGAAGCATACAGAAGCTAATACTAAATTATCCACTAAAAAATCTTTCGTTGACAATATCTTTCTCGCTTTAGACTTCAGATTTTTTTAATTGCAATTACCATTCGTAGAATTCATTAATTTTATGTTTATGTCAAAATGTTAATTTTTTCTCGGCTTGATAATTCCTGACTTCTGTTTCTTTATAAGTCGAACAATTTCTTGCGAACATAAGTAATTCGTGAAACACGATCGTGCCTTTTTGTGAGCGACGGAATGCTCCTAAAAAGGCAAATGCGAAACTACTAACGAGGGGACAAAACGGATTAATGAACCTCCTTCGGAGGTGCCGGTCAGCGCACCATTTCTCCTCGCCACCCGTTTCTTGCGTCCGTGAATTTTGTATTTTTGTCGCCGTTTCGTGGATCGGTAATTGTTTCTGCCCGGCCTACCGCTGCACAATAGCGCTCGCTTGCACTTAATTAGGAACGGGGGTGCGCGGGCGCGGCGAGAGGGGGTCAATAAATCACGGCGCGTAACCTTTTCTGCATGCGCGAGTCGGCGCGCAATTAGCTCTGCTAATTAAGGACTACCTGCCGATACTTTGTCGAGTTAATTCGAATGCCGACGCTGCCGAGTGTGTGCGGGAAATCGCGCGACGGCAATCCCCATTGTTTCGATCGAACTTCAACCCAAACCTGGAATTATTTAATTACATCCGACCGGAGTGTAACGGCTGCAGATTCGCGTAGTGGAGTTGTTATAATAGCTTCTAGAAAACAATTTTCCTTTAATTTAAATGGCTCTATTCTCCAGATCTGCTCGCCCGAATAGAAATCCACGATTATATACAATTACATAAGCACTTTCACGTTGACTTTTATTCCTTATTGTAGTCCGATATTTATTATGTTTATTAATATTTTTTAATTGTTTGAATCAGAGTTTTTAAACTCTATCATTTCAAATATTTAACTCGAATCTTGTCGAGATAGATTTCGATTAGAGATGATTTTGTGTGTCAGTATGCGTATAATTATTTTATCTTAAGGATTTTTAATTTGAATTTGGCAGTTTGCTTTATTTGTCTATTTTAATTTAATTTTACTTATCAGATTACTCAAACAGTATAAAGCTTTTCGATGTGGGTGAACGTTCTAAATTGTATTACGATACTTACGTAAGTCGGCGGATTGGATAGTGCACTGGGGATCGACGTCGTAACGTTTCCCCGAACGATATTACACGCGGTTGATCACGCTTTATATTTCTTAATTCCGATTAACTTGTTCCACTAATCGTAAATCCGGCAACCGGCCGAGAGCCGGTCATCGTAAAATCGGACTTCCTACGCGCAAGGAACATGGAGAAAGGGGGGCCCCCTATGACAAATTTTATTCCCCCGGCACGTTCTAATCGTTTGGAATTATGCGGTTTATGTGGCGTGTTTAGTGTACAACAAGACGGTATAATACACCTTGATGTGCGTGATCGATGATGCGCCTTCTGCGGCGCGTAATTATCGTTCGCCTCAAAATATGTGCTTTGTTGACGCGCATTAGATCGCACTTAAAGGAACATCAACGGAGAGAGAAAGTTCAGGCTGATTTAAGGACCGAGGCTGCGAACGACTAGTCATAACGCAAGTCGTTTGCTAATGTCGTTAGTCGCCGCTCTACGGATAAATTATTGTCTATCGAAGTAATTAATAGACGTATTCGCACGCGATTTTTATCGCAATATGCGTTTAATTAACTATTATCCTCAATCTGTCTCAAAGAAATTAAAAGAAATTTTCTCGCTATATATGAGACATTTTTTCTCGACATTTATTTATTATTTACGTGACAGAGATTTCTATAAGTAGTCTAATTGAGAATTAATAGATTGAAGCAAAAAAAAAATTATTTTTGCTGCTCTTGACAATTTTTGTTCTCGATAAGAAGTAAATTCGAAATAATTCTCGCAAACATTAATGCATTCAGGTTATAATTAGTTAGATACTGTCGATTTCGCTTTTCGAAGTGTTTGATTTATTTACGAATATGTCATTTTATTCAGTTACATGTCAACGCTTTCACGAGTATCTCCCTCAATCATCTCCATACATTTAGTTAACTTTGAGAGATAAGATCCGAGAACAAACCTCTCACGGTGTTTGCGAGATAAACTGGTCCGAGACACGCAGAATCCATTAGGAACTGTTACGCGCAGCGGAATGCACTTCGTCCGGCTAATACTGTCAACCCCCGGTTAAAAGGGTTCCGTCTGTCGCGTCGCGATCGCCGGCGGTATTCCGCCATTAGATAATAACCGTTGTCCCAGAAGAGTCTAGTTAGCCGTATCGCGGTGCAACATCGATCACGCCCCTCGTAAGTCCAACTACGATCACAGCATAATTCAAAGCCCCCGCGAACGTTTAATCATCGGGAATCACGACCCGGCTGACCCCACCCTCACAATCTCTTTCTTCTTCTTTCCTCTCCTCCCCCCTTCGTCTTCTATCTTTCGCCCGCCCCGCTGTACCCGCATTGGTACGCGCTCTCTAAAGCTTTAGTGAGTCGGTGCATCGAGACTCCGGGACGAGGAGAGAGGACGAAGAGTCTTCTCCTCTAATGTATTCTAATGGTATGCCGCCCCGACAATAAGGCACAACTCATCCGGCATCCTCCTACACCTATGGCATCTTCTCTCCCATGGAGGCCCGTAGTCACAATGCTATCTCGTCGCATCCTATGTATTCCACTTCCATTTCTCTCCTACGGCTCTACCACGACGCCGCGAACGTGACGAGCGTTCGTCGCGGTGCATCAGCGCCGCTTTCGAGAGGCGCGTTAACACGGAGTTCGCGGGGCTTAATGGTACGAAGGTCGTCGACGAGGTCGTGCTCCGGAACGGAAATTCTTCGTGCTGCGAGGCAGGTTTAGACTAAAAATTGCACCTGCTAGTGCGAAATGATTATAGTGGTGAGCTTTCAATATAGCTTTCAACAATAGTAATTAATGATTGTCATAGAATTCATGAAAACATGATGGTTATTAAATTTATTGTTAGAAAATATTTCTAATAATTGCATAAATAATAAGGGATTCTCGATAATGAAATCAACAAGAAAATATTACGTTATCGTATCTATCGCTCTGTCAGAATTACTCTAATTGTACTCTAAGCATCGAGCGAATGACGAAATATCAAGATAGAAAGCGACAATACGAATGATTGATGAGATTCGATTGAATCGAGGTGCGAAGGTTCGAAACAAGCTCGCAGTTTTGCTTACGCGAGTATGAATATATCGTCAAATATCGAACACTTGCGCCACCGCTGATTCTCGACCACGGAATTACTTAACTCGCGGAGATTTATGACTCGCGATCGACACGTGCAGCTTCTCGAAAGAGAGGGGAAAGAGAGAAGGAAAAGAAAGAGCGTAAAAACGATCGAAGCAGCTATGCTCCTGCGTTTCGTAAACGGCTCGACGCCCAACCTTTGAAAGTGACTGGGATATGCACGTGCTGCTCTTCTTCCTAGTCCCTACCCTACCTAACGTGAATTAAACGTGCAGCCGCGAGAGATAAAACGATACGTGGCATCCTTGCGAAACGACAAGCTGTCTCCGCGGGGAGGAAAGTGGGGAAGCTGGCGTGGACGGACGGCGGGGTAGAGAGAGAGATGCTTCTCGGGGTTGGCGGTACGAGAGGAGAAGAACGAGGAGGTGGAAAACGTCCGCGCGAAGCGGGGACTGCACACGTAACACTGGGGCGACGACGCGCGAGGGTCGGAGTTCAACGCGGACTAGAACCAGAAACGTAAAACCTGCGCGACGACCCCGATCGCCGACGAGTTCCTCGTTGCAACGACGCTGCATTCCGAAGGATGTTAAATGTGCATTTCCTGAATAGCGAATATACCTTTATGTTAATTACGTAAATGAATTACGAAAACGGAATCCGTGAGAATGATTTATTAATTTCCGCTTCTAACTCAATATCAAGAGATTGTGTTGTGTTATTTAAAAAGTATTCACCGTTGTTATGAAGCACTCGATGCGCGATAATTATATTTCATTGTTTAATCATTCGTCTGCCAAAGTAGCAATGTTTCTAAATGTACACGAATGGTGCTGCATAAATACATTCGTTAGGGCCTCGTTGTTCCTCGTCGAAATAGTTCGCAGCGAGTCAGCGGCAATATTGTCCGACAAAGCGTCGTTCTATGTCCACGAACGGACGTTTAATCATCGTGCTTCGTCATCGGCTTCACAATACGGCCCCGCGCCGTGAATAGTACCGCGTAACACGGATTCGAAATCCAAACGACGCCCAGCGGGTGGGAATCGTTCTCCATTCGGCCGTGCCGTTTCCTCTCGACGCGGCGGCGGCGGCGAGGTTCCCTCGTCGTATCGGAGTTTTTCGCTTCACGAAGACGGAGATGTGCCTTCGCTTCGACCTTGCGAGCTCACAACAGCGCCATTGACGCGTCATTATTTCGAACGGCCGTTCGAACGCGACCCGCGTGCTCCCAAGGAGGGAAAAGGATGCTTTTTTTCATCGTGCGCCGCTTCGGGGCCACGATAAACCGTTTATTGTGCCGCTGATTGAACTCTGAACTTATGCTTAGTATACGCACCATCGCCGCTTTGTGACGGCGCGTCCGGTAACGCGCGTAACCCTTACAAACGCCCGTAAAAATCATCCGTTCGCTCCGAGTTCGCTCCGAGTTCTCTCCGGCCGTGCGAGAGTTGCAACGGTACGTTAAGGGTTTCTATCTTTTTTTTTTATTCGCTGCCTCTCTCTCTCTCTGTTTCATTCGAGACGGTCGCATGCAGGACCGCAATGCGGGCGCAAAGATTGGATATATCTATGAGGAGTGAGTCGCGCGCGAAGGGAGGGATACACCTCTTCCCTTGAACGTGTGGAAAGAAAAATTTCACCTGCAGTCCGGTAGTACCCGCATTGCGGTAAATCGTCGCGATAGTCATCCGCTTTAACAGCCCTAACGCCAGCGTTAATATTGCCGTTTTTTTTTCCATCGTCGAACTAGCGATTCGTTATATTTTTGCATTCGTCCCTCAAGTATCAGAATTGATCACATGTGATCCAATTTGATTATTCTGACTGTTATAATATTGATTTTTGATCATAGTATGCATGTTTCATATGTAATGAATAATGCTTAGTATTTTTTTATTTGTTATAAGAAAAGTTACAAAATTTATTCTATCCAGTGCGCAATATTTTAATTCGAAACGGATCGTTTTTACCGTTGTTTTATACATCGAAGCGTATGTGCTGTAATATTTTCGATAATTTGAATCTCGTCAAATCGGCATAGCTTCTCATCGCCTCATTCGAATTTTAATGATGTGAAGACACGCGGTAACTACGCATCGTTCCGAGATTCTCCGCGATTGTTGATTGTGCCGCCGCTAAATTCCATACGCCACGTCGAATAATTCGATGTCGAAAGAGCGAACACGGTGGATAAGCTCGGGTTTCTCGGCTCTCTGCGAGAGACGTGAGTTAATCTGCGAGCTACACCATGTCTCGTAGAGATGCACGACAGTGTCGATCCATCCGCCGAACGAGGCGAGCCACCGTGAAGAAATCGAAATGAATTACGCATCTACCGCGCAAGAGCCGCTTTTCCCGCCGTCGTCCGCCGTCGCGGCGAGCCGATGCGCGCCCGTGCATCTTCTCCTCCATGACCTATACTATGGTAATTCGGCCCGTACGACCTCCCGGCTGACCTTTGATAATAACGCCGCCGCGAGTGAAAAGGCGGCATGTCGTGGAGGTGGTGCCGCGACCGCGGGAGTGGCAACGCGGCCAGGTGAGTCTCTCTCTCTCAGGTGAGGCACACAGGTGAACCAGGAACTCTACCTGCCTCCTCCGCTCACGCCGTACCGCGAGATGTGTGGCCTCCTCCCGCGCGCGTCCCGACGATCGGAGAAACCCGTCGACTCCTTACAACCGTAAGCCGCTAGAAGCTGCGTCGTATCTTGCGAATAATTATTGACGGATTAAATAAAAATCCCAGTATCGAGTTAAACGTGAAATTTTTGTTGGGTTGTTGTCATGAGAAATAAATATAGATGCGCGTGTAATATTAAGGAAGCGAGGATAAGTTAAATCTGGTTTTTTCAAATGTTTGAGTAAAAAGGACAATTAGGGGAGAAAAAAATTTCGCGATCGTTATAAAGTTGTATTTATGCATATCTTACATGTAGTTTATAAACATCGTATAATTTTCATTGAGTCTATCTTCAACTTTGAAATATATATATATATATATTTATAATATAATATATATATTTAATTATATATTATATTTAATATTATATAATATATATATTTAAAATATCTTTAAATACGTGGATTTAATTGATTTAATATGATAAAATGAGACCAAATTACAAAATTAAATCCTTATGCCGCTGAGGAACAACATTGTATACAACAAGGTCTTATTGAAGATTTTCCTCTTTCTATATATGCTTTCTTTCTATCGGATTTTCACTATATGAGACATCCTCGGGTCATATTGCCGACTGGCACGCGTTCGATTCGCTTGGTTGCGAAACAACCGAGAAGACTTGTTCCAATCCACCTCGGTGACCCTTCGTCGACACGGTCGTTCGATGAATCGATTGCTGCGAGTATCCGGTATACACGGCCTATCCGGTATAGGGAATTTGCACGGGAATGCCGATTTCTGTACCCCGAGGCATATTTTTGAAATTTGAATGTAATCGTCTGTCGATCTCCAGAGAGATCTCTGTCTATCATTCTTCGGATATTTTATTTTATGATATACTGACCTTCGGATATTTTATTTTATGATATACGCAAACTGCATTAATATAATAATATGTAAAACGTAATCTCACACTATAATAATTTTAGCATTATTTTTGCAGAAATATCTGCTCAGGTTATCAATCATGTAATTTTTGGAAACGTGAAAAGTGGAAAGTTTCACGTGAACTCAAGGATTCCGACCAATGGAATCGTTGCGTTTACGTGAAACTTTTCACGTTTCCGCCCAAAGGGAAAAGTTACATGATCGCTGCCCAGATATGTTTAGATAATTCCATCGCGCGTTTATTTCATTATTTCTCTTCTATATTATATAAAATGTATATTATTCTATATAATATCGTATCTATTATTCTATATAATATAATATCTTTCATTTTATATTTTCTATTGCAATTACTAGTTTCATAGGGTATATCGATATTATTAACTCTAAATTTTTAAAAACGATATTAGGAAGAAATCTGTTTCGTTTCTTATTGTTTTGATTTTATCTCGTAAAACCGGAGCGGTTCGAGGCTAGATCGATATATTACAGCAATCACAGCGGTGAAGCAATCACGTTGTTTAGGCTGCTGTTAGGGAAGTGACATCGACCGATCTAAACGCGGTTACATGCCCGCTCACATATCGTAGCTGTACACCCGCCTACTCGTGCATATTCTCGTGCACTCACGAACGCATTAAATGCCGCGGATTGAGGAACGTTTATGTAAAGAAAGTGTTTAGATAAAAGTGAATTTGCATAGATCAATCTCGATGGTTATAAATAAATAAATCGAAATGAGTAGAAATAGAGAAAGTTCTATTTCATTGTTTGATGCGAGTAATCAACTAATCAGTTTCGGGGAGATATTTATATAAGTTCAATTTTTTTATTTTATACACACATTTTTCCAAGTTGAATGTAAGTAGTTTATAATAATTAAATAAAACTTTCTGAAGTTATAAAATTATTATTATCAATAAATAAATTAGACAATGCGATTCACTGAAATTCTATAACTATAACTTTTAAAAAGTAATTACCTGCGAAATTATTTATGAAGATCGGTCATTAATCAATAACTAAATGAAAGTTTTAATCTTATAAAAGATACTAAAAATGAATCTTGATATTAGTTTTTAACGTACTTACACTTTCAATCGGTGCATTAAAAAAAAACTTGTAATTTTTATCGATAAAAGATTAACATCTCTTTTTTTAACACGAACATTCTTTCGTGATAAACTATTGGAAAGTGTGTCATGCAAATTCGCTTTAGCGCACATTTTCCTCCGACAGAAGCGGCGGGTGGAATCGACGAGCCACTCCGATGTGCTCGCTGACGAGAAAGAGGCGGCCGCTCGGTAAGCACAGGAGAAAAGACCTCTCCGGAGTCCGCGTGCCGCGCGACATGGGGCTCTCTCTCTTTCTCTATCTTTCTCTCTTGCGTCTATACGATCTGGCACACTTCGTGCCACACTCGGGGCACACGTATGCCGTAGCATCGCGCACGAGCTCGAAATTTACGGCACGCGAGCGCGCCGCTGGCACGGATGCACGGCTGAGGCCGCACCGCGCCGCGCCGCGCCGCACCGGGCCGCTCCTCTCTTCTGCATCGTCGTCGCTCGCACATCTTCTAGATTGTGCAACCACCCGTCTCTATACGTGAAGAAAGAGAGATCGAGAAGGGATGGCGACCGGTGGATATGGGGAGGAGCGACGAAGAGGAAATGATGTGTACCAGCTGCACCCAGCTCATTCCAACTGCCGAGCGCAATACGTGTTCGCCGCCCCGCGTATATCTCTTTGTTGGCGTGCCTATTTTTAGATTCGCGTTGTACCCGTCGAATCTCGCAGATACAAAATCGTTTTTTTTGGGGGGGAAAGTCGAGCAGAGGGAACGATTGACAAGTGTGACGCAAGCTTCTCACATCATACACGAAATAACATTTCTGTTGCTTCATTTCTGACAGAAGTTGGGATTTGGAAAGTTGGATTTAACTTATCTGAATGAGAAAACAGATTCAGAACGTTATTTTTATTTTTATATTTAATAGCAATTAATTTGCTTTTAATAGTTATTTAAAACTCTTTCAAATATACTTTAAGGAGGTTCCTTGATTTAAATATTAGATAATTATGACGTATAAGCTGAAATATTTGTTGAATGATACAAAATTGAGAAATTATCAAAATGATATAGTGCCTTTAAATAGAATCTTTTCTCGCTTAAAAAATCTGCTGCGCCTTTTATTTTAATTGAAAGTATTATCGTGAAATTATTTCGAAATCAATTGACGTCTTTATTCGTTTAACATTACAAAGTGAAATGTACCACGGTATCATGTATGCCGTTTAATTCTCGTAAAAATCCGCTCGAATCCTTTTGTAAAGGAATTTTATTTTCGCCCGTATCAGTTCTCGATTTTACCGGCACGACCGTATGTTACAAGACGTCGTTGTTCCCCCTATGAGATGCATCGATTTTTGCATTCCGCCGGCCGAGACTTTCACCGGAATACGTGCGCGCCGACGGTGCCGGTGGTGCGCGGTGTGGAGAGCGTTAAAATGCGCGGCAAATCCTCCTACACTCGTCGTCCCGTCCCGTGCTCGCCGCACGCGAGCGAGTGGGTGTACCGCTAACGGCGGCGGCGGCCCCCGAAGATCGCGTAGCTCGTGCGCGAGACGTTATTCCATAATTGGCCCTCATCTCCGAAGAACACAATCCGATCGTTACCTATTCGTTATTCGCGATCTCGCTTGTACTATCCGTAGTTGGCGGCGTGCCCTCTCGACGACGACGAGACACGCGCTCGGTGACATCCTCTCGCATAACGAAGTAAATCAGCTTCGGAACGGCGGCCTCGCCGAATGCCGAACCCTGAAGGGAATGTAAGGGAGAAGTGAAAGAGAGAGAGAGAGAGAGAGAGAGAAAGGGAGAAAGAGAGGGCGAGACGCTGAACGAGAAATAGTGGAGAATGAGCGGATCGCGAAGACAGCGGGAGAGGCCCGATTCTCGCGGTGCCTTGTATGCAGAATCTTAGTATTCTTCCTGCGTCGCAAATGTTAAACTCATGCTACTACAAGAGAGTCCGTGCACGGCTCTCCTCTGTACGCTCTATGCCTTCCGGAGGATATCCTTGTACGATTTTTTCACCCTCTCGCGTGCCGACCAATATTATGGAAATACGGGATGGCATAACGATCGACAAGATGCGTATTTGTACCGAGTTGCGCGCCGTGAATTTCAAATAATCACGCCGCTGCTTGACGATGATATATATATCGACATTCGATACGCTTGTCGAGGGATCCGCGTATGTCGCTATGGATTTAACGTCATGGGCATAAAATATCGCTTTTCTGTTAGAGAATAAAAAAAACGATAAAAACACAATGTTGTTTATCGCAATAATCGCATTGTATACTTTGTAAAATTCTCGTATTTAATAATAATATTCTAATAATGGCGCGAAGGTATGGTATAATGATAACAATTTCATTTTAAATTTCCATTTATTAAATGAAATGAAAACAGACACGCGATATCATCGCGTGAAAATTCTGGATTTAACAATTCATTTGAAATTCATTGAAATAAAATGGGATCATCGCTATTTTGTGATTTGAAAAATACGGAAATCTCAAGTTAAATTCCCTTTAGTGCCTTTATGCCAATTATCGTTCTCTTATGAAAGATGGATTACAAATAAAAAAAAACTTTAGAAAGAAAACGTCAGGGTCGCGCAAATTTATTTGCGTTCATTAATGAATATTACTATTGCCAGGTATAGTTGTTTGACTTGTAATTACCACGTGGCGTCGTTAGTAGACTCCAGAAGCGCTGATATGGTTTACGCGATTTATTGTTTGATCTTGGTATCTTGATCGTCTATCGGAATCGTTGGCCTTCCTGCGCAGTCCCAGTGAACAGCAGCAAGAGCAGCGAGCCCTTGGGATACACGAATACTAGCAGCAGCCGAAGCGCGCGATTCGCCGGGCATTTATCATCGAGACAGGACAGTGGGGAATCGCTGCAATTGCGAAACGTAAAAAGCGTTACGCCTAGGGGTTGCGCGTAGCACACGCGCTATTTGTCACCCCGCGCTCTCTTATCTACGGCTCGTATCTACCTCTTATCGTCGTGGCCGCGACACAGTCGAGGCTACTTTTGCCTCGATGCCGGTCCGCGATCTTATCGCGCCTCCACCGGTCGCCTCCTTCCGTTTTATATAACCGCGACTTATCCTTCCCGGAATAAATTCAATGCTTCAATAGTTATCGCGCCGACAAAGTAATGCCGCGCCGCGCCTCGCATTTAGCGTCGACACGCCTCCCATCGCGACGCCACGCTGTGGTTTTTCTCCCTTGCAGACACGGGAACGAGATTTAGTCGCTGCGAGCTTCTACCGCGATTCTAACATGTGTCCTGCGCGCTGCTGCGTCTCCGACGAACGTAAGACGAGTGAAATAACTGACCGCACACTGTAAAGGAGATTGTGGGATGTCGAGTTAATGAGAAAAGCGATATGATAGTGTGATATTTTCAATTAAACGCGAGAGCTTCAATTACAGATCCCATTTGATTTTTTAAAACAATATACTTAAATATACAGGAACACAATTGCTTCATATCTGGTAAAATTTGGTCAATCAGTTTTCTTTGTTGATATTATATACACGATTGCGATCCGGAAAGAAATAATTCGAACATTGTTTAATGCTGAAAAACATAATTTATTGTACGAACCCTTTTGCATAAAATATTCTCTAATTTAAAAAGCAACAAAGAATATGGAATTTAAGATGTTCTTTATAAGGAGAATAGAAATAAGTAAAAATAAATACAATTTTTTTAGAAACATTTTATTGGAAAAAGAATAAGGACTTACATCATTTTTCCAGTATTTAAGAAACAATATAAAAGAGATGTCGAAAGAAAAGGGATACGTAATAAAAATTAATATCTTGAAGAAGACCCTTTTCCAACAACCTTTTCAAATATCGATTAAGCTTCGTCAATTTAGAGATAGAAGGCTGACATTTCCTATATGGTGATGCTGTTTAGGCTTAACCCAGATGTAGTTCAGATGGTCGACTCGCGAGCGTGCGCTTTCATATTCCGCTTTCGATGGTTTAGAGAGGGAATAATAGGAAAGGGCGGGAAAATGAGCGGAGTGGGCGGGTATTTCGCGGGCGCGTTTGCCTAGAGTTTCTCTCCTCCGCCTCTGTCCGGCTCTCTTTGTTTCGCACACACGTGCACGCATACCAGTATTTATCTTTTTTTTTTTTTTTACCTCGACTCACCCGCGAGCGATGTACCGCGTGACACGCAAGACGGATGATTTCGCGCGTGTATTTGCGTTCGACCGGCAAGGATGCATGTTCTACGCGCGGATTTCCCCGTTTCCAGTCCTCCGGAAAACGATCTCTGACCTTCCGTGGCTGTTTTTCACACGGAAAATCGCAAACCAATGCGCGCACGCGAGAAAACGAGCCAGACGGAAATTAATTGATATCGCGAATGCCCACCGGCAGACACGAGAGATTGATTTGACGCGCTTGAATAGTCGCCGGAGAGAAGAAGTAACTTGCGTGCTCATTGTTAACCACCTCTTATTTTAAACATAGCTGTGTCATGGACTGCAGAAGAATATATGTCAAGGTATCGCCGATGAATCATCTTGCGTCTCATTTTCAATTACGGTACCCCGTTAAACTAACAGTAAAATGATAATTATTTATTGAAAGAATTGGATTTTTTTTTTCTAAACACACTTGAAAATGGAGAACAATTTAAATTAAATTGGAAGTTGCCTTTTCCGGAAAGCAATTCGATATTAAAAATAAATTTGAAGTTATCGAATGCGAAATGGTCAGATTATATCTAACAATAAGTTCTTCGTGGAGTCGTTCGGAAATTTGCGAGAAACTCGCAAAGAGCCGTGGGCGCTTGCCATAAATGGCAATATGCGCGTATAAAATTTCGTACTGGTACCCCGCGGGGCGCCAATTATACATGTATGTGACTGCCGTTTTCGCAACGGCGGCAATGAAGCTCTAATGACGATCGTTGTCAACCGTCGCGTCGTTCTCGCCAAGACCGTAAAACCTGCGAGATCTCTCGGATTCTGGAGGCGCATCGGGTATGTACATACAAACGCCCGGTTATTTTCGTGACGCACGTATAAGGCGCTCGCGCGCCGTAACATAGTTCCGTAATCGGCACCAGAAATTACGCGACGAGGAGGCACTACGCTCGGATGCAAAAGGCGGGTCGCGCTTGAATATATTACGCAAAGCTGGAATAAAAACCGGTCCGGCTGGCAAAAACGCTTAGTGAGGTTGCGGTACTGCATCGCGAACGTGAAGCGGCACGCGGCTGACATGCGACGAGGGCCGACTACTGACGGATGTGTAACTAACGTGTGCGGCGCTTGTACGATTTCGTAATGATACATTAGCATACGCGAGGCTTCTAGATTCTTATCTCAATCTTACACTCTTCGTCTATCACCGCTTCGATTTTACGCGGAACATCCAGCATCAAAAGAATCTAATCTCACATTGTAAGCTCTGCTACAGAGTAAGTTAAAGAATTTAATTGCAATTAAAGCGACACGCATTTTTTATTATAATCTTTTATAATAAAAATAATAGGATTTAAAGATTTTTTTAATTCATATATTTTTATTGAAATTTGTTAATTTTTCTAAATGTAATTAAAAGTTTCGCTAATTTTAATGTTTTATCGAATATTTTAATTACCTATCAATTTAAATTAACTTTTATATACTTTATGTGATATGTGTTTTCCATTTAAAATCAAATGAGTTTAATTAAAAATCCTTCACGTGTATTTTCTTCCACGAATCTTTCTTCCGGTGTTCGAAGAATTACTGTAGCCATCAGTTTTTATCGATTCTCCATCGTTGCGAGATCGTATCGTCGCGGGACCTTCCTCTTTAAATTTTTCAGCGCAAGATTGATCGCGAAGAAGCGCCCGTCTTCTCGTCGCGCGTTTCGTCTTTTATTTGAGATGATCGTCTATCAATTTCTGGAAAAGCATCTAGAATCACAGAGACTATAGCGGGATAACGGTAGATATAGCTTACGGTGAAAGGTCGTCGTAGGGACGCCACGGCTTTACGTCAATTACATTGATATAGTGTTCTCTGTGTTTGCCGTTCTTATCGATACACCTTTGCTTCTCCACCTTTGTCAGTATACGAGATTTTTCCTTCATTGACCGTTCGCGTTTACCGTTCGCGACGTAAACTATTCTGTTTCATTTACGAAACATAGGCGCTGGCTAAAAACATCAAATATACTTTTTAGTATTTATATTGCATTAACAAGAATATTAGTTAATTAAACAAAAGAAAATAATTGTTCGATATATTTTCTCGCTTGCCGTGTAGTGACAAGAAACACTTTGCGAATGTGACACGTTGATAAGTGGTCTTTCGAGTGTTATGGTCTTGCGGTATCTGGCTCCTATAATTTATAAATCAATTGAATCGATGGTGTGTCCGATGCATATCGCGCCCAAGAGTTAAGCTTTTATTCAAAATACTGACGTTCATCCGTCGATGATTAATTCGTTTCATTACCCAACTTGTAACCTGTCTGCATTATCTATCTTGTTATCGGTGAAAGCATTCTCACGTAGCATTCTTTCACTACTCAACATTGGTAATAAAAATGTATTTTTTTATTCTAAAGCTCATTTTGATATCCCTATTGCATCATAATTTATTGCGTTATACTGCAAACCTAAAAATCACATCATATAGATAAAAAATGAAATGAATCGTATATACAAAATAATATTTAGTTAGAGAATTAACAACGAAATCAATTTAATTCTAAAAACTCGAAAATACTTTTTTTTTTAAATTTTATTAATTATAAGAGATCGACAATTATTCATATCCCTTCGAGATTTTTTTCCTTGGCTTTTTGACTCATTGTAGAAATCTCAAATTATAGTTTGCCGCAAATTATTTCTGTATGTCACTTCTGCCATATAACCAGAGGAAAAAAATTTCAATCTTGCGCGTGTGCGGGATGAGGCATGTATGCACGCACGCACGCATGGCAGCGCGTAATCGGGCTCGCGAGCATTAGCCACAGTGTGCCCCGCAAGAAGCGAGGTTGACGCTGCATGGCGCCCCATGCATCATATTCTTGCGTCGATAACTCGCCGCGGTGTTTGCTCTGGGTGCCATGCAAGAAGAGAGCATCTCACGCTACCGGCCGACAGGTCGCGACGCAAGAAAACTTGATTAATAACGGAATAATAATATGTTTCTCCACCCCGCGATACTATGTCGTAAATATGCAACGACCGCCGCTGCCGGTCTTCTTGTGCCGGGAGGAGGTCTTCTTCTCCGTCCGGCTCGATATATTACGTGTACACGTGTAATATTAGTCGATCGGCTTCTTATTAGCGCGCAAGAAGATATCGCACTCGCGTGTAATACGGCCACCGTATTCATTAAATTTATGTCGTATTTGTATTCAATAACTGAGTATTTAATATCGGAACTGATAATATAATACATGCTTTCGAACTGTCTAAAACAATGAGATGAAATTTAATATTTAATGTGTCTAATATGAAATGTTTAGTATCGCTTTTTTATATATTATTGCATTGGATTTTTTTTAAATTTTTTTATGAATATACACTGAAAAAAAATTCTGGTTAAAAACGGACGAATCAGAAAAATCTTGTAGGATTGATCAAATATTCTGGTTATTATAAAAGAAATTCTAGTTATTATAAGTTATAATGTATTGAGTTCTATTGTAATAATCAGATTTTCTATTATAATAACCAGAATATTTGATCAATCCAAGATTTTCTGATTCGTCCGTTTTTAACCAGAATCTTTCTCAGCGTAGAAAATATATTTTTACTTTTATTGTGTGAAAAAATATATACATATTTTCTATATATATTCTATACATTTATTTAAAAATTCTATTCTAACATGAAGAATAAAATTGTAATTCAATTTTGATCAACCAGCATAACGATATTGATTGAATGTGATGAGTTTGCGCGTGCGCCGAGAGAAGAAATTCTCGCCGCGACCGACGAGCTACCGATCTGTGTTTCATCGAATCTACATTTCTCGCGGGTAATTACGACGAACAATGGCCAATAGATTCTCGATCGTTCTCCGAACCGCGATCCTTACTGACTCCCGCGGCATCCGCATTGCTCTCTAAATACGTCGAAACGCGCGTGCCAATGCGCGAATCCGTAAAGGTCGCAAGTGTGATTTATCGCCGCCCTTTCGTCCCTTCACGCCCGCGAATTCCCTGCAAATGTACCGATTAAGCATGCTCGTTAAAGGTGGCGAACGCGTCACGCATTCGACCGGCGATTACGCCGTGACGCAATTTCACGCGCGGCTCATTAGCGACGTAATTAATTCGAGACGCGAAACGCTTGGAGCTTCGTCCACGGTATTTCGCGTTCGAGAAGCGTAAAACGATGCGGTGGCAACACTAATGTAATGTATTATGCAACCATTATTTGTTCATGAATCAACGTATTACAGAACATGTACATAGCATTGTGTTTCATATCTACATCATTCATATATCGAAAGAAAAAATAATTTATCTACAATTTATATATCACCTTATCGAATTATCGTATAAATACAAGCTAGCTTTTGTATTTGAATAAAACGATAAAAAAATAACAGCAAATTCTTCCGTTACTCGCTGCGTTTCGTGCTTTCCGTGTTTGACATTGTCTCACTTTTTCCTACAAGCCAACGAATGGCTATTTTGAACGGGATTTTTTTACAAGGAAAGGGTGCAACTCTCGCGCCGGCGCGACAGTCGAGGAATTATGCATCACATGAACCGAAACCACTCCTCGCGCGACTTCTTGCTCGCGCCGTAGTCTCCTTTGAGTCCAGGTTTTCCCATAAGTCATCTTAGGTGTTCCTTCGGTAATGACCCGCTCGTCCCTCGCCTCCCAATCATTCTCTTCCCGGCTAGTCGCGGCTTCTCGTTTTACTCATCACGAGGCGGCTACTCCGGTAGCCGGGCCGTACCGTCGCGAATCGGCATCTCGTCGGCAGCGGTGAACCTCTGCATCCGCTGTGTCCTTCCCTCCGCTTCGACGGTGGCGTAATTATCGCCGCGAGGTAGTGGTAGCTCTTCCTCCAAGTCGTCGTTTTAATGTAAGAAACGCTCCCCTTGGGCGGTGCTTTCACGTACTGCGATGACAGAACGACCGTCGTTATCACACCGAGCTGGATGTTACCTGCAAGCGAGATGTAATTTCGTTGGAAAGTTACAAGAGTTTATATAAAGATTGAAGTAACACTATTGTTGAATTATGTCGTTTCATTTTGGCAATATAAAGAAAAATATTTGTGACTTGAGTTTACCATGCAACAATTGTGTATTGCGAAATGACGATAAGAACAATATTTAATTAGATCATATACTGAAAAAAAATATGGTTAAAAACGGACGAATCAGAAAATCTTGTAGGATTGCTCAAATATTCCGGTTATTATAAGTTATAAAGTATTGAGTTTTATTATAATAACCAGAATATATTATTAATCCTACAAGATTTTCTGATTCATCCGTTTTTAATCAGAATTTTTTTTCAGTGTAAGATTGCTATGTGTATCTGAGATACGATACGTTCGGTACAAATACGTTGTATTTATTGACTCGTTCATCATTGACCAGTGACCATGAAAATTAACGTTACAATTCGCACGAAGGTCGTACGATAATGCGACGCGTACATCTCTAGACAGGCTGGAATGCCGGTTTAACGGGACGTCGCGACAGTCGCGAGATACAACTTTTATCGGCAGGCTTAGGATCGGGAAACTCCGCGGAATGTTAGCGACTTGTCCCTACGATTACGTCGGGGACAAGTCTTTATCCCGATGGAATCGGGGATCACATTAACATTTAGAGAGAATCTCTTACCATCAGATATGAACTTGCAATAAAATTCATGGATAATAAACTTAAACAAACAATTAGACGAATCTTTTCAATTCACGTTGACTTAAAGAAATGTTACAATTAAAAAAAAAATAACTCGATATTAAAACGTGCAATGGTAAGAAAGAGTTGAGAGTAGGTAGGCAGTTGTTAGAGTATCTCAATACAATAAGGTTTAATAAATTAAAACGTAAAATTTTCTCGATCTTGCATTACGCAATTAATATACGCAAAACGTATAATCGTGTTGCCCTTAGGATATGAGGCTGTCACTTGTTCTCGGGATCATCGTCGGATATCGCGAAGAAGATACACCCTGATCGTAGTAAATACACTCCGTTCCTTTAGAAAAGCGGTGACATGATAGCGCGTGAGCACGCGATCGATTTCATACCCGTGGTGTATGAGCAGCAAGTGGCGCGGTAATGCGCTTTCTCATTAAGACATTAAGAAATATTGAAACTCGTAACATTAGTGACAACGCGGCTGCTCACGCGATGGTGGCCACCAGAGGAATCGTCTCTTTCCGCGACAAATTACCCGTCTGATTTGGCGCTGCGTAAATCACTGCTTGAAATGAAGTTTATTCGAGTTGCGGAACTTAATTTAAAAATACGCAGCGATTAAAAAATTCCTCCTCCCGAGAGATTACACATAATATTGGGTTGTTCCTCGGCTTTTTCTTCGTCTTGAGCGAACTGGCGTGGCTCCTTTACCGTCTCCCCTGCGCTTTTTCTATGAAAACGCCGAAGAATCGCGGCGGGAGAGGCCGAGGTAATAACGGAGTCACAGAAGGAGGCGAGCAGAGGCCCCTCCACGCCACCCCCACTCGGGTAGAGGAGAGAGGCTATTTTACCGCTAGTCCAAGGCAAGATAGGATGACCTACTTCAGCAGGCTCCTCCTAAGTAGAGGGGCATCCACTGCGGTGTTGATTTCTAATCGGAAAAGTTGTGGCGGCCGACTGGCCAATCCGCGTCTGTCTCGCCTCGGCCGCGCTCGTTTTGCATCGGTCGCGTTGTAAAAAAAAAACAGGGAATACCCGACCAATCGGCGGACGATCCGCGGCTGCAACCCGCGGCATTTGCATACGACGAAACCAACGACCGCCCGTGAGATTACCGTGATGCTATTGTTGATGCATACGCGACGAGTAGCGTGGACGGTGCCATTGTTTTTTGGCGCAAGCGGCAGGCGGATATTGATCTCTTCCACGTGATAGTCAGAAATAAATACGCGCAATTTGCCTATACATGTCACAAGATAATCGGGAACTCGTGATTACATGCACGGGGTTTTATTCCGATCTCCATGCGATAAAGTCTTCTTAGATTGACGCTAGAGATTGGAAGAGTTGGAACAAAGCTCGCGTTTGTGAGAATATCTCGATCAACAATGATTAAGATGACAGCATAAGGCAGTTTATTGTATTGTTCTTAAGCATGATGGCCATCTTTAAGAACTCATCTCGAGTTGCTTCCTTTTTTTTCTGAAAATCGCTTTTTATAGAAATAAAAATATTTAGACATACCTTTATAATATCAAGTAATATTCTTGAAATAAATTAATATGGCCGAATTAAAACATTTTATTTTTCAATTAAAAGTAATTACGGTACTTACCATATAAAAAAATACATAAATTCAGTGCAGAACTAAATATTAATTTAGGGTAAGATTTCTTGACAAATGTGAAAAATGCACTCGCGTCAAGGAAAAAAGATATACTATTCTCATAAAACTCACTGCGTGACTCATAATAGACATTACTATAATTTTTATTTTCCAAAGTTGAACGGTGAAGTTCTCGCTGGTACTCGATATCCTTTCGCGGACTCGCTGACGCATCGTCAGGCAGCAATATGGTTAATCTTGTTTTCGTGCTGGCGCATCGCCTTCGATCCGGCGCGGGGAGCGTGTACGACGTCCGCCAAAGTAACAATTAAGAGATCGCGGCCCGCCGCGAAGCGATCCCTTAGACAGGTTCGTGGGAAACGGTGCACCCGATGCCAAGAGCGTAGAACGGCTCCGCTTCGGCATCGCACGGCTAACCGTTGTACATCGTTAAAGACGCGTCATTAAGGTTAAACGCTCGTTGGAGGCAGCTCTGTAGACCGGCGTCTACGTTCTCGCGTCCGGAGCGAAGGATCCCGTGCCTAGGAGTGAATAACGAATTCACGTTGGATGGGAGCTACGATGTAGATTCGCATCTCGTCGCGATGTACCGGTCGGCAGATCCGGCGGACCGGTACCGTTCTGACTTTGACCTCGGCTTTTCTACGAGAGTCATCATTTTCTCGTTATTGGGTCTGTTCGTTTTTAAAGCGGCACGTCCGTTGCCATGTAAAGTGTAGCTTATGCAATGTTCACTAATGTCTAACGAATAGCCGCATTAACGGCTAGGACTTTGCATATTTTAGGGAGCGATCGAATGAGTTGACTTCTTCCATGTCGTTAATCGAATCAAAATGCTCTAATTTTGCCGTATTGCAGTCTCCTACTATTTGCACAAAATTTATCTTGGTATATTTCATCCGGCTTTCTTCGTAATTTCTGAACCGGGTAAAGTCAAGCCCGTTAGTCTCGGAGTAATACGTTAATCTTCTCCTTGAGTGTATACTTGAATAGCATACGGAAAGGAATGTCTCTTCACCGTCACATAAATCTCAATTTTTTTACAGCCCACAAGCCGTGGGTTGTCGCAACCTTTACAATATTTACATCGTTACCTGCTTATAACATTAAATCCCGATCGAGACGTGATATTCAGTAACAACCTGTGTGACAGATTCACGAAGAAGGGAAAGGAAAAGCACGCGTGTGAAAACAGCTTGCAGCTTATTCATAACGTCGCTTGGACGCAAATCATCGTTCTAACGAGTCTGCTGACGTAAAATGAGAAGATATATTCTCGGAATATTTCAAAAACATTTCTGGGAATATTCTCGTTCTTAATGCAATATTCTAAGGAACTATTCTTTAACAGAAGTTGTTATTTGGAGGATTGAAATCGTATCATACAAGCGCGCGAATACGGATTCAATTTTACAAATGAATATAATTCTATTGCATTAAATTTGTAATTTAAGAACTAATCAAAATCCGTATTCTTTTATACCGAAAAATTCACACGAGTTTGAATCTTTCGCCACTCATTTCACAAGAGTATGATAGAGAAGAATAAGTTTCTCATTTGAGCAGCCTACATGCGATTTATATGCAGAGCTGATTAATTAGCTCGATGACAAGTCCGACGTGCTGATATATTTGTCAAGTTCAATCAACGTCTAATTACGCGAAGCGGATCGAGACAAATTAACGATCTTCTGATTGCATAGTCTTAGCGATAATAATTATTTTACCGGCGCTCTTGCGTAAATCGGAGTATCACTCGCCGAACTATCCGCCGTTCTCAGCGGCATCGATACTCTTCCGCCTCCGCCGTCCCTTCCTCCGTTCTGAAATATCTCGATCAAGGCGTTTTGGAAGGATAAATAGACAGGATACCTTCATGACGGGAAATGTCGAGGCCCTCTCGGGCTGGGAATGAGTTTGCCGGTTTCCTCCCACAAGCTTCGGTCAGCGGTTCGCTCCCTCCCTTTCCGTCCCTTCGATCGGCCTGCTGTCAGGGTGCTTGCGACCATTGTTTTACCTACGGCGGATCCTGTTGTTGCCGCAAATCCGCTGCCTTCTAGCGTCACGAACTCGGCCGCGGGAGTAGATGCCCACCGCCGACACGAGCGCGAAGCTACCCGCCCGGCATTTCAATTCGCACGGCCAGTGCACGTCGGCTTTATTTCTGGACGACGTTCGTGTTGCGACGGAGGTGTTGCGCTCAGAGGCGCATAACGATTTTCACCGATGTTTCGGACGAAGTGTTATTTAGGGACTAAACACTATAAAAGAATTTGAATATCTAAAGATTTATAATGTTTTTAGACGTTTTAAAATGTTTTTAGACGCGATATCTAGAATTCTATTTTTCTTGTAACATTTGTGGATTTACACAGAA
Source organism: Tetramorium alpestre (assembly GCA_021460005.1). Taxonomy (NCBI): domain Eukaryota; kingdom Metazoa; phylum Arthropoda; class Insecta; order Hymenoptera; family Formicidae; genus Tetramorium; species Tetramorium alpestre. Next base: position 1,114,833 of record JAJVSH010000001.1, read on the forward strand.
ATTGAAAACCTTCGTGCATTCAATCGCNCATCGTCGATGGAAAAATATTCCTCTGTACTTTGTATATACTGTAAAACATTAGTGTAAAATTACATGTAATTTTGAGACACACTTAAATTAATTTATTTCTAATTTTGCAGTATACAAATAAAAATAATTCCTTAATTTGTTTTTTACAGTGTGAAAAATTTATTAGAAATTTATTAGAAATTAAAAACTTATTTTTACTTCTGACTGCAAAATTATAAATTCGTAAAATTTTACAACTATTATAGTGAATCTCACACATGTAATTTTATAGAAATTGTGAGATTCACTATTGTGTATACACTGTAAAAAACAAATTAAGGAATTATTTTTACTTTTATCCTGTAAAATTAGAAATAAATTAATTTAGAACTATTAAGTGTGTCTCAAAATTACATGTAATTTTACACTAATTTTTTAGTGTAAAGTTATGAGTACAATATGATATTTATAATAAAATTATACCTAATTTTATATAAAGTATACACAGAAATATTTTTCCATAGAAATACTCCACATGATTGAATGCTCGTAGCTTCTTCGATCTCTGTGTAAAAGTTCGTAAAAATTTGCACGTGCTTCAGTTGTATTGCAGGAATCTCAGATCTCAAGGTTGCCCAACAACGGTACCTTATCGAAAAATTTACAGGCTATCTATCTCGAATCGCTTGTTGTATGACGCGCGATTGTTATTGCCTCTCGGAGATGGGATCGCGTCACGCATTCGCGAACTTCTTTTGAAGATACTTACCGAAATTATTCCAAGTCATCGCCAGGGCGTCGCGCGAAACTCGCCTCGTCACTTTCGCTGCACGTTAACGTGCGGCAGCGCGATAAGATCTACGGTCGCGTCCGTCCGTCCGTTATGCTGTTAGCTCTAATTTTTTCGGGATCGCCGGAGAGTTGGTAATTATCTTTTCGGGCTGATTCTAATTCCGCGCATTGGGAGACATTACGCAACATGCTAGATTATCAAATAGCGTAGAAAGAGAGAAAGAGAAAGAGACTAACGAGCAATCGCTGTCACTAACCGAGCTACGATACGATAATGTTCTGACATTTGTTGCGAGCGAGGCGTCTTAATGAGACTGGCGCGGACTGGAACGTTTGATGAGACCCACCGACGGTTGCGAGACGGACGGCGCGATGATAAGCGGCCCAGATAAAGTCGCCGTGCCGTACGGAGAGCTGGCTGGAGGCGAGGCGCGAGTCTGCACGACGGGCGTGCAAAAGCCGGGTATCATCGTGAATAGGGAGCAATCAGATATCATTAGCGTTTTTATATAAGGCCGTGGTGTGCCTCGCGGTGGTTCCGCAAGGCCGCCAGCAACGGTTCCCACGCTCGCAGGTGAACCGATTTCTACGACGGAATCGCCGCGCCGCCGCCTAATCGCTGGATACATTTAATTCCCCTCGTTAGGGCATTAACGAGCGAGAGGTGAAAGATGATTTTCGCCAATGAATTATTGCTTCCCATCGCCGTGTTCGTTTTTCATCGCGTATTGCGTTCGAAGCACGATTGGCGTTGTCGGTCCCGCTTCTTATTTCCTTCGTATTATTTCATCCGTAAAGTAGCAAATAAAAGTGCAACGGATCGAAAAGACCTGAGACTACTTCGCGTCTTAATTTAGAAAAGTAATTTGTCGACATTTTAGTTTCAACGTTCACAACACACATTTTGTAAGATAAGGTAGAATTGCACTAGAAAGTGTGTTTTTCACGTAGGGAAAAAAATATTTTAAGACTATTTAATGCGGCAAAAAAAGGAAAGTTTTAATATTCATTTGTTATTGATGTAGATTTTTATAGTATTGTATTATCTTTAATTATTATAGTTTTCGCTCCGACATCTTACTTCAATTTGCGATAAGATCACCATCTCTTTTGCAAAATTACAATTTTTATGGCTTCTCCTACGGGTATATGCTATCAATTTGCATTCTTATCGTGTATTTTATGCGTAGACATAAATTGTCCTTCGGGTGTTATTTAGTTATTCTCAAAGTCCTGACTGTTTCAGTGGCGTGTCCTTTTTATGCGCAAATTACATTTTTATCTAACGACGTGGCGAAAATCGACATGGCGCGTGACATTATGGCGAAAGAGGCATGAATTATCGACGAAAACGCATAATCGTATATTTATGGCTGCTGAGAGGCGTAAAAGCAATTCGCACGCGTGCCTATTATCTCGTCTTAACAGGCATTTTCTGAAATATTGCTGAATGACGATGCGTCAGTAATCGACGATAGCGAGTGCGGTTATGGAGATTGGCGTCTGACGCGATTACCTTACTTGAAATTGTCCTGTCGTCTCAAATACACGACTCGCTGCTGCGCGTATCCGCAACGTCGTCTATCGTCGTTGCAGCGTGAGAGATCATTTGACATAAAAAAGTACCCTGCGTCGAACACTTTATATCACAATGACGTACAACCGTTTTATGTGACAGACTCGATCATTTTATTAGCACTAAATTTTAATTAATTATATATATAGCTCTGCGTGAAAGTTTAAAAAAAAAATCGTTTGGAAAAAATTACCCTCCTAAAACTTTTACTTGTAAAATGAAAATATATTTAAAAAGGATGAGTGTGTGAAATGGATGGGTGAATGAAATTATTTTATTAATTTGATGGACGACTGGGTCACTCAGTGCTAATATTATTTATTATTAAAATATTTAATAACTGAAAATTATAATTAAAAAATGGACAGTAATTTTGCTGGCTCGGATCATGTACTTCGCGACCATACAAATCTCGAGTTTCCAAATCGTTCAGGATGGAGCGCGTTCATAAAAGTGAAACGGTTGTATGACATTTCATCTCGTTAGGAGTCATTGGGTCTAATTGTCGATTAACGTGTTCGGGTTAGTTTAGCTTAGAGATCCGAGAGAGGATAATATGAATATATCCGGCACGGCGGGAAAAGAATCCGTGTTAGGATTTTATGACATATCGTCGATTTTACTACCGCACCGCTTTAAAGTCGACGACGAGCGTGCGCCGGCTTTCAAACTATCTACGGATACTAATAAACCCGGGAGATATTACACTATTATCGTCCCGCTCGTATTCTTATTGCGATCCGAATGTATTATCGTGTTACGACGAGCCGGCGCGAATACCGGTTCGCGACTAGTTAATCGATACGCGCTCGACGTTATTTGCCCATTAGACTCGATCTTATCGATCGGAATCGACTGAAACTAGAGATCCCCTCGACTCCAGAATCATTTACCTGCAGCAATGAAAACCTAATTACGTGATTACCATCGCAATTTCACTGTCCTCCGTCTCTTTGTCTTTATCTGCGTCTTGCTTGACATTGTTAAAACATTTTTCATAGTAAGCATTATTTTTTTAATTTATTTGTTAAATTTAATTGTTATGGTTGAACCATATAGATATCTTTGAAAACTATTTTTTTTTAGTAACTAAAAAGAAATTTATATTAAATGTAATTATGATTCAAAAGATGCTTTTAAAAAGTGTCCTATATTTTCTAAAAATTGAAAAGCAAAATTTGTCTTCGTTATTATTTGAATATACTCTTTTTTTTAGATAATTTATTCTTCTTTTTATTTGAACTCAATTTTAATTTTATTTTACTTTGCTTAATCCTAATATTTTTAAAAAATATTATTTTCTTCTGCAAGAGATTACATTAGCATACAATAAATTTCGCTTTCTCTTTCCTTTCTTGCAGCTAAACGTGCGCGAACGCAATTGTATTTCGCACCTCGGTCAATGTTTCCGATCAGAGCCTCGGTACGGTAATCGTACGGCACAGCTATAACGAGTTTCAAATGAGATTCCGATGTTTTGTCCCGATCGTAGGGTATCGCATTTAACGGCGATAAGGGGGAAATCCCCGCGGCGGAGCCGGTCACGATTCGAGAGAGAGGCAGAAAACAGACGCGCGGTGCGGCGCTGCGACGAGAAAAATTACGCGCGCGTACGAAAGATTGGAGGAATCTGGGAGAGAAGGAGAGAGACGGAGAAGATGAGCATATATGCACGCGGTGCCGCGTTACCGCGAGCCGTTTTCTCTAATTCTCCGTGATTGATGGCGATTGGCGGATTTTTGTCCCGCCCGACTAGGCGGCAGGTGATTACCGGAGGTAGACAGGCTGTGGCTTCAGCTATCTTACCTGGGCACATATCTGCGGATACGTCGCGCGCGACGATGCGAGCGAACCCGGACGCGAGCGTTATAACGAGAAAGAGAAGAGACGGGCAGGAAGATATTCGATAATAGCCACCGATTGTGTAAAATATCCTCCCCGCCGCTCGTGGCTCGTGGACGGGAACCGTGCGCGATTGAGTCGTTGATGTGGAAACGCGCAACGGGTAAAAGGAAGAAAAAGGAGTAAACTAGAAGGCGAGGGGAGAGAGCAGTGGGTAGACGGTACGCGAGCGAGCGTGTAATCGGCGTTTAATTTCACGCACGAGCCGCGACATGTCATTACGGCGATGGCATACGTGACTTTGATGCATCAACTACTTTGGGGGTTGGTATGTCGTTCAATTCTGCGCCGATGGATTTCATCACGGCGCCTTGTATATTCAGGATTACAGAGAACATCGCGATACTGTATTTTTCAAGATGCTGCGTGCAATGTATGAGCGTCTTCTTTAAAACCATTCATATACCATATTTTACGTCTTTCTATTTTTCTGAAGAATTTTGTTTCAAAACCTAACGAGATTTCAAATTTTTATATTACTATTCAAATGATAAATTAAAATTGGCAGTCTTAATTTTATAGAGGAAATGATTGAGAATAGGTAGAGAAAAAGATATAAATAAATTAAAAAAGATACAAATACATTAGATATCGTATAATATGAAGAAAATTTAGGCCATTGGTACGCTTATTAGCTTATAGATCTTAGCTTTTTATTGATTCATTATTAGCGCTAATTAAATGACGCTTCTAATTCTGTTCGAGGTCACGATTAAATCTTGAATTTGACCTGAACCGGCATCCAATACGCCATTATGATTGTCTACGGTAATTCGCTTGTGCACGTCGTTTGCGTTCGCAAAAATCTAACGAGATCACCGATGGATTTTCTGGTTCGCTTCGCTGGGCCCGTGGTCGTAATTCCATCCGCTCCGTCCACCTATTCGTATCCGCGTCGGAAAATAAAAGCGGTAACCGCCGCGACGGCGAACGCGGCTCGTTCGCGTACTTGGCCCCTGCGCTCCTTATTTCACCTGCTCGTGCACGAGAAGTCGCTCTTAATTGCGCTGATATACGATTCGCCCGTAGACTTCGGGGCGCTATTTCATTCGACGCTGTTAACGTTACGCAGCGTTGCGATGCGAGACGAGACGAAACGGTGGGACGGTACAATGCGATGAGATGCGATGCGATGCGCGATGCGGGGCCGTAAATTACCTCTAATCCTTCTCTCGCGCGTGTAGGGCCTTTAGTTCTTCTCCGATGTGCGGAGAGCATTGAAAGTTGAAATTTCACGCTATCGCCGTTATTGGAATCGCGCGTCTTGGAATTTAATCGATCATTCGACGCCTTTAACGAGCAACTGATCGATCGATCGGACGAGACGAACTGTTTTTGCTTCGCAATTTCCCGAAACGTACCCGCTGAATTAACGATTATAAATTGTACCTAGTTACAGTTTTAATACTAAAAATTTCGGTGCAGCGCAACTTCCCAGAAATTATTTATTTGTTCTTTTTTTACAGGATATATTTGCTGTAAATGCCATGAAACGCTATCAAAAATGTAAGCAAATTTAGAATGCTGAAACACTTAACACCTGTCAATCTATCACATACATTGGTACATCGGACGAATATACCGATATTCACGTTCTGGGTATCGAATATTCACTGCAGCTATTTGTAATTCATTGAACGTCATGCGTTTTAGTCGTGCATATTTATTCAACGGATCGATGTTTGTTCGTTATCTCTGATGCAGAGAGAAAATGACGACTGTCGTTATTGATCGCATTGATAGCTTACTCGCGAGTGAAGCACGATATTTGTTTTTAGATGACAAGATTTTTCTTCGTAATTAAAATGATTGGGTACTGAATATGGTGAAATAATGAAAGTTCCAAAAATAAAATTGTAGGTATCTTGCTAAACAATATTTTTCTGAAATACTGTTATTACTGTTTTTATTGTTATTTTTCCAAATATTGAATTTTTCTGACACATTTCACGTTCATTGGACTGTAAAGCGTGTGATGCATACTCTTATTTGGGACAAGAAAATTGGAATTTGGACACTCAACGTTTACCATATTCTTCAATTAATCGCGTATTATTAGATATTTAATTGCGAAACGAATACAGTTAATCAATGCTTCATTTACTTCAGTGAATATAATTAAAAACAAGGAATGAAATCAAATAAACTGAATAATAAAATCGATAATTTTTAATTAAATCGCATGCGATATTGAGAATTATAAATACATACAATATTTAATATAGTACAGATACATTTATATTAATTATTCGATTTTAAGAAAGGATACATATAATATTTATAGAATAAATTTACTTTGCTTTAACAATTAATATGACAAAGAAATAAATATCTCTAGTGAAACGCATATATTTAAATAATTTAGTATCAAATAATTAAGTATTAAATAATTTAATATTAGCAGATAAATTAATCTCTAATTACATTTATCAATACAGCCGATATATGTCTACAGATAGCTGAATGTAAAGATCTGGACATGAGAGAGAGTTTGCAGAGTATGAATCTCATGTTAAGTATTATTAAACTATGTAGAAATACGCATACCGTTGACTCGGCAAATTTACAACTGTCTGCGCTTCAGCGCGATATTTTATCGCCTATAAAAATCGTCAAGAATCGATAGAAAATTCACATCGTAACGACCACGAGGCTCGCAGGTCACTCGTATTGCACAAATCACATTTTCTTAAAAATGAAATCGCTGCTCGGTAATTTTGATCTCGCAAGAAATTAAACATTCTGATATTATACAAAGCAGTAATCTGTTGGTTGAAACTCGCTTAAATTAAGGAAGTCTTTAGCAACTTTTTAAAGGCAGATCGCACATTAAATTAGCCGCGCTTACGGGGGACACGAGAAACGACGCTTATGAATTTCTAAAACGGTCGTTTAAAAAAAAATGTGCAAAAAACGAATCGTGGCGAGAGAGGTACAGGGGAGGAACCGACACATTATCAAGATGACGCTGCGAAATATAGTTGCGCGGTGCCGGCGGTGCTAGCGGAACCTCAGCGACAGCTGCGGTAGCCATAATCCGTCTATTTCTCAAGCTAGCTTTTGTGAAGCCGCGTATCGAATGATTTCGATTTCCTGATGCGCTCTCGGTATGTCTCCTGGCAAGAACGAAAGCTCGAAGGAAAAACGTCTTGACTAATTCAAGCCCGCAAACGGAATACTCCTATAATATAAATATAAATAAATACTAAATATAAATACTAAAAAGATAAATTTATTTTTTATTAAGATAAATTTTTGTAAAAAGAGTTTTCTTCGAGAAAAGTTACATATATAATAATATTGAAACAATCGAAGCAAAATTAAATTGTTGATCATCTTCGGAAGTCTAAGTGAAATGTAATAATTCCCGAATCTTTCTGTATATTCTGGAAAATCGTAAACGATGATAAATGAAATTATCAGGTATTGAAGCTGTTGTCGAATCGCCGCGTAAATAAGTTGAAAATACCTTAGCATATAATGAATACTTGCGGAAAAATCACGCGGCTCTTCTTGCACGGAGTACGGTGGCGTGGCGTTAATTGGCATTCTTAAGAAAATGCGCCATCGATGCGAAGGACGCACGCTTGTCTCTTCATTACGCATTTAATGCGAAGTCCCTTAAGCTTTAAAGAGTGTCCCACGGTGCGGAGCAGAGGCGGGACGCGCTTCGTACGCCGTAAATGACTTTATATCCGATTTAATTGCGGGTGTTGTTCGCAACTTTTTTTCACCGGTCTTTTCTACGCAGGCCATCGTGTCTGCGAGTGCCTGCTTTCTCTCTTTCTCTTACAAGCCTGTAGCCCCGTTGATTTTATGCTGTCCATTTGTGCGCATATGACGTATGCCATGAAGAACGAGCCCGGCTTCGCAAACTTTGTTAGCACGCGAATGGGCCCCAGGCAAAAAAGCGGCCGCGCCGCGCGTTTTCTCTGCATGAAATATTCGCGATGTACGGTGACGCGATCTATCTCTTAACATTCTGTTCTGAGTATTCTGTTAGAAGTGAAACTAAACTACTTAAGTGAAACTAGAGAAACTTAATTTTGAAAAGAGACTAAATAATGAAGAGCAAAAGAAAAGATAAGGAAACGGTAATGACAAGAATGTTTTTTTTTTACCGATAAACTGAGCGATTTTTTTAAAATAAAGAGAAAGTTCAATATTCTTTGAGAAATGATACGAATATATTTTTTAATGTCTCTTTTTGTACGTGATATGCTTCTAGTAATCTAAAATATTTTTCAACTAAAAAAAGATTATCATTCGCCGATATATCCTGTTTGGATTTATTCGCGAAGGAACTAGAAATTTGCACGGAGTAATGAGACACCTGACGCTTCTCGTTTCCTGTCAGACCTCTCGTGGAGAAAGCTGCTAATCGTTAATATCTTGCAGCAAAAATAATTGATGAATTTGTTGGCGCGAATCGGACTCACATATGGCGATAAGTTTCTCCGCATCCGCGCGTCGTTAATATTACCGGATGATGCATGCCATAAATTGACGTTATTCTGACTTTTGTGGGTAATTTTTTTAATTTCGACTCTTTAGCATTTAAAAGAAATGTAATTTTACAACTTCTTGCTGCATGAAATACTATTTTGGCACGTGACGTGTGCTGTTAGGAAGAAAAGTTATTAGAGAAAGGAAGCTACTAGAAGCCATTATATCCAACATTCAGACGGTAAATACCGTAAGAGCTCGTCACTTTTAAGTTCTAAACGTCATACATTTTTAATCAACGCAGCCGTCCCGTACGTAAATTACTGTAGCGCCGCTCGAAGAATCTTATTCCACGCGGAGAAGAGACGCTGTCGGCTACCTGTCGTTCGCAATGTACCTTGCGGAGCGGATCCGGACGATCAATGCGGCCGTGCACCGAAGACCCGAGGGCGAAGTCGTCGCGCGTCGTGCAGCAGCCGTGTACCGAAGCCGGTCGGTCGGTCGGTCGGTCCGATCGCTGATATCTCAAATAGACACGTTAACGTAGGCTCTCTGCTATGAGCCTAAGGGCGTCCATGAAGATCGGCCGACGTTCTCCGGTACCTTGTAGTACCCTGTAAGCCACGTCCGGGGCCCTCTTTCGCGTCTCATCTCTTTCTCTCTTTCCCTTTCTGCCTCCGTTGCACTTGGACCGCCGTAGGTACGCCTCGTCGGTGGTTGTGTGCTTGCAGCGCGGCTATGCTGCAAGCCGACCTACCGTTATCCGGTTAACGAGCTACCACCGCTATATACACCGGCCGCTCGACCAGGCATTGCGCATGCACGAAATGTATACGTGGGAACCGGAATTGGTGAACGGTAGAGTAAGTGAGCCTAGGGACCCTGAGGAGAGCCGCGTATCCTCCCGCCGCTGAGAAAGGACGAAGGTCTCGCCGATCGCGACGGCGGCTCCACTATTCCTGCTGATTGCGAAAGGTAGCTGATTCACCGCGCGGGTCATTAGACCGCCCCTGCCGCGACTGATCATCGATCAGCCCTTTGCCTCACTTTAATGTTCACCCTGTGGATATTAATAAATCCACAGTGATTTTTTTTTAGGATCATTGTGCAGAAATTTTGCGACTGCAATTCGCAATGACCATCGTGTTTTATTGATGATTAGACGTTGTTGCTAATTTATATTCTTTTATATTAACATGTTAAATATGATTCTTAATTTTTAATATAATATTCCAGATATCTTTTATGCTAGACAAAATTTGAAACTAATTACACTTATTTTTTGTATTAAGTTTTACGGATTTTAGTCATTAATCATTGTATAAAGTCTTTTTTAATAAAAGAAATATAATTGTGAATGCTGGGAGAAAATAATGGAAATCAATATTTTCTTACATAATTATCTGGCGTTGATGATCGAAGACACGTCGCGTTGTCTGGGAATGTAACAAGCAGCCAAATTTTTGCATGTTTCGTTATGCGGATTATCATACGGAGATTTGTTATCTCACGCGAGAACGCAAGAACACTTAAGAGCATAAGGTTTGCAAGCTTATCAACCACGCCACGATGGCAACATCGTTTGTGCGATTATAACGTGGACTTCGTGGCAAATGAGATATAAACGTGGGAACTGGATTTAGTAATAGACAGACCAGTGGTTCGAAGAGAGGTACATCACCGAGACCGCCGGTTGAGAAAGACAATCTCTCGATTGTCTCTCTTGTGTTGTAGATTTAAGTGAGTGACGTTATTATTAATGCGCGAATATTATATTGTATATTCTGTTGCGAGTCGCCTCGATCGGAATTAAAGCAATCTCTTATATTTGTTTCTCAATGCGCGTTATTCATTATTATCATTATTTTCTGTTCCAGGTAAGTCTCCAGACGACAAAACGCTATACCTTGACCGTTTCAATGCGCGCGGTAAGTCTCGCAAGTGATCGCACATATTTTATTTTGCTTTTGATGAAACAAGCAAGATCCTTTCGCCACGAAGAAAGTCATCACGCTCTCCTTCGTATCAGAAAAATCTGTCGACCATCAGGGTCGAATCCGTGCAGGGAAACGAGCAACATTTCTTGGAAGATTTAACATCGCATACTGTCAGATCGCGATAACGCACCTCGCGACCTCGCGTGTGCGTCAGCAATGTGTGCATTGCAATCCTTAGGTTATTTATTGATAGAAAAATATCTCGTTGCTTTGCCATGTATGTAAATCGTTGACATTTCGAATGCAAGTTCATAGAGCATCATTAAGTATAGAGCATTAAAAAATTTGGACCGTTAAGTGAAATATAAAATTGAAAGTAGAACTTTTTTTACGAGAATAAGTCGTAATTTGAAAGAGAAAACTGAAAATTTCTGATCGAGCTACTCTGAATTTCGCTTTCGTGCTAATAGTAAAAAAAAAATGAATTTAAAATGTTTATTTCTTAGTTGAAGATTTNTCTACAATTTCTCTTATCAAGAAAATCTCGTTTCCCTCTGTTTATTTCCTCTGCACCGATTTTACAAACAGGATATGCACCAATCTGTGCATCTCGTTTCGTTCCTGCGGATTAGCGAACGGTGTGGCATTATGTTTCGCGATTCCTACCCGTTCTGCTCTTGGCGTCGTATACATACGGCCGCCGGTGTGTGTCTAACTTGCTGTGCATCTGATAGTGACCAACTCACGCCCGTAGATTACAGAAAGAATGCCGATTTAGTTTCGTCTCATAGACTATTGCCGCTTATAAGTTATTGAATCATAAATCGAGTGGAGTGGACGCACAACTATACTTAAATCTTAAATAATTATTAATTATTTGAGGCAACATAAACAAAATTTACATTTTTAACATAGTTTGATGAAAATCATTTTTAACATATTGCGACAACGGACGATTCTGTTACAAAGAGAATTGTGATTATTTTTTTTTTACCTATATAATTATATTCCGCGACTTTTTGATTATGTGCGACGATCAGTCCGCATATAACAACCACGAAATATTCGCGATTAAGGAAGTAGATACTGTCATAGTTTGCGAAGAATTTCACGTGAGAATGTCAAGACTTTTCGCTGAAAATGTGGCCGCATAGAAGACGCAATTTCCATTATCACTCATTACGTTCCGACCTTCTCCGTATGCCGAACGCCGATGGCCTCGTCGAATCGCCGGGGCCGATCGGGGAAAATCATTGTTGAACAACCGGGCGGAAACGTTGCAATTACCGAGGAGCAACATCGAGATGATTACACCTTGTGTTCAGCGATGTATCAACGAAATACACGCCACGCGTGTTTGTTTGTCGGACACGCGAACATTAATCCAATAATCAGATGTCTTTCTTATTCAATTTCTCAATCCTCTGTATCCGCTTTGCGCTCTCGCGAAACTCCGAAGCGGAAACGTGGAAATTCATTCTCTCAACTCGTTCGCAGCTTTACAACAAACTTGAAACGTCGATGTTTAGAAAATGAAACGCAAGAATAGTAATATTTTCTCTTGTTTCTCTTGTTTCATTACGGAATGATATATTTCGCATAATTATTTTTATAAATCGCAAAGTGTTTTAATGATATTCAATTTTATTTTCAAAAGTTACTGTGGAGTGTTTGCGATTCCTCGGATCGTTGAATGTTCTTTGCGCAAACGTCATCGGAATGATTTCCCAGGTCTTGTGACAGCGATTAACGATAATGCAACGCTTGAGTCACCGTCGCACGAAGAAGCGACGCCGCGCATCACACGATCCCGTTAACGTCATAATAATTCACGTCGACAAAGAGTCGTTCGACGTTTTTACGCGACGTGGAAGAAATCTGAGAGATTCCTCGGTTGTCTCGGCGAGACGCGTCTTGTAAGCGATCATCGACTCGCGGTACGCGAGTCTATCTCTCGTCGATCGGATCGGCGTGATAGATCGCTTCGTGAATCGCCGGGGCTCGTCGCTCTGCAACCTGCTTACGTGAGACGACATGTCCAATATTATTTTCCTATTTATAATACCGGTCGCGCGCTGTCGCGATTAGTATCTTCGTTCCCCGATGTTTCTACCCCGCGGAGAGCGAGATGATAAGCATCGAATATCTGCGACTAAAGACGTTTCACTTAACGATATTCCCGCATTCGACGTTCTTTTCGGTTAAAGGCTAAGGAGAAGGTACATTTCGTTAAAACGGAAATTATATATAACTTTACTTTATATTTTTCATATTACACGAAATCTGCATTTTTTAAAGGAATTAATTCTAACATATGACACTTTTATTAAATAGCTCGAGTAATTTAGTAAGTCGAAGGTTACTTAGTGGTATATATATTTTTGTCTTCCGATTACTTTTCATCGAAAGAAAATCGTTTTCGCGAGGATGCAAGTTTGACTATCCTAGCGGTAAAACGTTATCGCTTAATTCCTTTTTAGCGTTTACTCTCGTCGGCTGAAAGTCGCGCAGTAAATTTGCAACAACTTACAACGAAGCCTACAACCTTTGCCCTCTCCTTCTCGTGTATAAGCGTTAATACATTGTGTATTTCGCATAGTCGTGTTGCGCGGTAATTGCGGATATGTCCTGCGGGCCAGTGCCTCGGGAATGACACCCATACTTATGTCTTTCTTTTCGTATGTGTTTATTTTAAGAAAGTTGTCCTATCTGAAAACTTCTTTCGCGCATTCGATGGACGATTTGACTTTTCTAACAAAATCATTCTTTTGCTCATCAATTATCATGGGAATAAAATTATCTATTAACTTTTGCAAGACCACTATATTTTATTTGATTTTATTATGTGCTTTCAAAAATGTAGTGAAATCCAGAAGTAGAATTAAGAAGTCTGCTCTAATAAAATGAAAAGAAATCTTTCGAAAAATAGAGAACTAAAGAGGATAATACTCCTTTTTAAGATAGATATTTCTATTCTTTTCTCAATTGACACGGCTTTTTAAAAAGAATAGCTAAAAGAGTATAAGCAAGTAATTTAAATGATACTTTCTTCTATTTACTTTGACCGTTTTGTATTCGAATTTTTGCTTGTAAGTACAGGATCGATTCTGCGATCGTTAACGTAATCTCTGTTCCGCTACATCCTGACGGCAATGTTTCTTGCCGAAGATCTACGATCAACAAATGAATAACAAGCACAGGAGGAACACGAAAAATCGGCGCGGCGAGAAAACGAGGCAGATTCCCGCGTAGAGAGGTATCGATGGAAGCGCGATCGTAGAGCCACGGCGATATAATCCTCGTTGGTATCACCGACCGGGACCATATTCGCGCCGGCGAAATAACGGTCAAGATCAACTTACTCTCCTTCCCCGGACGGGATTCGAGGGTTCGATTCCGCGATACTGACAAACCTATTCGATTGCCTTATAGCGAGTAGAACAAATGGCAATATATTGCGGCAGTTAGGAGGGATCTCTTCGTCAGGTTCCCATAGAAAACCGAGGGAAGGGGGCGCGAGAACGGGACGGAGTTGTAGGACACAGAAGAGGAAGAAAGAGCAGCGTGCTGCAGAAGCGGAATCTCCGGACCAGGTTGCAACACGCTCTCCCACGCGGTGGTGGCTTGTACGACCGCGGCCTGCTAGGGCTTCAACAGCGAATCGACATCTCCGGAGATGCCGATATGCCCGTAGTCGAGCACGGTGCTACAATTATCAGTTATCGGCATTCGAGCGATCTAACACGTCGGCGAGTCGGCGATGCCGATGCGAAGCGCGCTCAACGAGTCGCCCACGTTTGTCAGTGAACTTTCAGTTGAACCTTCCGCAGTCCAATCTGACCCTCAAACGAAACATTTACTTTTCGACACGTTATATTGGTCTCGCCCTAACGTAAACGGAAACTGTCATTGGTTTTAAATCGTTTATTTTGAAAGCAATGTTCAAAATTTAACTGTTTTCAAAACAAACAAGTATCGAATTTCTATCGAACAGGTATAAAGAAAGAAAATAGGATGATCAATATTAAGTAATTCTACGTAAGGAGAATAATGAATAAATTTTAATTCATTCGATGTAATATTATAAGAAAAGCACAATTATCTATTTACATGTTTGTAATGACGAATTTTTAGATCCTTAAAATACTATTGGGAAAGATTTGTCTTTTATACAATTCAAGTCTATTCTTTAAGTCCAGCTTCAATCAAAAAAACTCGCAGGCTTTTAAAGATATTTTTATTCGTGAAAAATTGCGAAAGAACGAGCCACAGAATTAACTATTCAATAATGCTATAATTTGAGTCCTTGAAAAATAGCAAGTGTCATTGCATTCACCAAGCAATAAAGGAAGTCGTTTACACTGAGAGAAATGTTTTGTGTTATGAACCAAAAGTTTTGTTGATATATGCTCAAGAAATTTATTTAGCTGCTGTAAACAAATATGTTATTTGCTTATATCTTGTTAATACTGTTTTGTTCTCTAAACCAAAACGACTTAACNAGATATAAGCAAATAACATATTTGTTTATAGCAACTAAATAAATTTCTTGAGAATATATCAACAAAACTTTTGCTTCATAATACAAAACATTTCTCTCAGTGCAGAAATTACTTTACTCATATAACAAAAAGAGAGAAGTATAATAAAATCGCATGATAATTTTTTACGCCTAAATATACAAAATACAAGTAAGTTATCAAGCTTATTAAAATGTATAAAATACATCTGTGCAATTTCGTATTTATAATAAAAACGTGTTTCTAAATTGTACATATACATCGCTTGCTATCTATTATCGTACTATCTTCATTCTTACAAGTAGACTTTAGGAAACTGGCATTAAAAGAGCAAGAATTTCTATCATTACATTTAAAAATATTATATATTTTTCTTACATTTTTCAGTATATTTTCAAAGTCATTTTTTTAAATTCATTAAGTTGAAAGAAAACGGTAATATATATCGTTCGCTCGTTAAAATTAACGTTCAAACGTGCGGAATATATTCGGAATATATCGAAATTTGAAACGTAATCTCTTCCGTAAAATATAAAAACCTGTAGCCGACTACTTGCCGAAATCAGAAAGTATGTGGTTGAATTCGATAGACGTTCGTTCGTGTCTGCGCGTATCGGCGCGGTATAGACGGCTAACGGGGATTTATGGTGCCCAGATGGTGCAGCTACTGAAGTAGCTGCTCGTAGGGAAGCCTCCGGGCGATCGGTCGCGAGCTGTGAGCGAAGGGTTGAGGAAGGCGCGCGGCGGAGATGCAGAGAAAGAGAGGAGAGAAAGACAGAACGAGTGTATGCACGAAGATGTTATCTATTCGCTGGGGCGGAACATCGAGGGTGGTGGCTCGCAGCGCGGTAGTTTATACTTACTCGCACTTACTTTACTAGCTGCTAGCCGTACGAGATACCGCGATAACATCTGACGTATGGGGGTCGGCCGCGTTATAAAGACGTGACGATGCGCGATAACGAGGCATAAGGAACGACGGATTATTAATTTCGCGTCGCCGGCTGTTCTATGCGCTCGCGACGACGCGACGCGTCTGCTATCCACTATTTTCCGTCGAGCGGTACTTGCCGCCGTGGCACGTTGCGTTCGTGTCGTGACTTGTAAAAGCTGTCAGTCATCGCCAACAGGAAAATCTCTTGCTTCTAAAGAATTTCAATATTAGGAATTGTTTGAGCGTATGATAACGAATAAGATGATACTTGATGTAAAAAAAAACAAACAAAGTGAACATTATTAATATAGAAAATTGAAGGTGATACGTAAGATACTTAAAGTGGTACGTAATATAAGAAGTCGTGTAATAGTTTTTCCAACACGAACGGACACTACTAATTTGAAAACATCCATTCATTGTTAGCGAGTCATTAGGAACTTTTACGGTTTACTCGGAGTAAGCTAAATGCTTCATGTTCTACACGAATTGCGAATTGTTATGGCGAAATTTTTATCACCTCGCGTCATTTAACGCGACATTGGCGACATTTACAAAACATTCCAACATAGCAAAAAGTCTCTATTATCCGTCTCTAAGGTAAATTATGAAACTGAGCAAGTGCGCGCGTTGACGGCGTTAAAAGTGGAGCACGCGAACGAGAACAAGGTGTTGTCCGTGTCCGCGACATAGCGAATAAATCTCGCCAGTTTCTGTCACCGTTGGCGCACAATAGCGAGGGAATAGAGTCGCACAAGCGCGGCTTTCCCATACAATCCCGGCTCATCGAGTCACCCGCTAGTTACCCAACCATATTGCCACCATCGGCCGCTCGCCATAAACATCGATTTCGATCGGTTGTCGTAACGGGCGGCACGTCAGACTCTGTGACAAATCGCAAAGTGCATCTAAACTACTCGCTGCAAATCGGTGCATATCCCCGTGTGTCATGCCAATGCGGACGACGCGGACAGATTCGACTGTGCTGTTCCATACCGTTGGGGAAACGGGTAGGTATTTGTGTCGTTTCGAGGTGTTTCACATGCAAATGCAATTCAGAGCGACGGATGCGGTAGATATTATTAACACAAGAAGGCGTTAATGGCGTAACGCTCAGGAATAATTCAATGTTTTGACCATCACGTTTCTGAAATTGTGTTTACGTCGCACGCATCTAGAATTGCGAATAAAAAGAATCGAGCATTATAATTTATTATTAATAGTAACTGGTAATAAATAGCAATATTTACTCGTAGTAAATGGTAGATGATGAAAAAGATAAAACAAATCATTTTTCACGCTTTTTGTTCTTGGAAGGGAAAAAAACACTAAGCACCAGCCTACGATGTGGGCATGTTTGACAGCGCGAAACGTTCGAATAAAAGTACGCTGCAAATGTTCTCGAGCGCGCAATGATAATATCAAACGGTAAAAATCGCACACGCGCCGTCCTTTCGATTTCCGCAAGCTCGTAGCCCGCCGTGCCACGCGATTCCCGAGCACCGCACCAGAAGTGCGCAGTTTAGTCTTTTGGAGACAACAGAATACGCGAGGGTTGACAGCGCAAAAATAATGAATTATGCGCCGTTGGTCCCGCGATACATTCGCCGGTGCCACACGTTGCACGCGCTGCACCTCGAGATTAATCCGTCGTGGCTTCCATTCTCTTTCTGTCGATTCTCAACCCACGGCGGACGCTTGATAGATGTCGTGCTGGGTGACGTTTGAGTTATGCACTGATTCGGTCGCGGATGAAATAAGAACCGTCAAGAGCCCAGGCATTGCTAATGGCACGGAATTAAGAAATATAAAGAGTGGACAGTGTTTTATGTACAAACACCGTTATTGACGAACTTAAATTAGAAATTAACGCAATTTGTTACAATAATAATTCAGATTATTACTACATAGTTGTGTCAAGTTACAGATTCTTGATGAATCTAACATTTCCTTCTTCTTAAAGAAGAATATCAGATGTAATTTTGATGCAAATTGACGTTCTAAAATGTTGGAAATATCGTAAATGTCGTTCCGAGTGATGCTGCATTAAAAGATGGACGGACTGGTTGTTCGTACCGACACCGGGTGAGATTCTCGTCGAGATTGAAACACAAATCATACGTCACGCCCAGTCCGATTTCCACGAACGTTACCGACTTTCTCGGCACGCGATGGGCTTGTGTGCTAGATAGGGGGAAAGAACGACAGAGGGAAAAAGCGCGGAAAATGTAGGCGAGTCAATCATGAGATTGCATACCGGTGCGTCGCGCAGGCGGCGTCTACTTTTTCATCTTCTTGAGATCAGAGAGCGCGGGGCACTCCGGCACTCCTGTTTACGAGAAGACGCGCGCGGCTGGTGTCGCGTCGCGCGTGTATTAAGAAAGAAAAAAAAATTAGAGCAAATTGCACGGCGTATATTGTACAATAACATGCCTCGTGACGATGAAACCCGCGGCGCGCTAAATGTTAATACGACGTAGACTATCGAGCGCCGAGCCCTTACCAAGCATTCATAAATAAATGTCAATGAATCGCTTTCAATACACCCGATGCTTCGCCGCCGTTATATCGAGTATTAATAGTGTTTCTTTCACAAATGTGATGTCTGCTCCTCCTTCTAAGTGTAATGAAGGATTAACATTGAAAGTGACGGGTTTCTCCATAAATTAGATTTCGACCGTGTCAGTAAATAGATATATCTTATTTTTTCGATTGATTTCTGAAATGGATAGCAGTCTGAATTTTATTTAATTCTTTAATCCTAGTGCTTTAAACTTTATACTTTATATAATTACAAAGTGTGTTGTTGGAGTATCCCGAAGACGAGCTCGAATTAAACTCTCATTGAATGAAAACTATGTTCAAGTTCAACAGTTATTAATGTAACGCGGTGAAGACACTCTGTTACTATTGCAGCAGAATTACTTGCAAAAGTCATTTCGAAAATCATGCTTAGATTGTTGCAAATCAGCATAAAGATTCTCTTATTATAGACAATGGCGAGAAATGGGAATTAAAGATGACATCACAAATTATTATTATGCTAACGATCTAAGACATACACACAATCGGGAAGGAGTTGCATATATTTATATGCAGAATATAATGAAACCTTATTATACAACATAGAACTGAATCGAATAATTTTAGTATTAAATATGAAAATAATTCTTTAAATTTTTGTTCGAATTTATATAATATAACAATATATTGTGCGATATTATTATTATTTAAGAATATTTTCTTAACATATTAACAATCAATATTCAATATTTTGCTACATTTTCCGCCTCTGTGTCATGCGTCAAAGCTTCCTCTGGGCTCGAACCGCCGCCGTTCGATCACGTCATCGGAGATTCTTGAGTCTTGTATTGCGTTTTGCCTTTATAAAAATGGAGCCGATAACATCGGTGCATCGGCATTTAATTCTCTTTTCTCCGCGGGGCTGCAGCCGCGCGTGTTCGAGAATTATTTGAAAGGTACCGTTCGCGGACAGGTATGCGCGGCGTACGCGCGCCCTTTCTTTCCCGCACGCGTGCATTCCGGCCGTGCCGCGATCGATTTATTAATTTATTTATTCTCAGCACGAACTCCGCGCGGCTGGTGAGGCGAGCAACTTTTTTTCTAGGCTTCCCGCGGATAGGCCGCGAATACNTACGTACGATCGGGTAGAACAATTGCGAAAGAAAGGCGAATTCCTGTAAGGCGCCTTATGGAGCTGCATAATGTTGCGTGTCAATAAACAAGCACGATCGCGTCAGAAAAATATTTGAATAATACGAGACAGCAACGTATCATTTTTTATTTCATCGTTTCGTTCTCAAGCGATTGGTATGATTTAATGCGAAGTTAAGTGAATTTTATCAAATTGTTGGAAAAAACACAGGAAACTTTCCAAATTACATATTATTTATTTTATTTCTAAACTGGAATGGAATCAAAAATCAAACGTGTATTCTGGAAGAGCGTATTAATTCGTCAGAAACTTTGACTTCGATCTTTTTATAGTCTTCATTATGTGGAATGTTGCCTAGTATGTTTAACCATGTGAGCGATGTAAGGCTGTAAATAAATCCCAGTAACAGGCAGGACCCACAACGCGTACGCGATGTACAAACCTGGAGGACGTCAGGAAAGTCCGGCGAGAGGCGCGAGAGAGCCTCTCTTTCGAAGCCCCCGCCGTCAAACGCGAAACGGGAAGATTAGTTTTCTTTCTGGTACCCGATGGCCCGTAGTGGTACTTAATCCACGCACGTGTGTAATCCGTAAACGAGCGTGACGCATTCACCTTGACCCCGACGTAAGATATTATACCTACCTACCTATGGTCGGCCGAGGGGATCGCGCGAAACGAAGCTTTGATTTATACGAAAGTCCTGGTGGTGGCTGGCGAGAGGATGCTATTGCGAAGGTCCCGCCACGGTATCCGCCGCATCTGGCGATGTGGTCTCCCCGTAAAAACGCGCGACGTCGGCGGTGTGCGTGTGCGCGCATACACGTACGCGTGCACCACGTAATCAGGCACCCGAGACGCGGAGTCTACCTGTTCTCGTCCTGACGCCGCGGGCTCGTTGTTGGCGTGTCCGACGCGCGATGACGCGCCTATGTTTGTTCTATCTGAAGGCGCGCCCCGCGCATCTCGTTTCACTTCCGAGGGGGAACGCGCTTGAAATCGTTTCCCTCCTCCCCCCCCCAGTTTTTTCTTCAAGCGCGATTTTTCTTCCCTTCTCTCCTTTCTTTTCTCTCTCTCTCTCTCTTTTTTGTTCTTTTCCTTTCTCCTTTTTCCTTTCGTTGTACAGGACGTCTCGCGGCTGTGCGGCATTCGCGCTGACATGCAAATACGCCGCGGCGCGCAGCACCTGGAGTGGATAATGACGCGTGCATAGACGCTGTCAGTCCGGCTGCCCATCGTTTTCCGTTCGTTTAGTCACGGCTCGTCGACGCGAAACTATTTTCAACTGTCACCGCCGCGCCGCCGAGGTAGACGAGTCAGGTTGGTGTTAGAGGCCGGCGCGATAGGAAAAAGAAAAAGTCCGCGGTAATTTTGTCCTGACGCGCGTGAATCTCTCGGACGGACGCGCATGTACTTCGTGCGAGAAAAGTACCCGGAATCTGCGATGAATTCGCTCATACCTGCTTGATTATGCATGCGAAAGTGGGTCCCTAACTCCTTCGAGACGGGAAATGAAGGGCGAAATCGTCGGGGATAAAGGCAAGGCGTGTTAATAGCGATTGCATAATTATAGATTATTATGTAATTTAATTTGGGCGATTTTTGACCCTCACGCGTTTTCCAAGTTGTCATTTAGTGTCGTACATCAACGGGAGCCATGTTTCTTCTGTCCTCTCCTCAAGATTCATGTTTTATGAATCGCGTGTCGATGGGCATCTCGTTCGTCGAAGCTGTTGAATGTTACAGATACAGGACAAGTTGTCAGGGCGACAATGCTGTTGATGTAGTGAATTCATCGAGGTGTCATTGAATCCTCTTAGCAGACGTGTTAGGAACATAAAACATGATTTGTAGAATTAAATATTACGATCAGTTTTATTCGCAAAATTGTATTTCTTAATTTTATTTACAATATATGTTAATAACACACTTAATTGAACAGATTTTTACGTATTTAAATAAATAATTAATATAATAAATAATTATAATAATATAAATAATATAAATAATAATAATAATAANAAAATAATTAATATGCTATAAATATAAGGAACTTAACAAGTGCATGTAAAAATCTAATTTAATAAAAGACATTAAAGGTCTAGAAATTCCAGTCGGTCATATAAATATTCACCAGTGATCGGAAACAACAAGTTGCCGATCTGATCACTGATCGATTATTTGATAAGGGCCTATGGGCGGGTGAGAGCGTGCGAGAATTATACTAGGAAATTCCATGATAGAACGATCGAAAAAATTGAGTAACTGTATTTTGTAGAGAAAGCTTCAATGGTTCGTTTCTGTTTTTGAAGAAATGATTTGATTATAACTTTGAACACATTTGTTGATTTTTTTTTGATAAATTAATTCAGCTTTGAATTTTTAACTTTAACGCCATTCGCTACTGATATTAATTTTATATAAAGAGAACAATTTAATGTCTTGCTAACTAAACTTATTTACGAAAACTATTACTTCCCGTTTCGAATGACTGAGAAAGAAGAAGAAATTTTAGATTTTGCAGATTCGTGCTTTTAGCACGAGCATGTGTATCCTTCATATGATGCTGAAATATCCTTCTCGCAAGATCGTATCGTAAATCGCTTAGGACCGTGAGGCGATCAAGTAGAAAATTTACGCGGCTATAAAACGTCGTTACGAGGGCAAACATCTGGACCCTACCTCGGCTGCCTAAGATTTGATGCCAAAATTTCTCTCGATTTTGCTTCATGTACGTGTTATAAAAAAGTGCACAAATGTGTTCCGATCAGTGCACATTTGTTCAAAAACACTCGTACGTATTTTTAAAATGGAGTTTTCACATATTCTTCTCTGTGCTCGTAACATAAGTCCGTTATCTTCCAATTTTAGTTAATAATTATTTAGACATTCAATTAATGACATGCTATTATTTCGTTAAATTATTTCAAAAAAGATTTACAATCTTATATGTATATGTAAAAGTTAGTGTATTAAATTGATTTAGACTAGAAAAATTGTATGTAATATACGCTCGTACAATTGCTATATACTTTGGAGCATCCGGCGAATCGTTATCGGTCGTTCGCAACAACGCCGAGTTTTATTTACTGGTGTTTCAGCGACGGCATAACGATCCGACTGGTAGTGCCAGGACGAGCCACGATACCTGCCTTCGTCCCTTTAGGCGAGATACGGACCTTAATGTGTCCCGAGTGTCCAGCGAGACCCTTAAACGCGTTCGCGTTTTCTCGGTGTCTTGCTTCTAACCGATCGCAATGACTTGCTACGGGAATATAGAAGATACTTGATGGCTACGTGGTGGGTCGAACGATCTCGTTCTCAAGAAAGGTCTTCCACGCTTCATGTGTTATGCACCTTTATTGAATTATATGAATACTATTCTGTAATATTAATTTTAATTATTTAGAAATAATTAAAATTATGGAACAATTGAATTTTTAAACATCATCTTTTCTAGCTTTAATTTTTAATCCTTAACTATGAAAGTCTCTCGGAGACTTATCATTTATTTTATCAATTTTGATCAGTTATGTTTTTTTATTTCTAGAAAAGCAAAGATTTGATTTTGTGCACAATGAATAAAAATACTAAAAAAATATAAGAGCAAGTTTGTATACAAAGTAAAGAGTAATTATTTTTATTTCATATCGCAAAACAGAAATTCCTAAGATTTCACATTTATTAAAATATAACTGTATGTATCTTAAGAATTAAATATTTAAGTTAGTCGATGAGAAAATATATAATGACTTCAATTTGTAATATAATATCTATACATACAGACGCGATACATTTCGAGGATGCATATGAAGATATTATGCATGAAGGAGGAACGCGATAATCGAACTGCAGTAAAATCGTCTTTGTCTCGTATCGCTTTATCCTATCGGTTAAGATTTACGGACGGTCGTGGTATCGTGGCTAATATGCCGGAAGAAATGTGGAGACCGAGCGCGATTGCAAGATTGCTTATCAGCATGCATCGCGGTAGCAGGTAGAATCGCCGATCCACCGTACCAATGCACCCTCTGTGTTGATCGGTGATTGTCACTCAGGTAGATCTGTATCTTTGCGACAATGTGCGGCTGCGATCGTGATCTCCAGCGCATCTAACAAAGCTCAAGACTCTCGATATACGTCCACTTAACTCAAGCGATTACATGCTACACATAACCGAACAACGTTCCCGGTTATGATATTCTTACATGATCGTAAAATCTTGTAAAAGCTATTGGCCTGCTGCGCGAATTCCGCGCGGTCGTCCAAACTGGATATGAAAGTTAAATTGTCGGTTCATAAAATAGATTTTATTAGTTTTACAGTAAAGTCAATCTAATATCCATTTCAATGTAAATTAATTTTAAGCTCGGATTGATTTACTTTTTATCTCTTTCTAATTCTTAGGACTAAAAAAAGATAGAAAGTAAGTTCTAAATCGAGATTAAAGTTAATCTGCATTGGTAGAAATAGACATGAAAGATAGTATTTGATTTCTTGTATCATTTTGCTTGTGAAATCTCCTAATCGTGCACTTCAGTTTCATTAATCGTGTATTTCAGTGAACTTAATTGTAGTGCATGTGACACTTGATACATCGGACTGGAAAGTACGAATGTAAGCAATCATGCGTTCGCGCTTCGCTGTAATTGCGTATTGTGCGGCGATTGACACGAACATACGCGACGTTTTAATATCGCGGTCTACGTCATAGCACAGTAAATACGCAGCTGATCTACCATAGCGTTTCCTTATCGGCAAATCGACGGCTAATCATCATCAATCACTATCGGCAGTGTGTGCGGCGTGTTGCGTGGTCCATATTGACGAGCACATGTGTATAGCGTCGAGTCAAATAGGAGCCAGTACCGTTTATGATCTTGCCGTTTACGTAAAATCGTTATTGTGTTTATTTCAATAGAATTAATTGGCCATTATCATGCGAATATTTATTTCAATAGAATTAATTATCACTCCAAGTCCACACTTACTCGTATATTTATCGAGTGTCAGGAAACTAATAAACATGATTTCACCGTCGTGTAAAATAACTAACAATTTCATATGATAAAAATACGCATAGTCTATTAAAATTACTATTTAACGTTGATTTCGTTCATTAAATTGTTTGACTTTAGTATTCCATAATACAATATACATCAAGGATTCTGTTCCATTAGATATTATGATTCGTAATACGGCTTTGTCTTTACGACGACGAGTTTTCTTAGACACAATGCACTAACGATTTCTCGAGGCATAGACTCGCTCGACTGTATGAATATTCCTTTCGGCGACAAGTTTCTTTCGACGGGCGCGTCCAGCTGCACCGTTCGTCTTCGTCACTGGATCTCGAAGACCTGCTGCCACAGTGTATCCTGATGACCCTTGCTGCGCCTCGTCATTAGCCGTACGTGCTACCGGCATACCGGTTTTTCCGCGCGACCTTCCGTGCCTTTGCCCCTGTCTTCTCCATCACCTGGATCCCTTAGCGTATCTCTTGTCGAGCTGTCACCGGTAAGAAAGGATTTTGTCCTTCTATAAGAGACACGCCACGTCGACTTGTCCAGCTTTGCAGACAGATGGATGTTGCTTGTAAATTAGAAACATGGACTTCACGATGATGCGAATGCATAGTCGTAGGCCGGAGAATTAGAAGGACAATGCGTGACGATTGACATTATTCAGGACAATGAAACGCAGTTGATAATGAATGGAAAACGTGTAAAATCTTTATACAGGTTTATAGATATTTATTTTTTAATATTTTAATTATTTACGATAGACAAAAACGCGAACAATATATGTTAGATCTTACGGTCATGTCGACGAAATCGGGGATTGTTGAGCATTTCGTATTATAAATTGGATAATTTCTGTACTATTTATACGTGATATTATTTACAGTTAGAGAATTTTTGTATTTGAATAAACTTTAATTAATATTAACTTGTATGAGTTATGACGTCGTCAGAGAGAGCGATATCAGCAGGCATCGCCACTGAGAATCGATGGGGCTCCGCAGGTGGATAAGGATGCTCACGGCAGCTCCCATCGGTGGCCTCTAATTGCTGAGACCCGTGAATTAGCATCGGCAATAAACTCAGCCAGTCACGCTGCGTCGACAGTCGGACGTAAAGGTGACTGTAAAGGTTCATTAGTCACTGAGCACTGTGTAACCCAGGTATATATTGCTGCTCCCCGGGTACTACCAGCTAGCCATTCGTTCCCGTGTCACGTGAAGGATATATACATGCCTCCCCGTTTGGCGCACTACCGATTCGTTCATTCTCTTTGCGAGCATCGCGATCCTCCGGGGGATAATCAAGAGTAGACTCCTTTATGCCCTTCGTTGCCGATTGCTCCACGCCTTTTCTCTTGAAGAAATTCAATTCAGTACAGCAATTATCCCACATTTTAATTCGTTGGATAAGCACAAATTTTTAAAATTGATTCTATTTGCTAAAATCTTGATTATGGATGTTATTCGTAATTATGAGAATTTTGTTATTTTGATTATTTCTAGATTTTTGAAATTTATATTTGTAATTGCATTGCTATCTCGGTACGCAATTTTTTCACATAATTTTAATTATTTTCTTATCCAATGGTATTACCAACTATAATTTACGGTCGCACTACTGTATATTTATTTTATAGATACAGATTTAACTCGATATCTTGATATAGATCTTGCTTTCTGTAATTTTTAACGCATAGCATAGGGAAAGTGCATATGCTCGAGCGTAGCGACGCATAGAAGTTGTTACGCGCAATCGTTGGATTGTCTACTTTGTCAGACCGCTGCCATCGCCAGCGTCTCGTTCGTTACGGTTACTACCAGGAGATCTATCGCGCTCATCACGGCCTGGACATTATTGCGTCCGGCTTTACTCCTCAGTGCACGCATCCTCAGCGCCTACAGCTCGACACGCCTCTGCGCAAAAAGATGCTCCGCTTGTCGCCGACGCGATTCGTTAGGAGCGAATTCTCGTTAAACTGCTAATTCAGTTCCATTCATTTTTCGTAACGAGATTAACCCGCGGTAATCTGTATCATTCTCTTTACTCTTTGAAACTGTCATTAAATCATGTCATACATAGGAAATATAAAAGAAAAAAAAATGATTTGCATCAAATCTGCACATACAAATCGTAATAATGCTCTCTAAAAGTGAATCAGTGAAACTCACTGGCAATCAGTGTATAACCGCTGATTGACAGTGAGTTTCATTGTTTCACTTTTAGAGAGTGAAACATCGAAAATCATAAGGAAATTCGAATGTTCGACGTTTAACATTTGTTAAATAAATGAAACTGTTTTGTAAATGATGATTCTAAGAATGACATCGCGAGCTGCGCCGCTCGAGAAATATTCGAATGGCACTCGGTAGTTTCGCCGCGTTGGAAAACCCGATCGAGATTTCTCCCGTTTGACCACGCGTGCTCACGCACAGGAACGCACGCACGCACGCACGCGTGATTCCGCGAGAGTCGCGAGGTAACGTGCGCAATCGCAATTTGTCACGTTAAGATATAAAGGGCCTCATTACGGTCATCCTTCACGTGTCACCGCGGCCGTGCTAATAAGACGTTATTAGTAGCGAAAGAGACCTTTTTCGTCGTCGTGGTCGATCGTGGGACGGTTATTATCGATGGCGCACAATTCCTCTCGACATTCCTCGACCTGATGCCGAAGACGACGTTGATAGATGCCGAAGCTCGCGTGAGCCCAAGGCGAAGCGAGCTCACCGCTTTCCGTGTAATTACGAAAGATTCATTTTGTGAAAATCGTCCGGCTTGTCCACAAAACGCCGATTGCGCGCGATAAATGCAATAACTCTGTCCAATAAAGATCCACTTAGAAAACGGAACGATCCTCAAACCGTGTCCATCCGCAATCGTGTAACGTACAGTCACAAATTCGTCATGCTTTCTTCAAGTATGGATATTCGTTCAACATATTGACATCGACATCTTAAGAAAATTTCTCTAAAAGTTAGACGTTGATAAGACCAGAATTTAATATATGATTTATTTCTCATGTTAGTTTATTATTGTGCGACATACCTGAAGTGTAGCTCTATAAAAAATGTTTAAGGATAAAATTGATTAACTAATAAGTATCACATAATATTACTTTATGATAAAATTACAAAAAGAACAGTAATAACAAGACAATCCGTTCGAACAGGCTTTAACGCAACGTGCTTAAGCTAGTCTCAGCCGGCGATAAATCCAAGCGCGATAAAAGATTAGCGCCACAATGAAGAGCGCGATAATAAATCCCGGCTTTAATTATCGGCGGCAAACTTTTCCGCGTGTCTCGGCGACGCCGGTGATAAATATCTGTCCGGCGCTCTCTGTCGCAACCGCATCTCGCATCCGCGGCTCGTTAAGATCGCTCGCTTGGGCGCGCGAGCGAGCGCGCGCGCGCAAGCGGATAAGCTTATCGAAAAAGAGACGTCGCACTGCGCCGCCTTGTATCTTGATAATCTAATAGTCGATTTACCCTAATGACTTACCGCTGCATATTAAGTGCCAAGTGCCATAAGTCTTTGCGCGCTGCACACATGGCACGGTGTCGAGTCCCACGTTTGAGCCGAGATTCTATGTGAAATCCCGTCAAGGAACTCTTGCTGCTTACCGATCGCTTAAATTTTCACATGCTTTACCTAGTACTTTATCCTTCTTATAAGTATACACGAGACAATATCGATAAAGTAAACATATTGCAAATGACTTTCACTATATATTTCATTCTTCTTGTACGGTTACGATATTTTTCAAGTAGATGATAGATTGAATTACGTATAAAAGTTACACGCGTATAAATTAGATTGATAGATTTTAAATGTAGCTAGATGATACGTATTTAATTGCTTAGAAAACACTTTTACATTTATTTTGACTTATTAAAAAATAAAGTTTATAACAGAACTTCGTATCGTACGATACAAGAAAAAAGATTATTATCATGCTTGATGTAATTATGCTCATTTTTTTATGTACTGAAAGCTTCTAAAAATTCTGCTTCCGTTCGAGTCTTTATTAAGACAGCTTGTACCAAAAAAGAAAAAAAAAAACAGCCAAAAAAATGATCGTTTGTGACAGAATGCTATGAAGTTACATGAAGTGCGGAAATACGATGGGTGACGTGCATACTTTGTTGTAATAACCGTCATTATCGGTCATCACGCTGTAGCCGAATGTATTGGGCACGAAAATTGATATTGCGAGATGCGCAATTTACGCTCGGATGCGATGGGAGCAGAATGAGCAGAGACAGTATAGGGGAGAAAAGAGATAAAAACGTCCGCGAAGAGAACAGATGAAAAGCTACGCGAGGCGCAGAGCTCATAAATTACATTGCATTTATTATTCTCGTTGTTCTTAAGATTAGCATTTATGAATATATTATGCGTACCTATACATCTGCTTGTGAGTTTATTTCTTTGAAAATTTTTACAATGTGTCTATTCATTTGCGATATGCACATTAAAGTAAATTGATGCAAAGAGAATCTTACAAGTTCCTTCAAAATTTTATTTAACGATATTACTATATCAAACTTGCAAAAGTAAAATGCAAAGTAAAATTTTACGATAGTTTGGCGAGCCACAGTTTTATCTTGCTTCTTCGATCTTGTTTTATTTATTTTAAAAGCACTAAATTTAATCAGCGATTATAAACTCAATTTTTCAGTTCACTGTAACGCGCGTAGTTGCTTTTCCATTAAATCGACACGTATATAATGTGTAGCTCGTTCCAACCAACCCGCCGTGGTAAATGGACGCAATTACCGATTTCTCGCTACCGTTAATACATCATAAAATATGTAATATTGAGGTGAGTCGCGATCAGGCCTTCGGGATATTACATTGCCCGGGAATTCTGTGGATGCCCGTGTTTGTGCATAATATAACGCGCATCTCGCAGCTTGCGCAATTGTACAAACTTGCGTATTTGTACAAGTTGGAAAACGAATATTAACACATTATTGTATTGTAAAACGTCGATTGAATTTCTTATATAACGCAGTAATATATGTATATCGATAAAGTTCGCGTTGAGATACTTGTTGCACAAGGTTTTCTTTCGCAAGTATAGCGATATATCGTTAGTTCCAGTTAATAACGATTCTCATAAATCGGCGGTTGTGCTTACAAGCTGTCGAATTCCAATAAACTACGATTGATAAACGACGGCGCTACCGAAGCCGCATGGGTCTACTAATTACTGATCCCGGCACGACAAAATGATTCAAATTACTCGCGGCCGCCGTGTGGCCGCCATTAGCGACTAATTATCCTTCGATCACGGTGGTGCCTCGCGGCTGGATATGCGGGAAAATTTACGTTGCGAGTTACCCCCTGTTCTCTCGATAATTGCAGAGCGGCCACGTCCCGCAGCTGCTTTCATTGTTGCGGCGCAATGCGTGTTGCACCGCCGCTCGTATAAATGCGAAAGAAAAATATATCCTCTCGTGCTGAGTCTGCGATATGTCGTCGTCGCTGATATCGCCATGAATCTCTTTAGCTTATAGATCAATATAACGATGCGCTGATTTATGCTTATTTATCGTTAGCTATTATTTAGAAATTACCTATGAATTATTTGAATCTGTTCAGTTTATTCAACGGTTGCTGGACACTTACAAAAATAGATTACATCACGCGTGGATGTCGATTTACAAAGGAGGTGCGAGCATCGTGTCGAAGCTAGCTAGGTTTGTAGATGCGATGGGTGGTCTATATTCGGTCCGTAATGTCCTGACGCAACATCGAACTGCCGTAAGCTAAACGCACGCAAGAAGCTATATACGATTATATTTTAGCCATTTCAATTGAGAAGCGCGCATTATGCAAGGCATCAAGAAGAAGGATGGCCTTCGCCATAACGCGAGTAAGATTGGCTTGAGCAAGATTCATAGAAGATTAATCCTCTACCGCCGTGCTTCTTTTTATCCCGTGCATCCAGAGGCTACAGAGAGGTAGCAAAAGAAAACAATACACAGAACCGGTTCGCTTTCTTCGGCATGACTAAAGTATAGGTGTACTCGTATGCTACTAAACATCATATGCATCACATGCTACTTGGTTACCCATTTTCCCATTTATGCGAGACGCTTCATCACCTATTATCATTTCTGCTGCTAATACATTCTCCGAGTTAAGTCTCGTAACGATTTTCCGACAACGAAAATTCGATAAAGAATTTAATTAGTAAAGGATTGAAAGCAGTTGACAAATTCTGTATCGCGAGCGTAAATAATGAAATTTCGTTATTTTATTAATATAAGAATTTAATTCGAGATAATTGCTAACATGTTTAACATAGAAATTGAAACTTGCGATGAACGATATTTATCTTTGACAAGTTGGAGGGAGGAAAAAATTGGACATCACTTTCGTAAAGCTGATGAAAAAAAAGACAGGATTGAGGAAGAAATGTCATCGCATGAACAAGTGGATGAACGGCATATAAGGCAATGGCGTACGCTGTAAATGTAAATGAACGCGATCGCCGCTCTGTAAGGCAAAGCGGCTGTCATCGAGAGAGCGCTCATTTACTGTCCCCGTGCCTTGCGCCCTTCTCCCATTCCTCCTTACCGAAATCTTTCCAGAGAAAGCCCTAGCTGTCACCTATCGTGATCAGTTTCTTTCTATTTCGAAGCAAAGTGATTATTTTTTATTGACCTTATGTAACATTAATTAAAGACAACATTTTTATTCGATTACAGAGGGACGATATTTTTCGAGATTATATTAGCATTTACACAAGTCTGATTCTTTATTCGAATGGTCGTTCCGGATTCTATTTCGAATAGCGTTCTATTTTCGTAGTAGCTATTGATTTTTTTAGTTAGCTTTCCAATTCGTAGAAATTTACTATCGGATCGGTCATCATAAAAAATATAGAAAATAGTAAAAAATGGTTTTTTAAAATAATATTTTTAACAAAATGGAATTAATAAGGAAGAGTGTTACGCGGTTGTAATATTTTTTTATGGAAAAGAGAGTTTTACGAGAAATCCATCTTTTCTGCTGTAGGTATATTCGATTTTATATTCCATAATTAAATGTAGCTTTGCATTTGGAGGGAATTCCTTTGAATTGTTAATGTCATCCGAGCATGTGTCGTAATTACTCGAGGTTCAAAAGATCCCTTGTTGATGGGTCAATTAATTAGACATTTATGGGAGTGGCTATTTGAATAAGTTGGACGATTAAGTCTTAATATCGGAAGAGAAAGTCGCCTGTCTAGAGGATTATTATAATCAAGATGTTGCGCATTCTCGATTAAATAAGGTGGAGCAATCCGCAGGAATCGTTAACAATAAGGCGCGAGAGATCCAAGCTGTCGAGTTCGTAATTAATCCGACGTTCAGCGTACGAGTTTGCGCGTCGTAATTGCGGCGCAGAACACGAGCTCTATCGTGCCGGCAAAGTTGCAATTTACTTATGATAATTGGTGAGTATTCGCGAACGTATAATAAAATGTGCAACCGCGAAGCGTGAGAGATCGTTAGCGTAAGTGCGAGGCACATGTCTAATACTTCGGAACGTTTATAAACCGTATTGTGTTGTAATCAGATCATCGGTATATTTTGACGAGCCGCCCTCTTGAATGTAATAACAGTCGCGAGAGACAATACTTTATTACATATACATTTATATTATCAATTCATACTTTTTTTCATACAATTTTGACTCTTGCATCCAATCCATAGAAAAAAATAAAAGTTCTCTAAATTATTTATTATGGTCGAATGATGAAAAATTGTCCTGCTGTCCATGTTTTAAATTTTACATCGTAATAAAATGCACCTTGTTGCAAGATGTTATCCTTTTTTATACACTGAAAAAAAAATTCTGGTTAAAAATGGACGAATCAGAAAATCTTGTAGGACCGATCAAATATTCCGGTTATTATAATAGATATTCTGATTATTATAATAGAACTTAATACTTTATAACTTATAATAACCAGAATTCCTATTATAATAACCGGAATATTTGATCAATCCTACAAGATTTTTCTGATTCGTCTGTTTTTAACCAGAATTTTTGTTCAGTATAGTCTCGTATTTAATAGAATTGATTTTAATATTACACAATTATGACACAGTGTGCAGTATAACATGGCAAATTTCAAATTGCCCTATATGAATGCGTCCGATCCGGATGTGCAAATCTGTGCGCGAATATGCCGGCTCATAGCGTCCAAATCGCGCGCGGCCGAAGGTATCGAAAGATTTCAGCTGAGAAGTTATGAGAGAAAACGCGACGTGAAACGAAACCGCCGATACACACGCGCACCGTGTCTCCGTTGTACACAACGCCGGTAAGAGGTTCTGAAAACGTCCGATCACGATGCACGATAGCCCGATGCGTGCGGAACATTAAAAGCCGGTTTTACGGTTATTGCCTGACGCCGCGGACATTCTTTTTTTTTTTCTCTCTCCTCCTTCTCTCCCTGTCTCTCCTGTCCCTTCGCGCAGCGGAGACGCGACCGCGGGGTCAGAGTGCCACACGGTAGCGGGGCTGTACTCGCGAAACTATTAATTTATTGATTAAAGCTTTAACGCGCCGTGACCTCCCTAAGACCGTATCTTTATAGTTATCTCACCTAGGCACGCATAGATGCGAGACATATAATATATAATACACGTGTCAGGAGACCGCGATCGTGGCGCGTCTCACACTTTTCAGAATTAAAATTGTGGAACGTCTCCGACGAGCTTTTTCCGCGATTTCACAGCGCCTCGTCCGGGAGTAGGATCATAATTATCTCCAGTTATTGCGCCTGCGTCGTTTACTTTTGGCTTACGTCCGATTCGTCGTGCAAGGATGCGCACCTCGGGATAGTGAAAGATACACTCTTCATTATTGCATCTTTCTTTGCCGTCGTCGCTGTCAGGCTGTTCACCAGCCCGATTGTCCGCAATACTGCCTTGCGCGTACGTCGCATTTTCCACCGCGGGAAACTGTATGTTTTTCACCGTTTGCGTGCGTCGTACCGTTAACGAGGCAGAGGGAGTACTCGAGGATTTAATTTTACGATCGTTCGTAAAAGCGCGCTCTTGGTCATTGATTTTTTTCCGCATTTCGATGCGAAACTCGATACTCCCGGGCGCGCCTTCTTAGATTACTCCTAGATTACGTCTTTAAGCGGGGACACGATAATACGGGATAA
The DNA here is from genome assembly GCA_021460005.1 of Tetramorium alpestre. NCBI lineage: Eukaryota > Metazoa > Arthropoda > Insecta > Hymenoptera > Formicidae > Tetramorium > Tetramorium alpestre. The sequence continues at coordinate 1,148,820 of JAJVSH010000001.1, forward strand.
CTCCGGGACACCTTTCCTGTGCCTTTCTCGCAAAGATTTCAGAAAGAAGAGCGCAGTCTTAACGTACGATTACGGAAAGAAGAACGACAAGTTTATTTTAATCGTCTCCTCTTTACGAGTTATATAGATGACGCTCATCATACTGCATCCCATTTTTATATTAGCGACTGAGATCGCCAATTAGATCACGTGTCGGTAATTTTAGCGCGATTTAGCGTTATATAGCGAAATGAATGTGTGTGTGCGCGCGCCGAGAGGGAAGGAACGTGTCGACGTAGAGAAGGCGCGCTTATAAAACGACGTTTTTCCGCGACACTTGCGGCTTCATATGGCGAATCTAGTTTTTGCACGATATACTCGCGAGGTGAGCTCGAATATGGCAGAGACCCACATTTTTGCCCGCTGTTCTGGGCAATTTCATTTGTGTACACGCCGGCGAACATTGTAAAAGGGATCGTGCGCGCGGCGTGGCGCGCGATGCCGATCCAAATTGGTACAAGGCTGCGTGAGCATTTTACTCACTCTCGGCCACATGGTAAAAGTATCGAAGTCAAGTATCGTTCCGCGCTCTACGTACGCAGCTTTGATTATTATTCGATTATTTTTCCGATCAGAGTGAGAACTTCTTGCCATCAATCGTTCTTATTTCGCTAGAACAATTAATTATGATAATTTATATTTCTACCTGTATATTAAGCTATTTGAGCCAAATTATCAGAACGTAACCAATAAGACGTGAAAATTATTTGCTAATTTTTTGCTATTTTTTGTAAGTTTTAAGAAGCTTTGCTTTTAAAATAAATTTTTTTTGCTTTAGTTTTTACGAAAGGTTTTTACGAGGTTAATATTAAGTAACTTTTTAAAAAATAAAGCAAAAAAGAATTAGTTTTAGAAGTAAAGAATAACCAAATAATTTTCATATCTTATTCGTTACGTTGTGATAATTTGGCTCGGATAACCTAATGTACAGATGAGTAAGTCAATCTTGTAAAAATTTGCATTTTAAAATGCCGATTTTAAATGTGAATTCCGAATGCACACGAGCATATTTCTCTGTCTTCCTGCATTTCTAAGCGCATCCGTATTACGCTCGATGTCTACGCGGTGGCTATGCGTATCGCGCAACGTATAATCACGCGTGTTACCGGACGCGTTGCCATTAGCATAATTACGTCGCGGTAGTACAGCATGATTATGCGTGTCATTGTAACGAGCTGGAAACTGGAGTGGCTTTTTCAAAGAGCGCCGTACTCGTGAGATGTTGCGAGACACCATCATTACAAGTGTCTTTCGCGTCGCGCGCGATTATGTCATTACGCATGGTTTTGGTAATGATGATGTCATCTCGAGTATGACACGCGGGCCGTGTTGAAACATTTTAGCCTTAATAGATTTAAATACGTTGCAGATATTCATCGTGATATTACTGCAGATTGCATTTCCGATGTCGTTTCTACATCGTCCATTACTTATTTTCAAAGAGATCGAATGCTAACGCAACGCAGCTAAATTAGATTTCAATTAGATTTCGTAAATTTCTTAAAAAGAAATAGCCTATAGAATTTACAATCAGATTAATAACGAATAAATGAATATAGAAGCACGTAGTGCGTTAAAAAATAATATTGGAGCAAAATGAAATTTGTACAATAGTGTTATTAAATAGTGGTATTAAAATATAAACAATTTTTTTCTGAATAAAAATTCAGCAATACGTTAGTCAAGGATTTTCCAATCCTCATAAAAAGTGTTAAAATGCATACGAAAAATTTCAGACAAGCTGCAATAAATCCCCGAATCCTTTTTAACGCCCTTATAAAGAGCTTTCTCAACATGACGGCCTGTATCTCGATGATACACGGAGCCGCAATCCCGTGCGAGATACAAGACGACGGGTTAACGTTAATCTAATTAATCTTTACGAGTGTAATTAGCGCGCGACCATCCTGGTTGTGAGATCACGTGAAACTTGCGTCGGCCAAGTAAGTGACGGTTCCTTTATCTTCACGAGTAGCAAGTACACGAGTATCCCATCGCGTGAAGCAATTTGGCGGCTGCCAGTGATCGTCCCTACCTTCATCCTCTCGGATTTTCTACGTTGAATACATTAGCGACCGCAATTTTGGGTGCTTCAAGATCGCGCGCGAGAGTACGAAAATAAGTCTTCTCTTCCCTGATATCAGTATGTAAGTTTTATTCCCCTTTTCACCGTGATTTCAATTTAAAAAATGTTATCTCGCTCGAAAAAAGACAAGGATTAAATTATCAACCATTTCAACTTACAAATTAATAATTATTTTCACGAACTAATAAATATTTTTTTATAGAAATTGAAATTTCTCTTTTATTCTTATTGCATGCAATATATAATTATATAACAATCACAACTTTTTACCGATTGTAGAAAAAAATAGCTAAAGCATTTTAAAGAAACATGAAAAGCTATTTGGTATATATTACATACATTAAATCGTATAAATAAAAAGATAAAGTCCAATTTCTTGCTTTTACGCGATTAGTATGAACTACGAATGCCGTGCGATAGAAATAATGCTCTAAATTATTTTAAGTCATTAAGTTTAGTCAAGTGAAATTATTGAGAATTGATAGTTTTGTCGCAACTGCGGGAAGGTAATTTCCTGGAGCGAACAAAAACGACTGGATGTCACCGCGGGATTTCTGGTTTTATTGGGTCTTCGATCGTTCGGTGAGAAAAGACGGCGATAAACTCTCGCCGCGTACTTTCGTCGCGGCCGTCCGGCGTTAATGCGGGTATCCTTGATTTTTTTAATGTATCCCGAATTATATTCTTTCTTCTTTTTTTCAACGTGAACAAATCTTTCTCGAAAGTGCTCCTCTTTCTGCATCAGCGAACGGAATTGTGTAAAGAAAAAGAGTGATACCGTAATTTGCGTCCATTGAGTTATTTTTATTACCATTCAGGACACGCGAGGATATTGGAATGATAATTTAAATGAAAGTAGATTTCAAGAAATATTCGTTTCTCCATCGGAGAAGAAAGGAGAGATGATTACGTATAAATTTAACACCGTGATATCATGAAATATGCGATGTAATTACGTTTAGTTTTAATGTGATTTAATGGTAATTTAATTTTCGCGAACATGGCTGTAAAAAAAGTTTTGTACAGAAAGTAATCTTTATAATTTACAATTTATATATCTGTAAAAGCTACATTGATGTTAATTAAGACTACAATGCTACATTGACAAGTCGTATTCTTTAATACGTTATCTATTTCCGCTGTCGGCTGATATTGTCCGCAGATATTGTACTGATATTTTTGAGAAAGCGTTCATCTGAAATTTCAAGTTAGTAACGCTCGGAGGAAAACTACATCGTTCGAGAATACCTAATTATTGCGACGCGCCATTGTTTGTACGAAAATAAACGAGCGGCAAATCTCAGGAGCGGAAAGGAACACGCGGTATCGGCATTCGCGCCTCGGCATCGGTGAGCGGTAGCGCGGCGCGACGACGCGACGGTCGGTTTTCTCACGGTGTCCGGCGCGCCACCGACGAGGACGAGGACGTGGAGGACGTCCGTGGTAGAGGGTGATTTCACCGAGATGGATTGGATGCCTCTCGCGAGAGTACCTTCGCCGCGGCACGAGGGTTGACTGATTTGTGTGCGCAAGGTTCTCCGTCGCCTTGACTTTACTTAAACGGGAATAAACGACACCGCTCCGCGTTATCCGCCTCGTACGGCTCCGTCTCCCTCGCCTTCTCCGTACCTATCTTTCTATTCCTCCTTCTCTCATAGACACTAAGAAACGAAAGACCGAGGGAGACAGAGAGAAGAACCGGTGAGATAGCGCGGTGGCGCAGGTGTAGAAAGGCGTCGTCGCGGCTCGCCGATTGCGGAATAATCGGCCGGTGTGGGAGCCGATACGTGCGACGATACGATAGAACCGCGGCAATGGGAAACCCCATAGTTGGTAGAAAGAAAGAGAGGAAGAGATCGAAAACATCGAATTTTTCGCCGGAGGCGAAATCCAGTTTTAAGGTTCGAGATCGTAAAAGGGTTGCGTCCGAGAAACTGTTCGAAAGCGATTTTGACGAATCGAGATCAAAATATAACCGGGAGCGCGCGTTAATTAAAAAAATATATATGAAAACTTGATACCGGGATGACACTTACGTTCTGCGATATATTTCAGAATGTTTTGAATTGCTCCAATGAGGATAATTCCGCACCGCAGTAATGAAACTCGCAGGGAAAAGGGTGGCATAATGAAACGAGATGCAAAATAAAACAAAGAATTGTAATTCCGACGCTAGCGCTACTTGTATGCGGTATTCTCATTTAATGTTGCGCGTTGCGTGAGAAACTAGCTTGTATAAAATTTCGGATAAAAAGATATTCGCAGACGCGGCATTAACGTAGAAAGAAAGAAAGCTATTACATTAACAGTGAAATTCGAAATAGAAATGACTAATTCCAGATTATATCGTCGCACGATGTAGACAGTAACGGTGAACGGTTGAGTAGCGAACCCAGCTTGTACATTCTTTAATTATTTTCCGAAGGTGTTTGTTCGGTTAGCTTTGTTTGCTGACTTCATCGTTACGGCGTACACCTTTATCGGTTTCTCCGCGAATGCCACGCTTCGGAATTAATGACTCAACCCACGCGAGTCAAGGAACAATTATTATAAACGTAAAAGGAAAACATCCTGCGCAGGTGTAACGATGTCATGTGACTCATCCCGAAGGGACGTTCCTGTTTGATTGAGTCTCATTGTTTAACGAGATTATCACACAAAGAGATCTCGCAGGTAATCTATTGTATGTAAACTATACTACTGATTATTCTACGGAGAAATATTTTCGTCTAATTTTAATCAGAGATTTCACACTTCATTTCGTACGTCATCTGAACGATACTTTTAGCTTGTGCGAAAGCCTTTTTCGCATTTTCACATCAAGCCTATCTCGAAAAAGAAGAATCTTCTCGTGTAGCTAAAGGTAGTAGAAAACTATTCCTTTCGATCGAGTTTTAATCCTACTGGCACAAACTTAACGATCGCTCGCAGTTAATTAATACTACTTGAATAAGGATGGTGATTCAATGGTGGTGTCCGGTTACATTCGGATCTTCCTTGACCGTAAACGGCAATTCCACCGGCGGTCCTTTGCTCTTCCGTCCTCGTGGGACACGCGAGCCACGAGTGGATCGTAAAAATCGCGGAACGTGGGCGCCCGGCCTCGACCGGGCTGATCATTCCTCGGCCGATTTTTTCCGGATAGCTAAATGGAAGAACGGTGTTGACCGACCGACGCGGCCGCGGTGTAGCCTCGCGTGTGTACGTGGCGGTGCAACGTCGGATGCAACATCGCTGCAACGACAAAGGAACGAAGGCTTCCGCCGTGGTTCTTATCGCTCTTACGTATTCCAGCCGATCCGTTAGATCTCTTTCACGGATGTACTGCTCCTTTGGCCTTTGGCTTCTACGTCCGTCTCCTCCCCCTCCTTCCCTTTACCTGTTCTGCCTTCGTTCTTCCTCTCCTCGATCGGGACTGAATACCTCCATAGGTTTGTCCCACCCACGAGACACCCACCTCGGAATATAACTTTTAAGCCCCCCGGCCGATGACCAGTTATTGTTCGTTGTTCGTTAGAAAGCGTGCGATATGTGTAAGGTGAATTAAAATTTCTTCTGCAAACTCTCGGGGATATTTTTTCGTATATCAGCGCGGTAAGTTTCTGAGAAAGTAATTTTGATTATGTCATAAAACTCAATCGATAGAACGCGATCTTTACATCTAATTCATCAGAACATCATAATAAAGCTATTGCCTATAAGTACTTTAACCATCTTGAAAAGAAGTCTTTAACATTATTTCTTCTTTAGCTTTGACCGAAATATTCTTTATATTTTTATCACCAAAAATGATTTCGGTAAAAATCAATCTTTGGAAAATCAGTAAAATTTCGTGATAATTATTCAAATGCAATTGCACAGTACCATAAAATCTCTTGTCACACTAAGTTTTTTTTCTATGTTAAAATATCTGACGATTAGAAGAGAATATTACTATATTTTTTGTTGTAGCCAAATATTATAATGTAGTACTTGCGATGGTTGGAAATCCGTAATTCACAATCAGATGCTAAGAGAATATTTGCGAATTGACAATTTATGCTAAACGACAGTAAGCGCACCAAATAGGAAAATATACACGAGATTCGCGCTAATTCGTGTACGTACCTCTATCCATCAATTCGATTATCTCGAAAAGCGTTGGAGGTTCGCGCGGAAAATTCGTTCCTAATTGCGGCCGTCCGATCTCGGCTAATAGCTCGCGGTGCGGTTCTCGCGCGAAGGTAATGCGCGAAAGGGTCCTCGACAATAGGCAATAAGTAACGCACGCGACGTTCGATCGCATCTCGCCGCGCCTTCCATGCACTAACGAGACCATTCCCAATGTCGCGGTGTTTTCTGACCGTCCTCCCTTGTGAAATTCACGTTACGTCCCAACGTACATTACCGTACATCATCATCGCGCGTACGCTTAGGTGAGGAGCAAGCAGGATGTCTTTAAACACACCTCTGTTTCTCAGCGATTCCATCTTTTGTTAACGCGAGCTCGCGGCAGAGCGCACGCGATTGGTATCGCGCTTGGGAAAACGAGATGATGATTTGGCGGTGTAAAGGAAAGACAAAAAAGGGAAAAGGAGATGATCGTTTGTTGACAAGAGAGACGACAGTGATTAATGGTTCTTTCTTCCTGTTATGCTTCCAACATGACGCAAACAGTTGAACTTTTTAACTCTTACATTTACTCTGGCAGATCAGTGTGTCTTTGTGTTTTTGAAATAGTATGAGATAAACTTAAACTTATGCATGTATATATATGTAATAATTAAATTATAAAACACATGTCTGATAAATATTTTCTAACAAATTTTATTATAAAATGAAAGTAGAATTAATTTTTAAAACTTCTTTAAAAGTTTCATTTAAAGAAAAATAAAAGTGCAATTTAAGTGAAAAAAAGTTTCTATTGATAACGATAAATTTTCTAGATTTAATAAGAATAATCGAAAACTATTTCTAAGTGATTAATTCGATATAATTGATCCTTTAAGTTTTGCAAGAAATATGAAATATGTTTGCATTGTAAAATATTTTATGCGTAGAGAAATCATCTTAAATGCAATTATAAGTGAAGAAACCGGACGCCTACGAGATACGAAGCAATACTACAAAGAGATCGGAGTTTCTTCGGAGGAGGAGGTGGTTTCGTAGGAAAGGGACTTGAAAATCGTAATTTAATATAGCCATTAATTGCAGCGTTACGCTCCGCCGCGCGCGGTATCATTTTCCCAGTCGATTCGTCGCCGTCGTCGTCGTTGTCCGGGTCCGCTGCAATAGCGATAATGCGCCTTTCTACCACCACGTAGCACCGATACGGATCTTAAGGAGACTGTAATTATGAAAACAGCTGCCTGACGTACACGTCACAATCCGATTGCAAACGCTAACTCTGCTCTCTCGATCTCATGATTTTCCGTCTTTATCTTTTTGCATGCCTCTCTCTCTCTCTATCTATTTATCTTTATCTCTCTGTCTTTTCTTTCTCTTCGTCCCGGCTGGCCTCCTCCCTTTTCTCGCTGCTCATACCTTGGACTTTGACGTACATTTATCCCGTTGTTCTCTCTCTTTCTCTTCTTCGCTCTCCCTGGCTTATGATTAACGGCGTTGATGCACCTGCATCGCGCTGCGCCTACTGAATTCAATCTCCGCGGCAAATTATTTTCGTTTCACAAAGTTCTTCTGCACCAGGCCTTGTTTAAGCGAGAAACAATGAAATCAGTCCGAGAAATAATAATAAGAAGTGATCTGCTTGCGAAAAATATGAAATTTTAAAATTGTTTAATATTTCCATCAGCACATCTGTGCTATTTCTATCTCTGACTAAATATTTGTTATGACTATTAAAATTAATTATTTCAAAAGAATTCACATACGTTTCTCTAAACAAAATTTAAATGCGTATGTATGTATCGAGTAGATAATAATTCAATGCAATCTTATTATTATTTCTTTTCTACTCCAATCGTTTGTTTCCTATTGAAGATTTATTCTTTCATCTGTCATTAATCAGAAGTGCGTTAATATCTGAATTTAAAACACCTTGAATCGTGCTTAATTATTTGCGACGGAGGGTTAGGATGGCCGTTCATTTCGCGTAATTAAATCTTTCCGCGCGCGTACATACACACGCATATATACCGAGGGTGCGCTTCTGGAATTTAAATGGAAATAACGGAATCTCAGGATTCTTCGTTAACAAGATTTTGCCATTGCGCCTAGTCCCGGCTAAATCGCGGATTCACGGAGACGTAAGCGTAAGCATCCATGTAATGAAGATGTTTCCCGGCGACCGGATAAGATTGTGTGGTATATTAATATTAATGGCGTCGGAGTTAACGAACTGTATAATCGACATTCCGAGCAATATCCACGCTCGTAGAATGTTAATATTCCGCGACCTGGTGACCAATGTTACTGAAGATGATCATCGTCTATCCACGCCTACGTTCATACTTCGTATCTTGAATGCGTCCATAATTTGTTTGCAAATTTTAATTACGGTATAACGTAAACATATCATTAATTTCAATATAAGCATATATATTTTCTAATCATATGTTCTCTTAATATCAGTTTTATTTTAAGATGTTCTTTTCTCTCTCTTTCTCTAATATGAAAAAAATTTATTTAATTTTTGGATTGAATTGACGATTACATTAATATACATAACTTTTTTTGTTATCGATTATTTTACTTTTACAGTTTGTAACATCTTCTTTAAACTGAATGATATAGATATGCGCCGAGTTTTGATTCGTGGTTTAGTTAATTTATTCGCACGTTCTATTAATTCACAAACTTGTAAGTAAAAAGTGAAGATATCTTATTTACAGGTATATGTTTTCAATATATTTTTCCACGTTCGATACAATTTTGCAGTTAAACGCGAGAAATTCGATATATGTCCGCACGATCGGATTCCAATGTGAGTAAAGTTCTCGAGGTAAACTTACGGTTTCAATGATATGTAATCCTTGTACGTATCGTTTTCAATTACAGAAAGAAATATTTTGTCTTCATATATCACTACATCTTTACTAGGATGAACAAAAAAGAAAAATAGAATCACGCGATTGGGAATTAGATTTGATTTCTTGCAATCTTATCACATTTCTTAATTAATTAAAGCGAAACGTTAACTAAAGCCAAACCGGGCAGGAACGAACATCCAACTAATTATTGCTTCCTCGTTTTCCTCCGTAACGAGACTCGCGGCTGTCCAGGTAGAGTTTGAACAAGTAAGACGAAGCCGCGCGAGAGATCCCGTGAAATCCCACACGATGTTTTGCATGCGGCCTATCTCCATCAACGGCGTCTTGCATTTCGTGCTGGCAGTGCTGGCACGCGCGACGTATAGCGCCCAGAGTGTATAAATACGATCTCGCATGCGACCTCCTTCATTATGCCGGCGTGCTACAAATCGTTCCGGTTTACGTTTCAAAACTCGCGTGGATACATCCAATCGAGTGTTTAACAAGCGTTAAGCCCTCCCACGATGGCTGTTATCGCGGGCCATTAAACCGCGTTTTCGCTTATTATTCCCATTGCGCGTACTCGTTGTCAATACGAGTTGTTCAAGTGCTAATTCAAGAATATCGACCGTGTGAAACAGTTATCATAACGTATCTCAATGAATTATTACTAATATCTTTGTCGAAATTTGACCGTCTGCAACTTTATTCAATGATCCATTTACATGTCTGATTGAATAGAAAATCTCTCGATGATAATTAAATGATACTTTTAGCAAGAATCGATACGAGTTTGTCGTTGTCTACTGTCTATTTGTGTCACCGTCACTTCAGGTTGGCTTATGCAAAAATACATACGAGCAATACAATATATGAGGCAAAATGCATCACAAAAAACTATTGTCGATTAAGGGCTCACAAGTGTTTGTAAATTGATTAAGTGATTTGCAATTGCAACAAATAACACGCGATGCGCTTGGATGGCCGCGCTAACCGCAACAATGAAAGCTAAGGAGCGAGTCGCGTGATCGCTGATTCGAAGCAGCATTCGGAAGTGCCCGGGTGTAAATGGCTTACTCGTCCCGTCGCACAAGTTATTGTAGAACGCGTATAAAGATTATGACGACGCACGGTAATTTCAATGAGCTTATAAATCAAGCGATTCCGACTCGCCTTGGATTATAGGTCGCCGAATCATCGACTTGGTTCGCCGCAATCATCTCGGAAATGTATGATCCTCGTCCGGTAATAGCCGCATTTTTCTGCGCCACGTGGATAAATGCACGTGACGCGGGGCATCATTTCGCGGGCGTGAGCGCTCGGGCAAAACGAGGGTGGGAGAAGGAGAGAATTACTTGAGGCACAAACAGACTGATGATGATTGGACAATTTCATACGCGGTGGCTGTGGTGTAGTACCGTCCTTCGTCGGTAATCACTCTATTTATCACTTGCCGCGTTTCTCGCCTTATTTAATAGCAGCGGTAGCCCACCTGGCACGGAATGTGGATCCTGGCAAAATATTGCCGCGCCGCTGCCTCGATAGATCAGCCGCCGCCCTTCCCCCGCCACCCTCTCGAATCATCCGCGCAGATATTCGCGCGCCTATCAATCGCGCCGCGGAATTTATGCGCGCGATATGCAACAACGTACAACTGCAGAAATACCATCGCGGATGGAATGCGAGATACGAAGGCGCCGGTATGTTTATGATCGGTCTTCGCAAAGTGAAAGCGTTACACGGCAATTCTCCTTTCGGCGAATTCGGCAATTGATCCGATGTAAACAAGGATAATGAAAGAATAATTATTTTAGTTTACTCGCCTTCTTTCGGGCCTCTTAAAAATCCGGTTAATTATCATAATTAGATCGTAATTTTTTACTGAAATTTCTCCTTTATCTCTCTCTCTCTCTCTCTCTCTCTCTCTCTCTCTCTCTCTCTCGAAATGTTGACGGAAAATCGGAAGTACGGAACGAAGATACGCTCCGTCGAACCCGGGAGTTCCGCGCTACCAAGCCGAGATTCGCATTCGTTGTTCGCGCGCAGATGGGATTTTTCCAAGGCCCGCGAGGCACTCGCTTCGTGGAAACGAGGAGCGAGCCCGAGAGGCATCCTCCGCGAGCGGTAAGCAGCTACGCCCCCCAATAATCATAAAGTACACGAATACGCATCTACACGGGAGTTATGTAAAAATCGCACCGGAGGTACGCTTAGCCATTCATAACCAGTTGCGCGGCATTCATTATCGGGCGGTTACACTGGAATTAAAATTTCTTGCGATTTCTCTCCCTTCCCCCCTCTGGCCCCTTCGGATGCGATGTAATGCGAGTTTCTTGCTACGCGCGGTGTACATTGGGCTCCGGATATCCCCTTCGGTTTCAAAGCGCTGGCCGCATCACACTCAACCCTTCGACCTCCACCGCGGCGGCGGCGGCGACGGCGGCGGTGGCTTCCCTCCTGCCCTTGGGGGTTCTCTCTCTCTCCCGGAGATACTCGCGTGGGATTCACGAGCCGGCCCCGCCACGCGGCTGATGTAAGCGATTTCTGCAATCTCGAATTTCCTGCCGCGTCAGGGAATATATCGACTGCTCGTTAATTAAATTATCGGCAAGCGGAAGTTCTTGGGTAAATACGTAACTAGGCGGCAACGCATATCGCTGCTCGCGACGCGTTGAGGACTTCGAGGAATTCAGCGTAAGTCATTCGTTCGCATTTATTTCACACGTTTCACGTTTTCCAACTCCATTTCTATTATCTTTGAGATTTTGGAAAAGCTCAATTACTTAGTCGTTCGCGCGTTTGCATCTAAATCTTTCTTCTTGAACAGATTTGAAAATTTGCAAAAACGTTTTCGTGTGATCCAACATGCGAAAAATCTTATAGCTTAGATAATCATCGGGAAACCTCGATACGACATATGATGTACGTTACAATGATTCGCAATTTGTTCAATGAGCGGCTTGCCTCGTGTTCGCTATCAAACCGCTTGCGGATCTCGACGTCGTACATCGGCGACGCACGCGGCTTTTCACGGCGCCGGCAAAGAAGAAGCGCGCGCGGACGCCGATCAGCATCGAGATGGCAAACGATAATTTCTCAGTGTCGTCGCATCTTATTTACAACGTGCCGGTAATGGAAGAAACGTGCGACGACTGGCGAATATCGACGCGATCGAATCGAGCGGGGCGGAAGGGGGGAAGGAAAGTACGGGACACGCGGCGACTGCCGACGGAAAGAAAAGAACCGTTTTCACGCACCTCGACTGATCGCGCGAATCAGTGAACTTTTCGCACGATCGAACGTCTTTTTTGAAAAGTTTCTCTCACTCCATAGTTAGTCCGATGACCGTTGATTGCAGCTTCCTTCTGTGATGTTTTATATCTGACGAGACTTTCGCTGAATTAAATTATAATCGATTGATGTCGTAATGGCCCAGTTTAACGTTAATTTCAGGTAATTATTTTGCTTTTATTATAATGAGTATACCTACAGCAACGTCTTTATGAAATGATCGGTAAATGCTAATTTACATATTAATGGACACTTAATTTAAAAATTATTTTTAAATTAATAAATCATATATATATATATATATATTAAATATTCGAATTTTATGTAAATGAAAAATTATTGTATTCGCCAAAATTATATTTTTATTAAATAATCTCATGATGTTATCTATATTTTTCATAGTTTATCTTTTTAATATTTGTGAATAAAATGAAAACAGGTAGTCCTACGACACGTACATTTTCTATAACATTTGTTTCATTCAAGCTGCGAAGACGTAATATCCGTTGTTCCCATGGCGACTTATATCGTAATGCATCTAGCTATACGAGACTCATCGGTGCCGACGCGTTTTCAGTCGTGGGATCGCTTTAAATCTCGCGTCTCGCCGCCGCGAAAGAAACGCCGCGGCTTTTCTGCGCCTTTATCAAGACGGACACAAATTTACAAGCTCGATGCGCTGTTCGACGAGATAGCCAGGAGTACACCGGCGCGGCGCGGCGCGGCGGCAGCGGATCGGGGGCGGGTCGAGAAGCGCAAGACGGTAGCTTAGTCCGAGCAGGTCTTACAACGCGGAATAAGAACGTGGCGTCCGCTATCAGATCGGTTCTGCTCCCCCCCCCCCTCCCCTCCCGTCGTGGCCGATCTCGCGGACACGGACAACCCTCGTTCGCTCGCTCGCCGCTTCCCGGCTTGCGCTTGCCTCGCAACAACGGCGGCGGCGGCAGCCAGGCGCTTGTTATCAGTGACGCTACATCTTATTTTACGCGCGCTTCACCGCGCTCGACATTTCTATGCGGCAGCTATGACGTCGGCTCGGCAGAGGAGAACGAAGGGCACCCCGTGACTGCTGTTAGACGCAAATTGACCGCGCGGCCGCCGCAACCCCATATGGATGCAGCCGCGGTTGATGCATACGGGCGGCTCCGGGGCGCTTCGCCGCCTGTGGGAATCTCGCAGGCGGCGCGAGCTTTTAACGATCGATCGTAGAGGAGGATCTGCCGCCGCGCCGCGCCGGTTGCTGCGCTCGCACGGCATCTCGCATCTCGCGCGTTTCCGACACGTTGCGCACACGTATGTCGCACATGAAAATCTCTGAGCGAGGGACACGCAATCGCGGCGAATCGATGCTAACAACACGGTGTCGTTGCACCTATTTAAAGCCTCCCACTGTCACTCTGTTTTGTGACTGCTCATTAACGCTCGAGTTCGTAATACCAGTATTACGTAGGATCAAACTATTTTTACTTGATTTTTGTAGTCCTTTCTCAGAAATATTAAGTGGTAAAAAAAGAGAGACGTGAAATAGTATTCTTTTCAAAATGCATTGTATGTTATTAGAAAATATGTAAGTTATTAATTGTACCATTTCTTAAGATGAGTAAGTGATCCAGTTTTTGAGATATTAAATGAAATGAAAACAACTTGATAATTATTGCGAAAGCTGCAAGATAGATTTTGAGAAAAATATTAAAATATAAAATTTCGCTATTATACACTAATAATTCAACAATTAACAAATTCACAAATTTCTTACGTAAAAATAATGAAAATAATTCCAAAATACTCGACATATTTTATCGAATTATATTATCAATTTTATTGTATAAGATCAAAATTGTTAACGTTGTCTAATATAAATATTTCCGCGCTTTTTCCGCCTAATGTCTTCGTTTCTCGGAGGAGCGATAAAATCCATCAAGTTCGATAGGTTTTTTTTATTAGCGATTTGTTAGCGGCCACCTGTGAATTAATAACGGATGAAGATGTGCTGAGTGTCTAAGCGTGTACCCGTTGACAGCCATTACTCGCATCATTTACCACAGATTACGCGCCGCTCGTTGGACCACCTAGAATGACTCGCCGACATTATCGATTATCTCTATGCGATCGATTAACCGGATTACCACTCTACTGTCGACTTGCCATTTCATTTTATCGCTAAACGGGATCTCGCGCGTCGTGTAGACCGCGCGTCGTTGGCTTTTACCGTGCTATCTTTCGAAACTCCTGACTTTTAAAAAATGAGAGATGAAGTCTATGAGATAAGGCGCTTTGCATAAAAACGCGAGATATAATTTCTTTCTTTGAAATTAAAACTAGCATTGTAGCTTTACAAATATATATATTAACTGATAAAACTTTAAGTATGTATAATTAATAATCTAATTTCAATTAGTAAGACAAAGAGAAAGGATCTTTTAAATAGGTATTGATTTATTGAAAGAAAAATCTGAAACATTACATATTAAATTATTTTTTTATTATAATTGTAGGTATTTTTAAATATAATCGATTATTATTACAATTTTGACATGATAAAATACGAATTAATTCTGTCAAATTTACAAAATGAAAAATTTACAACTTATTTTGAGAATAATATAAATAAAATAAATATCTACACGTTTATATCAATAATCTTTTCTAATAACGTTTGTCATGTATCGTCATGTCTTTATCAAAATACAGTTTTATATGTGCAATTTAAGTTCTCAATTAATTTTTCAAACACTGTTAGCATATCCATTTAACCTACGGGGACATGAATCTAAAGAGAAGTAGTTTGTACCTCTCTGAAACTATCCCGTGTTCTTATGCAAATGACTACACGGAAAAAGACTTGTCAGATAGAGCGAGCGAGGCTCTCATAGAATACCCAACGTTTGAAGCTTACAACGTGAGCAATGCGGCGGCGGTAACGTTTGATCGATTAGGATCAGTTATTCATTTATGTAGTTTTACTCTCAATTAGCGCCTTCGCAACAAATCCGAGATTCGAATCGCAACGCTCGCTTATTCTCGGAAAATACATTCCACCGCCGCTCGTTACGATTCGCCACCGACGTTAATTCATTTCTCGGATATGTATAATTGGACCAACAGGCCGCTTCTTGCCGAGCCGATGCCGCGAAAAGAAATTGAATTTGCATTATTACAGAGATTGTTGTTGTGCACGTATGTAACGTAACGACAGTCGTAGCTCGGTGTAATTTCTCATACTGGCATACTCGAGACGTGGATCTTTTTTTCGCAGAGAGTTTCTTGAACGAATTGTAATTTTGCGAAGAAAATATGCAATTTGAACAAAATACATTCCTTCTTTTGGTTACGTCACTCTTCCGGTACACATCTTTAATTAGATCCTCGATGGTTACACTCGTTATTATAGAACATATACTATTTCTAGCTCTCTCACATCATCGTTTGCGTCATAGCTTTCGCACGATCTCTTATCGCGAATTTTACCCCGGTTCTGACGTGCGCGCTATTTGCGACGCTCGTTAATGGGATAGCAATTTTACGATATTACGCTGTGTATTTACCGACTACCTCTCGATCGCCGGTGAATATTATTAAATGCGCTTAAATTATTAAAGCAGGTTTACTGTTTAAAGTGACGCTTGAACTTCATTATGACGCGGAGAGAGCGTAATTTGATCAACAAAATAATTGCGTCGTATTTTCGCATACTACCCGAAATTTAATGCATGGAATCGCGATGTTTATACGCTTTACAAACACGACCCGTAATGTGAACGCTTCTTGTAAAAAAATCGTTACGACTTCTCTTCGATAAATTATCCGTTTCTCTTTCGCGGCGGATTCTCAGATTCTCTTCCGGCTCTGATTATTACCTCGTTGCAAGCGAAATTTTTGCTTTAAGTGATAATTGCGTGGTCACCCAAAATACGCAATTTATGAACATTCGCTCGCCAAACTCATCGTCAATGTGCTTACATCGAATATTAGCCGGTAGCACTCCTACCTGATCGCGGATCTTGCATCAGTTTTCGGAGTCCGGTTTTCTGTTCACTCGGAGCACATTTTTCTTATGACACAAGCGAATTTATCGCAAACGGCCGTTCGTGAAATTTGTACGTTCTCATTCCGAGAGCAGTTATGGTAAAATAATTTGTTTGCGGCAAAGTAATACGCGTTGAATTTTGCGGCTGAGCTCCGCATAAAGCGTATCTGTTCTGACCGCAAATTACGATGATTTCGGCGTTTTACGCCCATTTACAGCACCCGAAGAATCGTACACGAAATATCTGAGAATGAGGAACGCTTATTCTTTTTCGTATTTTATACGACACTTACACAACGTACAGAAATTATTTTTACAATTCTGATAAGATAAGCACTGGGCTTTAACTATTGTAGCTGAACTTTCATCTTTTGATTTTCAATTAAGATTTTAATGCTGTTAGATAAACATACAGAAGGAATGTATTTTGCAAAATCACTTTGCATAAGATATTTACATTTGTTCNTTGTTAAATTTATATTTAACAANGAAATAAAACGAGGCAAATAAAATATACTCCATACATATAATTCATATTTCATATTTCATTATCATTCATAATTCATATTTCTTTAATAATTTAGAAAGTGCATCTCAAAGCAAAGGTTTATCGTCCCTCGCAATAATGCATCGGTACGCGGAACGATGATTCATTGTCGCGACATCGACGATTTATACGCGGCATGTTATGCGATCGCCGTCGCCGCGACTTTGCAACAACATGGATATCCAAGGTTTCATCGCGACACGATTGATAGTCAACATTTCAAACGGATTAGGATTAGAAGGGAGGTGTCCCATGTTTGGTGTTCAGTTCGCTGCTCATTATTTAACGCCAACGGCGGCGAGGCGCAATTAATAACGGCGCCGCTGCCAGCGCAGCGTCGTCGCCTCGCTTCGCCTCGCCTCGCCTGATTTACGGAATACCCCGTGCGCATTCCTAGCGACGCCTGGCCTAATAATCGCCGGGTGATTAACGACCGTACGGTCGTTTCTGATAGCGCCCGGGACGCGCCGAGATTCGAGGGGATCGCGGATGTTCGCGCTCGCGGCATATGCGCCGGACAAATTTACAATGTCACGAGTTATCGGATACGAGCATTCCTGCAGGCGTAGCGCGGTAGAAAGGCGAAATCCTGCGAGGAATTTGTTCTCGTCTCCTTTACTTCTTCTGTACTTTTCTCTCTCTCTCTCTCTCTCTCTCTGTCTTCCTCATCGAAAAAATGCAGTCGTCGAAATTTCAATATTATACCGAGAAAGCATGCGCCCGGCAGAGTCCACATTATTTTCAATAATAACGATTTCTTCGCGCATTCGGTAACGAGCGCATTGGTACGTTGAGATATTATTATACATATTTTCTGAAAGTCTTTCTTTCTCGCTCCTTCTCTCTTTTCTCTCAAAACGAAGCGAAAAATAAAATGCGGCAACAAGTGGAATGGATCGTTACGTGTTGTTAGCGTTATGATCGTCGGTAGCCCTCGGGACACCCCTTTTTACGTCAGTTCAATGAATTGCGGCATATTCCGTTTAATTAACTCGACTATTCAGGCGGCTAATGAATGTGGAATATAAAAAACGTAATAAGTGTGCATTATGACAAATTGAAAGAGTCAGAGCGGAGTAACGAGGTAAGCGCCCAAATAACAGGATTCTCTCGAGTTTCTCGAGAGACGTGCGTTTCTCGCGAGAAAGTAGCGCGCGCGTTGTCGAGCTCGCGACGATAAGAGGCCGTTGTTTATCGTGCCCCGTCCCCACACCGCACTTCCGCTTCGGCGAGAACTAACGCTCGCAGCTCGCGTGCCGCCCCGTTATTAGCATACATCATAACGATTAACATTAATTAAATTAACGCCGGGAATCGCTCCGCGGGTCGATACGGGAGATAAACGTCTGTTTAGCTCGGCCAAGCCGTGCGCGCGATCTTTCTCGCACGGCTCGCACTAATGCATAATTCGGCACATAGCGTGCGCGAATTGAAACATCCGCGGCGATACGCGACGCGCGATAATCAACAGCGACGCCTTAATGAGACGCGCCGTTTGCTATAAATTGCCCGCGGAGCAACTTCGTGAATCATCAAAATGCATTCAAGAAATATCTCGCGTTTGACGTGATTCGGGAGAAAATTGATGCACCTCGCGTGCTTCCGCGCGTATTAAAATTCATATCGCCGCGTGATTCACGCGCGTATCGCGTTATATATCGTGAGAGTGCGAAGTCGCCGTAATGTGGAATATGATTTATCGCTGCGTTACGTGAAATGCGTTACGATTCACCAATGGATCGCGATCCCCTCTTCAGATTGGAGAATCGTAAGCGTGCCGTAAAAAAAAAATTGTTTTAATTATACTCTATTTTATTTTTAATAGCGCTATATACATGTAAGCCACTTTTCCCCTGTCATCGGTTCCTACTTCTTGAACCATATTTGTTTGTCATTTATGAAATGCGATTTGAAATCTCCTGAAAAATGACAATGAAATAAAATCGCCTTGGAAGCAAATAGCTTTAAAGAAATGCAAATGTATAACGTAACTATATACTGAAGATATATTAGATCGTATAATGTACCGAACAATTACAACGGGATTATGCTAGCGTGCAAAATGTGCCAATATTATCGTCTCGCGTTAACTCGCATTTTACTGGCAAACGATTAACGCCCACGTTATAACGGAGATCCATCAACCACAAAATTGATTTGCAACGCCGGCCCGTAAAAACTCAATGATGAAGATGATATATGATCGCTTTAAATAAGTTATCGTGTCATGAATGCCATTTACCATCTTTACATTCAAATGACGAATAATATTGTATTTCGACTAAATGTATGGTTGGCCGAGTGTCCAGGAAAAATCTGAATTTTTCGGCAAGCGCTTTGAAATGAAATTCACGCGTTGTCACCAATGTTTCTATGCTCTTGCAAAAACTGTCTATTGCAATAAAAATAATTTTGTATACGCATCTACACAAGTTTCTAGCGTTTACTATTTTAATTTATTATTTTATTCGTATTTTAATTAACTATTAATGCTTTGCTGATAATGCAAACAGGTAGTCATTATGTATGAAGTGTCTTTACTTAAAGTGAAGAGCGTCTGGACTTACATGAATTCACTATGAAATTTACGACGAAACAAAAATAACTGTATTCTCAAACTCGAGAACAGGCCATAGGACGGAATTACGTGTCTGCGGAAATTCCGCAAACGCTTGCGGCTCGTGTCAGAAAACGACTTACGCCCACGCGAGGATGCAGATCCATTAACCTGAGAGGGAGAACGATCGGGTCTCTATACTATTAAGTACCGTTATATTCGCGGTGTCTTCGACCCGCGAAAAATCTAGTTGAATTAACCACGCGGAGAGCCGCGGTGAATTTTAAAGGCTATGATTACTACGAGCCGGTTCAAACACGAATAGATTTTTCAATTCGCCTTTCTTGATCCGGCATAAACCTACGGTTGAGACACACGCGACGAAGCACGATATAAAAATTTTTTTTACGTAAAATGTATCCGATCCGAGCTTCGAGTATTATAATTATTGTCAAGAGGTTCGATCGAGCATTTATTAAAAAGCAAAGGACAGATATACCATCAATTTCGTTAACGGATGGTGATTAGTTGAAATTTCTTCTTACATTTTTGTATAACAGCTAGGTGAAACGGCGCTGCATAATGCAGTAGCGATACGTTAATTTTTTAGTGACGGCGCGAAGTGCCTTGCTCAGATCTGTCGTGAGATTATCCGATTTAATTTACCGACATGATGTCGTTTGCTAATTGCGCGCGGTACTCGTAATCATTGCCAGCGATTTTACATACGAGCCTTGAAGCAACTGTAAAAGCGACGATATTCATCCAATCTGACCCCAACCTCGTCCAGCTTGCGTAGATGCGTGCATGCCGACTGGGTTAACTCTCTGACCCTCGCAAACCATCTGCGTCCGGCGACGTTACTCGAAACATTTGCTAACCAGC
This sequence comes from Tetramorium alpestre, assembly GCA_021460005.1. NCBI lineage: Eukaryota > Metazoa > Arthropoda > Insecta > Hymenoptera > Formicidae > Tetramorium > Tetramorium alpestre. Next base: position 1,169,220 of record JAJVSH010000001.1, read on the forward strand.
TTCATATACCTCCGATTTCCTCTTTCACTTTATCTCTTCCTGTCTCTTGACTGTTTCGGTTAGCAATTTCCTAGTTAATCATAATGAGTCATTTTAGTAATGCTCAACGGCAACCTCTTGTATATAAATATATATATTTTTTTTACAGTTTTGATACATAGTAAATTTCCTATTTTCTCTTTGTCTCTCTCTTTTTGTCATTTTTCTTTCCTATTATCATAAATAATATTATTTTATATTTTGGAAATTTTTTCTACTTTGAATTTTAATTGTTTTTTTAATTATTTTGAAATTTGTTTAGATAATGTTTAATAAAATGTATAATTAAAGTATATTAGAAATAATTGCTGTCATCTGCTACGCGCAATGCTTAATTTTTATTTTATCTCCGATATGTATTCTCTAATGGCATTTCGCTGCTAGCGGCTCTTTTCCCAAAGTCCATCCATTTCCCAAGTAATTAACAAATAATCGGTCTTCTCCCAAAGATATCCGGGCGAACGTGTATACCCACTGAGACGCGCGTGCATTTCGCAATTATATTCCGCGACTTTTCAACGCCGCGGCAAATTGCGATTGGCCGTTCATCAACGTTCCCCTGGACGGAGCTGGCAGCACGACGGAGCTAACTACGGATACTTTTCCACCTTTATCCTCGATAAGCGTGCTCCGTGCTCGCGCCTTGGCCGCGGAGCGATTATGGTTTTCAACGTTCAGCGCCGCGGCCCGTAACGTTTCTCACGTTTGCGTAAGACGATGAATCTTTCAACGCTCGTCGAAGAAGACGTGAAAAAGGCATCCCGCCGTGCCACAGCGGAGCCGTGTAATGAAACAAGAGGAGATACGGATTAATTCAAGGATATAAAATTATGCACGAACACACGGCTTTCGATTTATAATAGCAGTAAACAATAGTAGCGGGATAAAATGATAAAAGGCACGTAAGGTTGAAATTCCTTTTTTCAAATAAATGCATTAAAAGATTGTGTGTATTTATATAATTTTATGAGAGACTTTCAGATGTCTGCTATCTCATTAATCATATTGATTACTCCTGTAGTTGTTAAAGCCGTGATTGGAGAGGCACTTTAAAAAGAACATTTGTTCTGAAAGAGATGCATTTAAAGTTTTTATTTCATTCTGATATACTTGAAGGTAATTACGACTTCATTAACGGTTAATAGTCTTTAAATAGGTTTATGCGGCCTTTTTCTAGCAGTCGCCTCAATTAATATAAGGAATGCATGCAGAGAACTGACAGGCAGTAGGAAATTATCATGGATACAATTGCGAAGAACGTTCCGTTGCGTTAAAGAATGCGAAAGGATGGTAGATGGAAAGGAGATAACGCTGGTAGCTGCAATATACTACACGGTATCGACACCCCGATACTTTATGGGACATAACTTGTTTATCAAACATCGTATCGAGAAATAGACAATCAGTATTTAAGCGTTCCTAGTTAAAGCTAGCCCATAATATTCTCCTAGCATATTAGCGCTAAAAAGTAATCGCTCGAATTTTCGTTTACGTAACTTACATTGGATCGATAGATCCGAGACACTTCGTATAAAATATTATTTTAGCGAAATTCAGATATTCGTCGGAAATCTAGTTACGACGTGATATCAAATTAAGAAGCGACGAGTCGAAAAAAAAAATGATAAAGTCTTTATTTCCGTGAGAGAAGGTGGCGCGATAATAAAAGCGAAGAGTCTCGTTTTCATTTCGAGACTCATGTTCAATTCATGTGAGCGCAGCTGGATTTTCCTCCGTGAAAAGATCCGTGCATTTATAATCACGACGATGTTGATATCGTCGATGCGCGGCCACCAGGAGTCCCGCTGCTCCTCGTTGCACTTCGCTCCCTCGTCGGCTTGCGTAATCCACCTCGAGAGACCCACGATGTACCCAACGTATCGGCTATCTTGCGGCATTAGTGCTTTACTTATCTTACGTTACGTACCGCAGAGCGAGAGAGGCCGGGCGTGAAACCGTGCGCTAAACAACTCGCGCACGTACTCGCGACGATTAATATGCAGCACGATACGTGATATCGCCCATGCCGCGAGATCTTCCGTGCATTCTAACACGTGTCCCGTCCCGTAAAAAGATAAGCCAGCCGCTTTTTACGTTTGGACGAAATTTATCAGCGTCGCGAGCACGTCCGCAATCGATCATCGCGCTTTCATGTTCGGCGCGACGGTGGATATCATCGTGATGCAAATACACTTTCTCTACGTGGATATAGATGTAAACCTGACGATTACGAAAGTAGCTGAATGTAAGAGAATTAAATTAATCACGTATTTTATTTTATGTATCGTTTTGTGAGCTCAAGTACTCTTAAATCTTTTATCATTACAGGAAAAAAATTACGAAAGAAAAAATTAAGAGTACCTCAGACATATTTCTCGTGAATTTATTAAAGATATTTAGAACGTGTAAACGTTCAAATTTCATAATTACTTAGAATATTTTAATGGATATCAGCATAAGCTTGCTAGATTTTTAGATACTTAGATATGCATACCAATTTGAAACCGATTTAATAATTTTTTAATTATTATATCAAGAGTCGCAGTTTTCTTTTATTTTTTTTTAATAAGAGAAAATTAATGGTTTCTACATTTAGATTTGGAAATATATATTTCAAATCAGGATACAGACCAACTGCGGGTATTATATAGCGTTCCTCTCGATGTATCGTTTCGAACATTGGCAAAATACACGACACCATTCGATATCGTTATTCCTGCTCGCCTTATGGCTTTTTTTCTTTTATTTTTTGAGGCACGCACGCCTCTTGACTTACGAGCCGACCCGGTTTCTTGTACTTTTCCAAAGTCCTGCCTTCGAAAGGACACTCCCATGCGATATTCGGCAGTGTTTCCTTGAATTGTACGTCACTTCGGGCGATCATAAATCATAACACGCGCAGTTCGTATAAATACAGTGTATTAATTCAGCATTAAAGCTTAAATTATTGGACTGCATGGCAGCGGCACGACGCCTACGGTGATGATGGGCTGGTTTAAAGGAAGCCTGAAGAAGTTCTCGCCGATAGAAAGCGCGACGTAAACCATCTTTGAAATTTGGAGGATTTACTTAAGGAGACGGGAATTATTGTGAAAATTATATGAAGCATGCTCTTATTATTCTTGACTGTAATACTTAGATGCTGCTACTCGTTAATGATTTTAATTAGATACATAATATATTCTTATTATAAAACTGCCTGACTTCCTTGTTTCGATTTCGCGGTTGAGAATGGTTCATTAGTTGAGCATCGCGAAACACGGTTCTGTATCGCAGAGAAACGTTAGACGGGAGACAAATCCGTGGAAATTGACTTTTCGATGAAGAAACGGCCTTAATTGACGCGGCTTTCTACGGAAATTCGCGGGATAGACGCTGTCGCGGGACGCGCTAATTGATCGAAACAATTGCCGAGGCGGAATTAATGTCTTATCAGTGACACACGTCGTTACCGGTATGGAAAATTATCTCGACAGTGCACTGGGAAATATATAAATGCTTGATAAAATATTTTCGCGAAACGTGGCATTTGAACTTAATGGGTTGACAGAAGTCATCTCGTCGCATTGTTTTTGCGATTCTCATTTCGCTCACAACATTATTGGAAATACTTCATCGAAATGTATCTCTCTCAAGTTCTACTTTTTCAAATCATTCTATTAAAAATGATCTTTCTTTCTCTCTTTTGCAAGGATAACAAGCTAGACAGCTTTAAATAATATTCGCATTTCAGTTGTCCATTGCAAATGTCAAATACTCGAAAGTAATATCACATTCAAACAGCTTACAATATAACATCTATTGCCGCCGCTCCTCGTTTTCATTAAAAAAGCCAAGCTAAATTGTCTGAAAATTTTATCTTGGCGCTGAGAATTATTTACATTCTATGCAAAGCTGTATAGCTATGTGACTTTATTAGTACATTTTAGCACAGTAAAACAACTGTTTCCATCCTGCTTATGTCAAAATGATAAAATGTTATGAAACGAAATATTATGCCGAAATGTGCATGAAACGTTACGTTCGTTATTTATTACTGCGAATATTATTCGGAATGTTGCGAATACTCAAAACTGAAAAAAAAAAACGTATACGTATATCAATGTTTTAATATAGACTTCTTTTTACTGATGTATGTTTTATAAATTTATAATCTGATTTTGCCATTAATTGTAATGTCAGTATCTTTGGACCTAAGGCATTTAATATCGAGACAAGTAAAGACGTTTTTACTTGCAATTGGCATGTGCGAATGAAATTTCGCGTGCATTTGCATACCGCGTGTAATCGCGATTGAATGTCGCGTTCTCTTTAATTGGGAGTGCGACGTATGTGCCCCGCAGTTACGGGAACGACGAGGGTAACGTATCTTTGTCTGGGCGTGGACCGATGGTCTCTCGGGTATTTCATTGTCCACTCGGTGTGGGTGTCAACGCCCCCGTCAAACGTTTCGCCCTCGCATACGTCCCGCAAAAAGAACGGACAGTACTTTCAGTCGAACGTTATAATTAGATGCGATCCAAGGCTCGTAAATATAATTTCGTGTTGTGCCTTATTTACGACTGCGGCGAGAAGTTACCGCTGCTTTGAGAATGAAGAGAGAGCGCGATTGAAGTTTTTCGGTCGCGCAGTAATTTCGCAAAATTTCCTTTTGTAGATGTGTGTGATCAATTTCGAAGGTACGATTAAAGTAATCACCGTTTACTTTGGCTTTCGAGTTGTTACGTTATTATTTTATAAAATGATTTAATTCTTTATTATATTTTATATCTTTCTTTGTATTTTGATATTTTTTTTTTAGATATAACTATCAAATTTATAAAATCTTTTATGTTATGATAAAACTTTTTTTACATCCAGCCTTGACAGCGGCAAACAAATTTTACGCGTTCACATTTCTACTTTAGTTTGTCTTCGCTAATAAATAATCGGCCGGAATGTTACAGCATCACATATTTACATATGCAGATACATCCATCTGTGTTCTCCACCCGCGCTTTCTCTCTTTCCCTTTCTCTCTCTCTCTCTTTCTCTTTCTATCTTTGCATACAAATCCCACGCCATATCTACAAAGGCAACTCTTGTACTGATGAATAATGGTTAATAACTTAACGTCCGATCGATCAACGCCTTGCTCTGTAGCGCGACATATGCACCTGCGGCAAACATTGCAGTCAGCCGAGTCGACCGGTGCGATTGCGATCGATTTCTTTTGGAATTCCGCGGCAAAGGATGATCTCTCTTTCTCTTTCTTTTTGCGGTGGCATACTTTTTTGATCACCGCGACATTACGATCGATCGGCGCAAAAAAGCACGACAAGTACCGTGATCGTTTGTTATTATTACAGGGTATCGTATTACCTGCAACTTCACCATCGGCAGTTTTGTCCGCAGTTTCGTCAGTGGATAAAATATAGTGCTCGTCGCGGAGCGTTTCGTAAATCTTGTGAAAGTGAGCAGTATAATAATCAAAAATATTAGTGTAAAATTTAAAAAGAGTTATGTTTTAGGAATTTAATTTAGGAAATATTCAAAAACATGCTGAATATTTTTTACAAACGATATTGTATATGACATAATCATATAAAGAAATGAATTATATTTTATTTTATTTTATGAATTATATTTTATTTTATGAATTATATTTTATTTTACGTATAAAAAGCTATTTGATAAATATTTCTTTTCTTCTGGAATAAACGAATATAATATTGTAAACACTAAAAAGATACACGGTGTATTAATGCTAATAATAAGAACAATGATAATATGAACAATGGAAAAAAAAAGGTTACATAGTTTTCCCACAACGATCAGAAAGATGATTGCAATAATGTCGGATATTGACATTAGGATACGATAATGAATGTCGACAAGTTTTAATTATCGTGTTAACGTCCATGTATAATGTATCAAATAGTTCTTTCAGACGGGAGATACGGAGACTCTCCCGGTGGAAATAATTTGCATGATGCCTGCGTGTAATATATCTGCAAGACGCCACGTTAAACTTCATGATTCTTCCGCAAAGTATGCGCGTCGTTCTATCGCACGATAATTAAGTTAATTACCTTCATGCTGACTTAGCGCGTCGTACGAGTCAGTCGGACGAAGCATAAACTGCACGCATCGACGTGATTCGTGTACTTATCGCGACTTTCCTGGAGAGTACCGGCTGCGGAGCGACAGCCGATGATGGATGCCGTCATGTTCCCTAATCTTTTACCGCGGCGCGGCCGTTAAAACATGCTGCAATTAAAAAAGAACCGTTCGGGAACCGTTTAACCAACTTGGACAACGCCAGCACGCCATCCACCTTTCTTTTATCGGTTTTCCTTCGCATAGACCTCGACGAGCGGATATAAAGCGTACTTTATGGGCCGTGCCCTCGGAGCCCGGCTGAACGTCGGGTATTAATTATTAATTCGCGATCGCGTTAAATAAACATTAATTTCTAATTCTACAGCTCATCGGCCGACGGCGCAATAAAAGTGCGATTAAACTCTCTGCGTTACGTTACATCGTAACTGGCGCTTTCGTCATGTTCTTTTTTTTTTTACAGTTTCCTCGTAACCAATCACCCGGCAGAGCTCTCGCAAAATCGGTCACGATTTTAGCGTAAGCGATGTAATCCGTCGGGCGTTCGCGGCTCAACCGAGATTTGTCGGAGAGAACATTCTCACGGAACCGCCGTTTCCGCGAATATCTCCGAGTTTCGTATCCTGACAGGCTCATAAAACACGGTATGATGAATAGTAGCGGATTATCATGCTGTGTACGCCGGGAAATTTGCTAAACGTCAACGAGAGTTTTTTCCCCCCCGTCGAACTGAACGGTGATAAGCTGTTAGGTATACTTAAATCATTCTAAATGCCGCGTTACGACGGCGATTTCAAGCGTATCTCTTCTCGTTACCCGAAATGAAACAAAAATCACCATTATTGACGCCGTCGTCGCTTTTACGACACGTAAATCGCTCCTAGGAGTGCGGCGGCGTCCGTCTAATGTGCGAAGCGCGCGGGCTAAATAATACGCAAAATCAATATAAATCACTTGCACATGGGACGAGTGCGTGACATTTATGCTGTCGTGTCCGACTTTAATTTACCGCTCGTCGGCCAACGTGTCGCGTTTCATCGTGATATATTGCAAGACATTTCTTTGTGGTCAGTTACGTACGAACGTGAATTCAATTGCGCCCTATGCAACGCTATGCGAAGCCGCGCGAAAATCGCGCGAGCGGAGCGCGACGAAGGCTTTCTCGTCGGCTCCTCTCCTTCGACCGCGAGCGATGATGAAGTTATCAAAGAACTCCATAAATCAACGGAAAGCTGCGTCCTGTCATAAATATCTCTCGGTGAAAAAAAAAAAGGAAACGATGTCATGATAAAGTTTCACTGCCGATTCGCTCACATTGCCCACGTCCGTCTGCCGCGCCGGTCGAATATTTCGTCGAGATTTCGCCGCGATTTATGCGCGGGGCACGCGCGAATCAATTATCATAATTAATAGCCGGATTATAAAGCTGGCGCGCATTCGCGGGGCTCTTACATGACCAGGCCGTTCGCCATCCTCTGGCTGGCGAATAACAAATCTCTATTGATCGTTCAGACGGCGACTATTGGCCGGCTTAATTAATCGATCCGGTATTAATCGGTACGAGTACATTGCCGTGGCCGCGCCGTAAAGTGGAATTATGCCGGCGCTGCTTTGGCACCGACATAATGAAGAATTCCACGGACGATTTTCGAAGGAGTAATTTCTCTTGCCGATAGATTGGATTAAATCGTCGCAGATTGTAGAGTAGTCCTCTTAATGAGGCTTAAGTGGTCGTACCGTCACGTTTAAGCCAATTTTTTGCGATGAAAAAGAAGATTGAATTATGAATTTGCATTTTATTCTCTGAGAACGTTTAACGAAATTCGTTTCCTTTGAGAATATCGTCTCTTTTAATTCGTGCCATAAGTTTTTCGGTAACGTTAAACCGATTAATATTTATAAAAAGAATCGATACATATGAGATTTTTTTACAAAATGCCACATTAAAATAAAGGAGAAATGAAAAGGAAGTAAACACAAGCATACAAGGGAATAAAATAACTGAAGCTGTTGCTTGGTTCCTTTTTAAGTAGAACCTGTTTATGTGAACGTCGATAACGCGACGTCATCGTAATTTATCGAGCATTAGTACAGTGGCATTTGCAAGTCAGGTGGTAGTGTATTAACTTCGATTACCTTGTGCTCTTTTCTTTCGTGAACCGGGTGAATAATTGCCTGTACTTTACCGCACTGTCCGACGCATAATCGCATAACGCGCTGTTGTAACGCACACGTGTACGTTCGAAGGGGAGAAAAAAAGGGGATACGTCCGTGCGCGTACACGTACCAACAATAAATTTACATAGCGATGTAATCGCCAAAGAACAAGTGACCGAACAAGAAGATTCTCTATCTGCATGGTAGGCAGTAAGGAAACACCTCGCTGGTTAAAACGATACGCTCGGCCTAACGAGCCGAAGGGAGAGCGTGATGCAGATATGATTGCAATCATCGATATAGATATAACTACCGGGCAATAATCGTGGTGAATCCGACAATGCATTTTATAGAGTTTAACAGTCAATTAAGGCCCCGCAATATGAACGTGCCGAAAGCGATTACGATCGCGAAAGTGATTATGATTCACATCGTTAGTTGTCTTAATGAAAGCGGGCATTAATTGTCGAAATCATTAGTTCGTGGAAGCGCGGCTGTAGCATTGTAATTACTTTATCTGGCTTTATTTACTGATAATGATTACAGAGCGATCATGAATTATGTTCGAGATATGTCTGAGACTTGTGTATTTAACTGAAGGGAATGCAGATTGAGATATGTGTGCTTTATGTTGCAGGTGAGTATTCGCACAGGCGGAATCTCATTCACGCGAGGCTGCGATATGTATCGGTGAGTCACCCTATGATTTAATAAAACATCGATGATCAGAGAGCGCATCATGCGCTATCAATATATTGGCGGTGTATGTTTATCTCAAGCAATTATCGTATTTAAATTAGTTCTATGAACGTAACTTATCGGAGCTGTAAACGCTAATTATAAATTATGTGCACGTTTAAAATAAACCTGACAGAGATAATTCAGAAATAATAGACAAAATAACACGTAATAATATATGATAATGAAAAAAAAAAGTTTTAAATAATTTATAGTTTTGAGATTAAGTTCTACAAGAAGTTCTAATAGCACATAATACACACAGCAGTAGAAGAGTTTAAATTATAACATTTATCTCCATTTCCGATGAAATTCATTGCATCGGAACGAACAACCGTGAACTAGCCGCCTTATTTAGCGAGCTTTCGTGTGGAGGCGTTATTAGCTGGCACGAGAGTTCCTGTTTTCGCATTACTGAGCCCACTGACACGATTGATCGCAATTATCAGACGTTCGCCATTATGCCTATAGAAGTTTGGTGTTCAAACGTGCGTGACAGTTACGGGGACATTTACAGAACTTCGTGACATTTTAATGTGATTATTTTCTGCATGGACGCAATCGAAACGTGTCTGTAAATTATAATTCTCGAATAACGTTGCGCGAAGCACTCGAATCTTTCGAAAGTAAATTACACGAATGTGTCCGAAACTATTCAATGAGATAAATGATCTCAAAGCTGTCCAGAATTTTACTTAATCTGCCTAGAGTTGCTTCTTCGTATAACTACAGTTTTGCAAGACTTATAATATGAAGAAATTGAATCGTTTTTATAAATTCTAAAACACAAACGTCAACTCGATACATTTTATCTCTGAAAATATTTTTACGTTTTAATAAAGGCTTCGGCTGCAAAGATAAATGTGTTCACGATGTAGGGTACGGTGAAACTGGCACGTTTATCATGAGCGAGCACGTGGATCGCGAGGGGAACTCCACGTTTCGAACACAGTCGTAGATTCGATCACTCATTAGTGCTAACGCTCGACGAATGACCGTTCCACCTGTCCACTTCGCGTGCAATTAGCCTTCCATTTAGGTAGACATGGTCCTCGAAACAACGACCACGGCTATTTCAGTCGGCGGCGCATGTCGAGACCGATGGAAAGGCTCTCGATCAGGCGGCACTCAATTTGGAGCTCCAAGCGCTCCGGCGAACCTTTCCGCGGTTCTCTATAAATGATCATTGTGGCCGCATTTGAATGCGGGCCCGCGATCATTATGCATAGAAAGCGCTCGCGATTACGGCTGTTTAATTGCCGAAGGAGCGGATGGCGTTGAACCGCGATCAGAGAATGACGTAACTCAAGAGAGACCCCATGGCTAACGTAGGAATTAACTTTGTGTTGGCTAGATATTTAATATTTCTCTTTGAAAGGTAAAAATTATGATTAGTCCTTAGTTCGCGACGTTCCCTGTTTTCTCACACGGCTTCAAACGCGCGTCTTTAAAATTTTTATTTTCGAATCATCGATTTCCACGTCAAGTCGTAACGAAAGAAGAATCGATGCGATTATCTCCCGCAGGATAGACAAAGTTTAACGCGTGATGTACAAGCACGAACTCGCCTTCCACATTATTTACGGTCTCAATGATGTAGCAATTAAAATTACACGATTCAAAGTATCTCTGATGATCGAGTCCTACCGACGTTATCGAGCAGGTGTAACTAAGATCGGCGGCGGTGAGTAGCGGCGGTCTCTGCGAGTCTTATGAAGCCGTTGTAAGCTCGCCACGGGGGTCCCATCGGCGAGGCGTGTTACTTGCCAGCGTGAATTACGCGCGGTTTTGCATTTACACTGAAAACCGAAGGAGATCGGGGCCGGGAAACTGATATTTATCGCGTCGCGAGCGCGCACGCGCAACCGCAGCGGATTCGTCGGCGATGCATGCCGCAACATCGTGCATCCCGAACGACGTCTCAATCGACACACCCGACGTACCGCGCCTGCTATTGCACGCTCAAGACTTTTTTGCCTCCGCCTTACGACGAGATTGTACAATAAATACGACCACGATGGCGCCATCGCCTCGGCTTATGAAATGCGCCGAGCGGCCGTGCGGACTGTCTACGAGTCTTGAGAAAATCCCACCCGGCGAGATCGCTTTTTTTTTCGTGGCACGGTGCAAATAAAATTTAAATGGCGAAGGTAGCGAGAGGAGTAATTACATGGAGTTAATGTAAATGACAGATTTACAAGCATTGCGATAATCGTGTTGGCGTACACCAGGAAATTGCGTGTCTGTCTCAGTTAAATTGATGGCAAATACGTCCATAATCCATTTAAGCGAATAACAAACATTTAATCCTCAGTAATTCTATCACTAATTATTGGTTTCGCGTGCTTTATATTAAATCGGAACTGTGTAATGAGATTTAAAGTGAATCTTAAAGTGAAAGCGAATTAGAATATCATTTTCTCTTACAACCTTTTGCGTATAATTTTTTTACGCTTTTACAAAAAAGACTTCGTCAAATTGGCAATTTTCTCTTAAAGTTCTCAAAGTGAACTTTACATTCCGGGGGGGGGGATCGTCTTTATCCGCTTGCTCTTTCTAATAATTATACTACCCTGCGCCCATATATGTGCTACATATTTCATGCAGTCTGTCCGTGCCTTGAAATAGCGCATTTCCTGGTCCGCGTACCGGCGCTCGTCCATCAGACCGAGCGCGATTTGATCAACAAATTGGTACAAATCTCCGTCAGGGCCGCGCTACAGCTGACCCCGACTCGATCATCGATCGATGCCAGTTGAGATGCCGGGCCGTAGCCCGTATCGCGGCCGTAATTAATGCCCGCGCATCAATTCACGCTAAGAGGGTCCATGAATCCGTGCGTTCCTGGAGGCTCATCAGGGAGCAATCGCTAGGTTCAAGACTCGGTGCTGCGCGCGGAAAAAGCTGTCTAAATCGTAGGGGGAGTCTTTTCCAACTGCGCGGGCTGTTTGCTCGGCCGACTCAACGTTTGTCCGAGGTGCTTCTCGCACGTGCGTTCACGTGCGCACCCGTGTGTGTGTGTGTGTGTGTGTGTGTGTGTGTGTGTGTGTGTGTGTGTGTGTGTGTATGTATGTGTGTGTGTTTGTGTTTGTGTGTGCCTGCGCGGGTGTATGCACGATATCCGTTGTGTGCCCCGCGTGTATGCGTGAACCACTGCGGCGGGATCGGGATCTCCCGTCGTAAGCGGGGAGAAATTAATAGCTCGGTATTAATTCTCACTGATTCTACCACGAAATGACTGGTTGCTTGATTCCATCAATCTGCGCGAGTAATAACAGGCGTGCCTCCACCTCGCCTCTTTTCTTGTGCGTCCATGATGGTAACGCGCGCATGCGGGACGAGCACCGTAATACCTAACTCGGTACCCTTGGTAAATATGGACTGCGAGTATGCGAGTGGCAGGCTCTAGACTTGCGAAGTCCAGGAATACTGTAACTGTGGCGAGAAAAATTCCACGTCTTCGCTTATGTGATCTTGCCAGGATTCTCAACAAATTCCGTTCTTTGCAGCGAGAAAGCGTTATCGCGGGCAATTGCTTCGCTTCCGTTTAACAATGGAAGAATTAAAAAGTAATATAGATGTAAATATCGCAATGCTTAATGCAGAAAGGACGAAACGTGATTCCCAACTTCTTTAAAACGAGAAGGTCGGCAGCCAACGTTTCAATTTTAAAATCAACGACGCACGATCGCGTTGACATCATTGATTGTTGAAAGGACAGCATCTGCCGGTCGATCGACCTCGAAGATTTGACTTATCCTCTCGTACGCGAAATGGGGAGAGAATGTCTCGAGTAATGTTCGAGCCGTTCGAGTAGGCGAGCCGGGAAGATCTATGCCTAGGATCCTCGGTAGGGTTTCAGCGAAATCTCCGGCTCGCGATTGTCGTTAAGCCGCCTCTGTAGCGTCTGTCGGCGGCAGCCGGTACGATGCGCTCGTACAGGTAGGCGCGCCGCTAGGCGCACAAAGCAACGTCGTTGCGAGCGGCCGTGTTACTCCCGGAGCATGCTGCTTTTATAATGGAATAGTTCGTGGCAAGAGCGATTTATCGCGACTATTTCCATGTCGCCCGCTCGCCGGATACCGTCTCGGTCCCCGCTCGGTTCACCCACCGCGGTCAGCGTATTCTTCTCGGCGAGGTCGCCGCGTTTCCCTCTACTGCAAAGCGCAACCCTACGTTAAAGTTCACTTGCGAGTTGAACGGTTATTGAACGAGCTATTTATTTTAAGAATAAATAATACGACAAATTTAAAAAGAATCTTTAATCTACAACATCGATCTACAAGGATGTTAAAAATTCTCTCTCTTTTTTTTGTCTTTATTGAATGTTTTCTTCTTGCCAGCAGACCCGTTTAGTTTCGAATTAAGAGATACGTTCTTAATTGATAGCGATTGAGATGCGACCGTGTTGTTTAATTTGCGATTCCAATATTCGACGGGCGAAATCATTCACGAATCCTCGAGTCTTCGTAGCAAAGGTCGAGCTGCATCCTCTCCCCTGTCGAGGAGATCGAGAGCGCGGCGAGTATATCGGTGAAGGTGTACTTGAGGAGAGTGGGTCGAGGCACGGATGAGGAGTCGTCGAAGGAAAGGTGAGCCTAAGCGAGCTCACCGAGGTCGCGGCCGTGCATATTCCAATCCTAACGACGACGCCTCTCCGCTCCCCGTCCGCGGGAGATCTCTCGGGGAGGCTCGCTTATTGCTCGTAAATTGCGCGCGGCTTCCGACCCGCTTTCTCGTTACTCCCGATCCGACCCCGCGCGATGTGTATGTAGATTGTCGATACCGATTTTTCCGACTGGGATCGCGCGAACCCGTCGATCGCGCGCGATGTGGATCACCCGTGCCGTTAAATCGATAAGCGACTCCGACCGCGCGTGTCGCTCGACCGCGGAAAACGTGTCTTGAGATCCAGACGGACGAGCAGCATTCGTCGAGACTCCGTGGCGCCGTGATATTCCGATAATTATTCGTTCGTTCCACTTTTGTGGACTTAACTTCGTTAGATCGTTAAGTGACGAGTTAAAATTTTATAACGCTCTTAATATGAGATTTATCGAATGCGCTGCATCGCTAATGAACGCATACACATCCACGTTTGCTTCTTTTCGTGCACAAATTTTTAAGAAGAAAATGAAAAAAGTTTATTATTTTAGATAAAACAGGTAGCATATCTCTAGTTTTTTTATTTTAATATATTTTTAATTACTTCTACAATCATATATAGCTTTTGTTATAAAGCCATCGTATTTCAGTTTATTACAACAATCGCTTGAAAACAAGTGATTGGAAATTTTTGCTAATGTAATATTATTAAATTTTAAACATTTATTTCTGTAATAAAATTTATTTACGTGCATGGACGAATAATTTATTTTCATAGTTTGCATAAGTATAATCAAGTAACTGCATACAGTGCCAGCCGTGCGTGAAGATATCAATAATACACGGTTTATTCTGCAGCGGATAACAAATGTAACCACGATAACGCGACGACACAAGCATTGGTATTAACGCGCAATATTAAACGGCCCTTAATTAGTCGAAATCGACCGGCACGATTACCGGCACGCGTTTTAATGTCTGATAATATCGTCTTGTTTGTGGTCTTTATCCCTAATCGGGCAGTCAAGACGGTCCGCAGATAAACGAACGTTTCTCCGATAAATTGGCATTTACATGCGTCGCTGATAAGGTAAATCGACCGGTCGGCGGCACCCACTTTGATAATATTCCTTACGCGATCGTTTATGCGACATCGAGAGTGCTCGCGTTTTCTCGTTAAAAAGTTTGATATCATTACCGGCGTTGTTATTTTCAGTATCGGACAATAACTCATGAAAATGTCCACTAGGATTATCAATACATCTAATATATCCATATACATATTTATTAAATTTTTATTTTATTAAATAAATTTTTATTCTATTTTATTAATAATGATGTGTTATTTGAAGATAAAAATACCATTTCGTTATTCAAAATAATACATTTTGTATAATGTTACAAATAAAAAAAATTGAAGAACTTGTATAAAATGCTCTAATTAAGTACGATTAGATATGAAAAGCAAGATCACTTTGCCATTTCCTTCTCATTCGCACAATTCCTACCTTGTATTTTGCAGACTTGAAAAATCTGACGATCCTAACTGCCGTGCCGTAACCGTAGTACATACACACATGCGCGTGTGTGTTTCTCTACGGCGAGCACGCGGGGGATGTCTGTTTGATTTTAATTAACATTAATTTGCATAATAGCTGAGGTTAGAGCCCCGCAGCAAGACGCAGCGAGCGGGGCCTTCTCCTCGGCGCGGCGCGGCGTTGCGTCACCGGCTCTCCTCTCTCGCGAGTCCTTTTGCCGCTAATACGATACGGCCAGACTGCTGCTCGTAGATCCGTGATCCCAATCGCGACCACGCACTACCTTGCCTTGCATCGAGACCTACTGACTCGTATTGCTTGCGTGATTCTAATATCACCTCCAGATGTGCGATCATCTGCCTAATAATTGCGCGAATGTAATTATGCTAATTTATCAGTAGAGATAACGATGCATTATTTATTATTCGAAGAGAAAAATATTATGAAAGCATGTTATCCAAAATTTTACATTTTTATATTTTTATATAACGTTATTGTATACTTACATTTATAACACATTATTACATTGTCAATCTTAAAAAATTTTAGAACAATAATCCAATTACATTTCTGATGAGAAAATGTGTCGAATCGATGTTCAAAAAACAAACAGTGATGGCTGAAATAAAAATATAAGTACGCAGCAGAAAAATTATCAATTTTCAAATATTGAAACGATAAATTCAGATGATAAATTTAGGTTTGATATTGTACTCTTACTTCATTATCATTTACTGAAAAATACTGATTTTTGCATGCAATTAAAAGAAGAATATCATCTTTTTAAAAAATAATCTTTTTCTACTGCATACCTATTATTTCTGCTCCATTGTATCTTTAATGACATTGAACTATCAGAGTTTTTCTTTCGTGATAACACAATGGAAAAGAAGGATTCATTTTGAAGCATTAAATTTAACTAAAGGCATGCTTCGTAGAAATTTAGATTTTGCGCAGCGACGATGCTGAACAATTGAATATCGATGCGCTAGAACACCGTCGATTTACGTCGCGTTTATTTTCTAATTCACAAACTGGTTGCACACGACGGCCGCACGTGTGTGCACCTTGCGTCTGTATCCGTCGCTGCTTCTCGATAATCACGGGCGACTCGATTTCACAAGCGCGAAGACTACTTTTACCATCGATCGTCTCGTTGCACGCCGGTACTTTACTTTCAAATTGAACGGCCCTCTCTGTGAGAATTCGCATAATACATCGTGCGGACACCTCGCGATCGTCGCTCGTGTCGATTCGATCGACGACGCCCGTTCGACCAGACACTCTTCTCTCTGAATATGCATGAGGCGGACGCACATGGGTCGTGCGCGAGTTCATGTCATCATTTCGCAATTTCTAATTGGTCCGCCGGGAGATACGCATTAACTTGTCTTAAAAGTCTGCACGGAATCTCCGCGAGGTGAAGTTTATCGCCTGTCAACACACAAGCACGTTTTGCATATATTCCGCAACGGTCTGAAAACATTAAACTCTGAAAGATAAAACTTACGTACTCTGGAATAAGGTACACTGAGAGAAATATTTTGTATTATGAATCAAAAGTTTTGTTGATATATGCTCAAGAAATTTATTTAGTTGCTGTAAACAAATATGTTATTTGCTTATATCATGTTAAGTCGTTTTGATTTAGAGGACAAAACAGAATTGTTTAGAGAACAAAACTGTTTTGTTCTCTAAACCAAAACGATTTAACAAGATATAAGCAAATAACATATTTGTTTACAGCAATTAATTAATTTCTTGAACATATATCAACAAAACTTTGGTTCATGATACAAAAACGTTTCTCTCAGTGTAGAGACGTATGACAGACGATTATAATTCCGATTTTTATTTTAATTTATAATGCTATTCTAACTGTTTTAGCTTTATTGTTTCAAGTCTGAAAAAATGTCGGTACACCGTAAACTCCTATGGGTTGCCCCTGCTTCTACTCAATATTCGGTTAATTTGACTAAAACAATGAGATAAAATTAGCGACATATTGAGTAAATCTTACTCAATATGTTGTTAATTTATCTATTTTAACTTCCATGTTAGTCAAAATTTTACCTTCCTTTTAGTCAAAATTAATGAAATATTGAGTAGGAGCAGTGGCGACCTATGGAGTAGTTAAAAATGTCTCAAATTGAGTGTAATTTGACATTACGAGTTTAACAGTGTAGTTTTTCGTTTTAGAGTGAAGATTGTATATAAATTCATACGAAATATGACACAAATGGACCATGCCTGATCGTATCTATTGGCGAGTCTTCTATTTATTTGATTATTATCAAGACGATTATCACTTACATGGTTTTTTTTTCAATTTTTACGTTTATTCATTCACGAAAGATGTAGAAAATTTATACAGTTACGAATTAATTTAATTAATTTAATTTATGATGTCACAATTGCAATGAAGGCTTTTTTTGTCCCTCAGTCCGAAACCATTTCAGAAACCCAATGTGTGCATATGCATGTATATGTACTTACAACTAAATGCAATCTACGATTATTCAGAGTCGAGCAGTTAAGTTCTTGCCACATGAAAATCTTCGTCATACGATCGAAAGCATCCGCTCCAGTTTTCGACTTCTAATCGTCGCGTCACGTCGCGTCGTATTGGGTGCATCACGTGTGTCCGACTCTAATTGTCCGTATTCACTAGACAGCGCTCGCCTGTCCGCGTGGGCTCGCGCGGCTGATTAAAACGCAATTAGTAGCGGCTCTAAGTCGGCCTCGCGCAGCGCTTCGTGTTACGCGATGGAGATTTTTTTCGCGGCCGTTGCAGTTCGCGCGGCTAATTGCGCCTCGCGATTCTCGCTATATGGCGTGACGGGACCTATTATCCGTTTCCCTTATCTGCGATCGTCTAACTCTCTTTATGTATTAGGCCCCCCTTATCCGCACGACTTTATCGCTCGCATCATCATCGTGTAGTAATGAGGATAAGTAATCGCTCTCCACGTAGTCGGCAGGATGTAACGTTGTAACGTATTAATAACAGTAATTGCCTGCCCTTAATAACCGTAATTGCATCTCTTATGCTGATGACACCCAGTTGTGTGATCCTATCTTAATCCGGACGATACTGAAAACTCAGTCTTTAAGCATAATGTCGTGATACGCTCGCCGCGCGTCCTCGTTTATTAAACTGGACGTGCATTAAACAGAAAGATTGCTTAATTGAAAACAGATTATATCGTAAGAAGGAGATTGCGCGTTTAAACGTCCAGATTTTATTACAGAGAAGCATTGCGATTTCATTGGTCAAAGATAAATTGAGATTAGAGTGGTCTTCTCCAAATTTAATTGTAGTCGAGTATTAAAGCTCGCCTTGTTCCCTCTCGACGTTCACCGTAATAAAATTTCAATCGGCAGCGAAAGGTACTCGTTCCCGACCATCTCGCGCTTTATCGCGCCTTTACCGAATGACCACAATGTGCAATTCAGGAAGGTACGTTTCGTATTTCCATATATCATTCTACGACAGCGGGCGATGCACGTTCGCCTGTTTTGAAACGGCTCTCAGGGCCGCGCGGCGACGGCGGCGATGGCGTTACGATGGGGCTTTCTGCATATCAACGAGCTATTGGCAAATCGCAACCGAAGGAACGAGGAGAGTGGGAGAGGGAAGTGGACCGATCCGATCCAGAGCGTTTGCCGATCGTTGCCGTTGTTTCAGATAAAAATGTACCCGGCGGCGGCGGAGCCTCTCGCGTTCCCTTTCTTCGCGAGATTACCTTTCACGAAGTGTCTGATCGGAACTCGCAAATATTGAAAAGAGACGCATCGTAGGGAACCTTTGATACGGCTCGTCACTATATTTTTACGTTTTACGTAACGTATTAAATATTACGTAAAGAATACAAGATGATATTGCATAAGACAGAGCGAGATATTATAATATAATCTGGCACGTTAAAAGGAACTGCCTGCTGTTACAGAGTTCTTTTAACGTTAGAATATTTCGGACTGTCATCAAGATGTATTTTAAGTGTACAGAGTATCTTTAATAATATATCATATTGGCTATAAGAGAATGATCACATCATTTTAATTTAAATTTTTTGCAAAATTGATATTGATTGATTTTAAGATTATCGCGCGTGAGAGTGTTCCGATTGAGAATCACTGAAAATGCTCCACTTTCTGTCTCTTTTTAGCGGTCTTTAGGTAGATGGAGCTTGCACCGATTCACGGGTGGATAATATTATATAACTATCATATGAGTAGGGATGGAGGTAATACCCAACCACTCTTGACTCTTTCGTGCGCTGTATCTCAATATGGACAATGATTTTTTTTTTGTGTTTTGTACTCACGTTGGACAGGATAATGTAGGATGAAAAAGAGAAACTTAAAAAAAAATGATCACGGAAAAATGAAAGGATCGCCCGAGAATTAAGTTATCACTGTATTCATGAACGTCTCATACATGAAATCTATGTAATCTGTTATAAAAATGTAATAGGTTCCTTCATTGTATGATACACAGGCAAAGTAGCTTCTATTTTCTAGTCAAGCTTAGCAATCAAAGAAAACAGTTTACAACTGTCGTGACGAATGCGGTAGTATTGACAAAGTATGATTACGAAAAGTCTGCGTAGAAAACACTGCAAGAAAAGGTTTCGATTTCGCCGTGCCGCAATCGAAACCTTTTCTTGCAGTGTTTTCTACGCAGACTTTTCCTAATCATACTTTATCAATACTACCGCATTCGTCACGACAGTTGTAAACTGTTTTCCTTGATTGCTAAGCTTGACTAAAAAATAGAAGCTACTTTGCCTGTGTATCATACAATGAAGGAACCTATTACATTTTTATAACAGATTACATAGATTTCATGTATAACATATATTAACGAGTTTCCGAATACACTTAACGTTAAAATAGATTCCGATGTTATTTTTGTGAAGTTGAAATAAAAATACTATATTTATTTCAACCGTTATCTTGACTCTCTATCGTCATAAATTCTCTTATCGCGCCATTTCTGTACGATTTTATTCGTCACGATCGCAAATTGTCTTCTCTAATAGAGCTAACGGATCCGGGATTGACGAATCCTATTTGAAGAGCCGCTCGTCGTTCTACATTGAGCTCAGTCTTGTCGATATGTAATAGAATGACGTGAATGCGAGCGTGCGAATTGAACGTTCATTTCGGTAAAATGAATTGTAAATTGCATTACCATCAAATCGAGCGATTTTGCTCGTAACGGAACGGAGATAACGCCATGGCTTTGACTGTTCTTCGAACAGATTTCGAAGAGAACCTTTATAATTTTTCATTACACTCGTATACCAAGAATGACGTCATGCACAGTTAAATGCGTAAGCGGCTTAATTGCGTGTTACACGCTATAAATAATATCAAGCCGCGAATTTCTTCGATCAATCTTCCCGCCCGGACTGGCCCACCGGTCGGCGGACGCAAATTTATCGCCGCGAAAAAGAAGTCGGCCGCCGTATTGCCGCGGCGATTAAATTGCGAGCGTGGATTAATTCGCCACTTTGCGGCGCGCAAGCATAAAAGTGACGATCGCGATAACGGGGGTAATAAACGGCGCGGTATTATATCCGCGGGAGCATCGCGCAGCATCGCACGTTTGACGCCTGAAACGTGAAATTTAACGAACGGTTCGCGCCATTTACGCCTGAAGAAACGCGCGCGACGTGATTTATTGCATTTCGTGGCGGGCCCCTATATATCGTGCCCCGCGTGCGCTCTCCTTAGATACGAGAGTTTTGCTTACAATGAAATATCTACCGGTAATGACGCCGCGCGATTTTTCCTGCGTGATTATTTCCCCCGCGCGACGCAGCGATTTAATAAATTCTCATACATGGTAAGCGTGCAGGAGCTTCGAAATTATCATTAATTATGATAATTTTATAATCTCTTATGGGAAGGCACATTTTTCTCTCGCTTGGCAGGCAAAATGGGGAAAGTCTTTCTCATTTACAACTATAGAAATTTCTCATTCTAGACATAAGATGATTATCTAGAGATCACCCACGTTCTAAATTGCTTTACTCATAATTTTATATATTTTTTTTTTAGCTATACACATACCCATATATGAATCCTTGAAATTTCTTCTTTCTTTATAAAATTTAGAATCTACTCTGTCTCTTCTTGATGACAAGAAAATATTAGTTTAAAAGAATTATTGTAATTTATAATCAAATTAATATGATACACATCGTAGTATGTATTTTACTCGTACATTATTGAGATGATAATATTACTTGTCTAATGTTGTAACACGATAAACTTTTAGTCATAGCGATATTTTATCACAGTATTGAATAATTAATAATAAACGAGTACAGTTTTAAGAGAATCCTTCAGAGTGCAGATCTTGGCACCGATCTTGATTTGATCTGCGATAATTAATTAATTTAATGAAATCACAGACACAGCAGACAGGACGATTCAGTTATTATGAAATATTTAGACATTTATACATGATTCATGCTAGCTGTGCAATTATGAATGAACGTTATATCTAGAGAGGCAAAATTATATTAAAGAAAAAAAAAACGATATGCACATTTTTTTCTTTCTTTTTCTCTCCTAAAACATGCAGAATTAAATTCATTATCAAGGTGTGGTTTCTCATTATAATCGGGATTCAATTTTTTCTCTCACGTCTATCCGAAAAATTCGTTATACGAGTTTACAAGTTTGTGACTTTTCTTTCTCGCAGTTTCTATTAGTTCCTAATGCGCGATCTCTCAGACTTTCGGCCGGCGATATAAATCAACGCGAATTACACAACGCGTGCGTGTACGTTAGTATGCACCAGTCTCTCCCGCTCGCCGGATGGAATAAAAGAAACAGGGCTGATTTGTAGATCGTTCGCGTGCGGTGCGTTGTAAAGCGCACGCAGATTGAAATCAGAGATGCGACTGAGATTACGTAGCGTAAGCACCGCATGTAACGTGGAGGATGCAATGAAAGGGATACTGTTGTGGGGCAATGCCGTGGAAAGAATCGCCAGTTTTTTTTACTCCCCTCCTCCCCTGCCGTCGGACCTGGTCGCGGATTTATGCGTGGACTCCTTGTGTCAGAGTCCCTCGATTTAAAGCCGGCTTCATTCGCCATCGCGCTCGAGACAGATCGGTTAATTTACGGTATTGTTTTGCAGCATCTCGCACGGACGTCTTATGAGATAATTAATGATTAGTAACTATAATTCATGGGAACGAGGAAACGAACGAGAGAAACGCAGCATTAAATGATGCAGTAACTGCGAAAGGTTTTATCAAAGCGAACGAATCTTCCTGTTACGTTTTATTACGAATAACTTTCTACAACTAACAATAAGAGAAAACATTTTTCCCAAAAATCATAGAATTAGAAGAATTATCTAGACTTTTGTATATTATATCGATCAAATGTGTTTTCTTAAATGATATAGTACTATATAATGATTTATATTATTCTTAATCTATATTATGCAAAAATAATTGATTAATACTTCTATTTATCTAAGTTAACTGTTTTTCTAATTATATTTCACCTTTTTCAGCTATAAATATAAATCTCAAGAGTTTAGAGAAATATTATTAAAGATTCAAATTTGTTCTAGATTATATTAGCAATATCGGTTTTTTAATTGTACTTAAATGATACCGTTCACAAAACTTTTAGAATACCTTTTATTACGATATACAATGATTCGCTTTTTCGTTTATTAGAACGTGAAATGCAAACTTACTGCGGCCTTTATGCGCAGTTTATGGCGACAAACTCGTTTAATTTATCACGCATTACGTATCTAGCAACTCTGAATGACCATTAAAACTTCCGTCAGTCATCACAAAAGTCACAAACACATGAATTTTACATAATTATTAAAATCTATTAAGGATACGGGGAAAAAGTATATCTTGAGCGAGAACTTTAAGAATTTACAAACCTTGTACAACTCGCTTCGTCGAATTACGCGACGTGCAACGGCGCCAAGTACGTGCCTTATGAAACACGCGAGCGGACACAATTGTAATTTAGGAGTTCGCAGAAAACGATAACCCGCACGACGCCGTTGACTGGAACATTTTCTTAAAAGCCAATGCGAAACGATCGTAATTTGCATTATGAAAGCCGGAGCAACCGCTTTCGCGATCGCTCGGCCAGGCGCCGTCGGTTTCGCAATCGGCTCGACCCGTGACAAATTATCACAACGTACGTCGTTCTTCGTTTCTTCCCGTTCGCGCAGGGTAGCGAAATGAAGGCGAAAGAGAGAAAGAAAAGGGGGAATTTCCCGCAGTCACGATCGCCGGCGAGGAACATCGTCTGCGAGTATCTCGCGGACGGTAACACAAAATTGCGCGATGCTGGTGTTTACGGCCCGGCCGAATAATAATTATTGGCCGCCGATCGCTCGAATCTCTCCGTGCACGCGCGCGAATTATTGACGGCATTAATCAGATAACACCGGGCCCCTCAAAGTACCTCCTCACGCGGGACACTCGCCGCGGTTTTTCGCGGGCGGAGGCGCGTTTCACGAGCGTGTTATGAATAACGTATGCCGTAAAGTCGCCGCCAGGATCCGGGTACTTACAATTATCATAAAGTGTCTAGGTGTTAAAAGGCCGACTGAAAACCGACATGCATACGGACAGGCATCCCGCTGATTTTTATTAGCTTCGGGTGCGTCGTAAAACTACTCAAATTAAGAGGATTTATACTTTTTTATATTTCTTTTACATTAATACTTAATAAAGCCCGGGAAAATAATTCATTCGGAGGAGAAGCTTCTGAAATTTTGCAATAATCGGTATACTCGGTTTCAAAAGAAACCGTTAATCAAACTCCCCCTGGGCGAGTCTTAATTTGATTCTGGAAAACGTTCGTACAAAGTAATTGTGATTTGTTAGCGCGACGTTCCTGCTTTTTTTACCAGGAGGACCGACTTCATTTTTATAATATCGCGTGTCCGTGCAGCGATTTATACAAGATTTGAACTTCTTTCTGCGCTAACGGAAGATGAATGTCGTTCTCGGAAAGCGCCGTCTTCCTCGGATCCGAGCCGCACGTTTCGGTCCAGGCGCAACAGTGTCGCGTGCGGCTCTAATTTAACGTAATTACTATTGGTCCAGATAAGTTTTTGCGGACGCGATATTCCCGGAAACCGTCTCTCTTGCATTCAGCCGCGGGCTTGACGCGCCGCGGTGGTGCGCCGTTTGACGTTCCACCTGCCGCCTCACACGGCACACATATGTCAATATGTGGAATAAAAGCGACCGTCCGTGTTGCTCGGGCGCCGTCAATCCCCCCGGCTTGTTATCGACGTTCGTTCGGCCGTGAATTATGCCGATCGCGAGCACGCGACCTCGCCTAGATGAGGAGGCGGCCTCAAGACATCGCTTCCTCGATTACTCGCGATTAAATCCATTAACTTCTCGACGCGTCGTGAACGCGGATTCATGCGGCTCCTCGTTAAAGTGTCGTGACGTCCGTGATGGTGGATCAAGCGAGCACCCGTGAACCGTGACGCGGTAAGCTTTAAACGCGAGCAAATTGTGCCAATTAAGACTTCCAGTTAATTAGAGGTCTTCCGTCAAAAGTTGGCAATTATGCGGCTTGAGGTGAATATTCGTGGAAACGATTTCCACTTTTCGTTAATGAAAGAGAACCGATCCTGTAATTAAAAGAAATTGATTAAAAATGAATATATTGTGCATCTTTTCATTTTATTTTTTTCCGAGATCGAGTAGCTTCAAGGTAATGCTAACATTCTACAGAGTTTCATTCGCTACGATAACACATGTACAATAAAATGAAGAGACTTACTAATTAAAGCAATAGTTCGAAATAATCCAACGGACGGGAAGTTCCCGCTACGGCGACAAAAGGAAGATCGCGAGAAGTTTGCTAATGCGGTCGTCGCGCCGTGAATGTCTTTCCCGTTCGCAAATCATCTTCACGTTTAGAAATGCGTCAGGTGTTCTCGAAAGAGGATCATCCCGCATCGGCGATCCGCTTAACGTACGGCATTATCATCGGCCGCCGGGAGGATTTACTGGCAGCGCACCGGCGAGGAAGCGCCCCGGGCGCCGCATACGGCCGTCAGTAACGGCGCTTTGTGATATTTATGAATAGTTGTTTAACTTGCACTCCAGCAACGTTTGCGTCGCGCTGCGCAATGTGTACGTGGGCACGCACAGCGGTCCACTCCCGTCGTACTTGAATAAAGCGAGAGGCACGAGGGGCTGGTCGCGTTCTCGCCACGCCGCGCCGCGCCGCGCCACGTCGTGTACGTACCAGCGTGGCGAGCGGAAGATGCTCGGCGATGCACCTGTACGCGTAAATCCAACTCGTCGTACTCCCACGCTAACGTTGAGCGAGAATGATGTCGTACTAAACTGTACAGCTGTCACGCGAAAGGAGGATCACGCCAGGGACGAGGAGGGAACAACGAGCGCCGAAGCACGGACGATCTCATTCCGCTTTTCGTTCTCTTTATTAATTCGGAAGTGGCTCGACTTCGTGTCGCATAATCCGAAAGTATTTGAAAGTAATCTGAAGTAATTGAAAATGAATTCGTGATTTAAAATTAACTCAGGGAACAGCAGAATATAATATAATCACTTTACACAATTCGAAATTAATTTAAATTGGAAACGAATTTGCGATTTGAGATTAATTTCAAGGAACTCTGTGCAGAACAAGCACTTTCAGCAGTCTGAAATTAAGTTAAAGTCGCCTGGATTTTTAGGCAGTGTTCCCTCGGCTACAATAATCGCGCGCTGCTCCAAGCGGAACTTCGGAGAGTTGACTTCAAAGTGAAATCACCAAGTTCCATGTACATTTCACGGAGAATTAGAAGCACAAATCTGACGCCTACTCGCGCGTATCTCATGTTTTTATCGGGCGGATCGCCGCACTCGTGCCGCGCTCACATGGACCTCCGCTCACGCTCGCTGTACATGCCTTTTCTCGTATCGTTCGCACACTAATCTTCGGGATAATGTATTCCGCGGCTCGAAGATACGGCGGCCTTACCATACGGCTGCTCGCTCGCGCCGCAACAGCAGTGTTGCAGGTTGCGGACGAAGGTCGGGTCGGATTATCGGTTAGCGTGATTTGTTGAAGCATCGTGTGTAATGAGATCTCTTATTCGTAAACGGGATTTATAAGATCGATGCATACGCTTTTGTAAATCAAGCGGCACCGTTAATGTTTTTTAATGCCACCCATTGTCGAGGAGAGAGAGAGAAATAATATTGAAAAAAAGTACTTTCTTCAATTTATCTCGAATTTCAAGAAGCTTCTTAGGTTAGTTTTGCTTGTATCATTATTCTTCATCATTTTATTCACTCACTCGATATTTCGCTGATTACGGCGATGTGTCGGCCAGACTTTTACTTAACTAAACGTTACTTACTTCCACGAGAGCGTCCAGAGAAAGGCGTATCGCGATGGTTCTTAAGAAAGTCCTGTCGACGGGGCGCGTCTGAACGTGGTCGACAGTATTGCCGGTTTCACGTCAAGCCACGTCGAACGTTAATTAATTATCCCTCACCCATATCGCACGCCTCGTTAGCTCGCGACGTGACAGAATATCTCGCGAGTACACCGTTGCGCAATCTCGCTTCTCCTGAGAAGCCATAAATGGCAACGGGCGGGCGGAAAAGCATCACGAGATGTATGTTTGTTGACATTGCGTTTAATATCACCGTGGCTGCGATTATGGACAGAAAGGTCGAGACTTCGGTTCGGTCACGAGTCGGTTATGATAGGTTGCATGAGTCGCGAAAGTTTTCGATTGCTTTTCTTCTAAACTTGAATTAAACTATCGAAATTGATAATTAATATCTCAATATATTTCGTTTTTTTTTCTAAATTTTAAATTTATTGATAAAAAAGAGATAAAATAAACAAAATTCCATTTATTCCGATTTGTTATATCCATTTAATAACTAGATATTAAGATATTTAATTAATTAGATATATAGATATATTAATTGGATAACTAGGCATTTAATAATTAATCTTTTAATAATTAGATCAGCAATTGTTACGAAAAAGAAATTATAATAGATATATCTGTCTGCAGACAATTTTTCTCGTACACGTTAAAAGTATATAAAATAAAATTAATTTCTAGGAAATTTATATGCATTCGGAGATCGAGTAACATTACCGAACGCTAACTGCGACATCGATCGATATTTCAAAATGTCTAATGAAACGCAGAACAGAACAGAGCAAACGATTGCGTTATGTAGGGCTATTTCTATTTTTGGACATTATGACCGCGGTAAAATCCATTGCTGGACTTATTTCCCAGTCGAATTGCTATTTACGTACATCGATAACGCTCGTTTTCTGCTACACGACTGCAGGGAATTGCATTTATTTTGTTGCATCAACCACGGTCTAATTTCTCGCGCGTAAAAGATCGACTTGATAATTTGATTGAGCGAAGAAGAAATGTTACGATCTGGATTTCAATCTTTCTCATAATGTAATATCTTATTGTTAGCTATGCTATTTTAGTATGTGTACGTTTTAAACACAGTAATTTTTAATCATTGTCACAGAATCACTTAATTCTATATTTTCTTTATTTTCTTACTTCGTTGAGTTGAAAAATCGAAATTGACATATTAATTTATATATTTATAAGCATCCGCGCTATATGACAATTTCCTTTCTGAGAGTATTTCTTACAATTTTTTGCCGCTAATCTTTAATTCGGCCTGTCAATCACATATAACCGCTTATATCTTTTCGTATATTTCATTTCTATGGTTGTTCGACATTATTTATAAGCACCCATCTAATTTGAAGTTAAGACGTCGTCTCTCTTGATTGATGGTATTACGAGTATCTTGGCGCTTCTCGTGCGTGTGGCGCATAGAAAGATAATAGATTAATAGAAGAAAGCGGTATTAACGTCGCGAGTCAGAGGTTAATATCATTACAGCGTATTCTTTGTGAAAAGTCATTACCTCTGACAGAAGGGTACTCCAAGTAGACCGGGAAATACATCGTTCCTTTAACGATGCGCGTCTTCGGGCCTAACGAGCGTTTACCTTGTCCCGACGCAGCCTCCTTCCGTGCTCCGAACTTTCACATCGCCCGCCGTACCGTATTACAGGTGTAAGGGGTCGGGTGCCATTAGAGTTTTACGCGGTTAATGTGCAAAACCGCCATATCGGGCCCGGTGGGCGCGCGGCGCAAATACGCGCGCGTTGCGAAGTCAGGTCGCGCGCGCACGTAACCCTCGTGATGAATTATACGCCTCGATAAGGTCGTGCGCGTTAATTTATTATCCGTGTAATCGCGGCCCGCCGTCCCTTTTCCCGGGTCGCGCGGCAGTCTCTCGCGTAGTGTATGCATCTAGGAGAGACAGAGAGGGAGAGAGAGAGAGAGAGAGAGAGAAAAAAAGAAGAAGATAGTCCGTCCCGCGGGATGGTTGCGGGCGCGGGCGTGGGGTGATGGGAAGAGCCGACCGCGCGCGCGGAAAAATTGCAAATTTATTGACCGCACGCCCGGCCGTGCCGCGGAGAAATCCGTACGTACGTGCCGCGCGCGTGCTCTTCTCCGCGCTCCTCCCTCCGCTTCTTCTTCCTCCTCCTCTTCTCTCACCCGGTCGAGCGCGCAGGTGAAACACGCCTGCGCTAGTTCTCGCGAAGATTAAACACCTGCGACAACGCCGCGGGTCTGGAGACTTCGCAGTTTTCCCGGCGGTAAATTAAACGGCCGTTTCTCATTTTCATTGTGCAATTGAAAGCCAGATGAGCTAAATGAAACGTTTGCGAAAGGCGCGCTACAGCTACAGTAAAATCAGAAGAATATCGCGCAAATGCATGAAAATTGAAAGAAGTCTTGGCGATTCGTTGTCGTATTGAATGCATGGATAAATCTATCCAGTTGAGATCACTTGCACACGTTGATTATTCAGTGACATTTTGAACGATGATAATGATGTAATTGTGAGAGATCGAGCGGGAGCGAGGGAGATCCCCGCCAAGTCTCAACTGTTTTTTCTCGCCGAAAAAAAAGAACGTGCGATAGTTGAAAGGTTAATCAGCGTTGAAATCAGTTCGTTACCGCGGATGATATTTATGATAACCAATGATACTTTGTATGTAGATTTCCGTGACGTAACAATTGAATATTCAACATACGTTATTTCGATATGTTGTTGTCCGTGCAACCTTTCGCATGAATGGTACACCATCTGGGTATCGACGGTGAGGCGAGCGCGATCATAAACATTATTTGACGTGCAATGAGAGATGCGGACTTCTTTAGCTAAAGATTAACTATCTCGGAGAAATACTTAATGCTTGTGCAATCATTATATCTTACGACTGAAGTGTACAAAGTATCTTCGAACAATCATCATTTTCCTGATTTACGGATATCTTATGCTATTCGATAGTAATCTCTCCTTTTTAAATGACCAATCACACAAAAATAATTAATAAAAAAACATACATATATTTCGTTCTCGATTTTCTTTCTTCTCACTTCGATGAAAGTTTAATTTTAATTCTTGTTTATGAAAAATTACGAAAAAAAATGATTAAAAATTACAGTCTTGTGAAGAAAAATTGATTCTAATATAATTTAAGAAAGAAATAGCTCTGAAACACTTAAAGTTTAGATGTATAACAAAAATTCATCTATTTTATTATTACATTAATCGAGTCAACTGTGCGAAGTCAACTTCCTTTCTAATCAGCTGTCACCTGTCCCGCCGCGACTTCCTAGTTCGGGCAGGCAGTGATGGCAGGCACGGGGTTATCGCGATGCAGTGAACTACGACCGAGACAGACCGAGGCAACGGAGCCATGAATAAACCGCGCCTAATAGTCATCGATACGCGTAATCGAGCCTCAGGATTGACCTACGGGGTTCCCGCAATCGCCAGTGCCGCGCAAGGATGGTCGACGTGCGCGGAAGGAGGAGCGATTCGAGAGACTTCGCTGTCGTTCAGCGTGTCTCACCTGAAGACGACGATTACGGCGGTGAAGGTGCAGGCGTACATGCAGGCAGGGACGATGCGGCATGCGCTGCTGCAACCTATCGCTAGGATGCGCACGGCTTGCTGCATGGTCACAGGCCGACCCGCGCCGCCTCGGCTCGTCTATCACCTGCCGATAGATTTATCAAGTATCGGCACCTCCGCGTCCATAATTTATACGCCTTCCCCTCGACTCGAGCGAACGTTACGACAGGTCCACGACGTACGTCCGTAATCGCTGACGTCGGCGGTATTCGCAACAGAGCATTGAGCTTCATCCCAATGCGGATTTAAAGGCTTTTCAGACCGCGCTTTTAGTCGCTAGAAACTCGACAGAACTCGGAATTCCTTCTTTTTACCCGGATTGCCGTGAGAAAGTCTCGACTATTGCTTTAGATTACAGTTTAAAGCTGCAATAAATAAATTTTCTTTCTTCTCTCCCTCAACTTGTTAATTATAAAGGAAGATACAGAGAGAGAAAATGGAAATGGTCCATTGTCTTGAGATTTGTTTCATTTTATATGTCAGGAAATATTCATTTCTATGTCTATAATTGCATTAGAATTGCATTAGAAAGCATGTGTGATTTTTTGAAATAGTTCGATGAATATTTAATCAATGCGAGGTCATGTTACTACAGTATGACCTGAGGTTCATGTTAGATAGTCAAACTAGCTATTCAAGTTAAATTATTGATGAACTTCGATCGAGTTAAGCACAGCTAGCCTGCACGGAAATATTTGCTGTGTTAAAGATTGAAGTGTGCTTGTCTGTCTGCCAAACATTCTGCGATCTCTGCATGTAATTTTTTCGAAAACTTCGATTGTAAGTGTACGTACATTACGATATATAAGGAAAATTATTGTATTAGCTAATTGTAAATGGTTGACAAAATATAGTTCGTTTCATTTTGTGTCATTTGCAATTGTTATTTTTCGAAAGAGAAAAACTGATTAATATAAATATACTTATTTCATTTTAAACATATGTGGCAATCGCCAGATGAATTATATACCCCAGTACTTACTTACTGAACCTGATCACAAGGAAGAATCTGCCGTGCATCGGCGCTTCGAGTGAGACGTTACCATAACTTTCGAGCTGCGCCATCACTTGCATAATTTATTTTCAGCCCGAAAGGTATCAGAGCGGTACGCTCGTCCTTGTAAAGCACGAGCATCGATTGCGAGCGAGCCGGTTCCCGAAATTCGCAGGCCTTAATTACAGAGGATCCGCTGCTACAGATTATAGAGGATTACAGATTATTAAAATTACAGAGGATATCACGTTTTCCATTTTTTTCTCACTCTCTCTCTCTCTCTCTCTCTCTCTCTCTCTCTCTCTCTATATCTCGACCGCATTTTTTTATCCCCGTTATCGATATTATATATTATGTCTTTCATATATTGAAGGTAAAATAAAAGGAATATAAAGAAAGAAGAAAAAATCGACTATCACACCTATCACGACTAAAACCCTATCACACAAGTTAATAGCAGTGATATATAAATATCATGGAATTATTATATATAAATCATTACTTTTTACCTCAAATTATTACGATAATTCAACGTTCGAAAAGAATATCCAAATAAGTATCTGATAAATAGTCAATTCTCAAACTGCTGATTAACAACCGCTCTGCTCATAATGATAATGGCCTGCGGATTTATAATGAGCATAAGTTATAGCATCCGAAGTTCACGAAGTTCGACGTTCGGGATTTCGACCTTTCGTGACCATCCGTTTTGATACCATTATTCGTGACTGGCTCTGGCGAGTCAAGACCGCGACCACGTGGCCGGTAACATTTTATGTCGACGGTGCATTCCGATGTGGCGGTTTTCTCGGACTCGATTAATCACGGTCGTCGCGACGGCCCGAGCCGTATTTGTTAATGCTCATAATGTACCTTGATCGCCATTCACCTAATCTTTCTGTCTCGCCAGTTCATGCATCAACCGCGCGATCCTCTCGTATTATACAGTACCGCATGCCAGATAATAAGATATCCATCCATCTTAGCGGATTCCCAATTAACTGGTGTTTGTCTTGTCCCGTTTCTTCGATCTTACGAGTCTTATGAATCGGGCCGGGACTCATCCATCTGCCGCATCATTGCTCCGCGCGACTGGCGGCTTTTCTCGCTCGCTTCTACGGACGGTTCGTGCGCGACCGACGTGGGTGGAACAATTCGAACGGTGCCCGCGAGGGACTTATCTTCAAAACGGTTAACTCCTGCGCTTTCACCTAGACCATGTGCTTCTTGGTGCTCGTTCATTCAGTTGCCTTTTATCGTTCTGACACGCGAGCAGCAGCATTGTCTCATGAGCTATCTTTGTATGATTCTAATTGCATAAATCTTACCGCCATCATGCGTTTAATACTAAGTACGTGTGTGATTTTATGAGTTTGATTTATTGTGTATAAAAAAATATATTAAAAAATATGTGAGTTATATAAATATGAAATTATACATTTTTTTAAAACGAGATTTTTAATTTTAAAGACAAGGAAATGTACATGACAAAGTGTTTAATATTCATCATTCTTGGTTAAAAAAAAAACAGTAAAATTAAATAAAGTCGAATCCACCGCGCGATGAAAATACATTGCAGATACTGTGATTTTTATTAATGTTATGCGATGCTTTTATATCTCGCGAGAGAGTCACGCGCGGATAAAAAGTATTACATTAACGATTGCAAAAACTCATTCGCATGCATATGCACGCGCATTACTTTTGATGGCGTGATATTTACGACGTGTATAAAAAAAGAGGAACGATACACATTCGAGGGACATGATAACGAAGTTGCAATTTATCGCGAAGCAGTAGCGGGCACTGCTCGTCGTAAAAGTTTTGAGATTAATGCATATAACGCGCATATAAATCGATTATCTTCCGCATATCTTAATCTGAATACCATTGCATTTTCATATTTTACGAGCGGTCGATTCTCACTTCTCTTTCGATGCCTTCTGGGTTATTAATGAATTATATACTTTTCGTGATGTGTGCATCATTTGTGCACCACATTAATCGAAATCAGCTGAATACCGTTGGTAAGGTCCAAATTTTTTAAAAGATTTTTACCTTTCGTTTGAATGTAGAAATTCTAAATATTATTATGACAAAGAATTACATGCATACTGTACACGCTAATGAAATTTATAAGAACTGTGAAATACTATTTCATACAATCTCAACCAAGAAATTGGCATAAAGTAACTGCGTTTACTTTCGCCACACTAGCGCAATTACGTCTTTGTCAATTAGTGTGCATGAGGCCGCGCTTAATTATGATAAAGACACGTCAACGTGTCGCTTGACAAAGAGATAATCCTTCATCCTGCATTTGCGTCATGTGAGTCGCGCGACACGGTCTGAAGCCGTAAATACGACGGAAAGATGAACTTTAATTATTTCCAGAATGGTACGATCTCTGTCGTGCGAACTTAACATATTTTGTCGCGCGTGAAATCGGATTTCCTTTTGTAAAAACATTACATTATACACATTGCGTAGTGTAATGTAATCATATAATTCTTTCTTTTTCGATATAATTTTTTAATTTAACTAGAATTTTTATTTTGTAAATATTCTATATTAATGTAGAAAGATATTTTTATCTATTAAATTTTTATAAATTACAAAACATTATACATTTTTAATTTAACGCTTTTGAAAGCATTCTGTCAGTTGTTGAATGGATTAAAATTATATCGCATTCGCATTTACATTACATAAATGATATCTTAAATTTTTATTCTAATAAAATAATTACGGATATATTTATTATGAGTATATTACTACAACGTATATTTATATTTAATATCCATCAGTCATTTTAATTACATCAATACCTTTTATGATTATTCTGTTTTTATTATAATTATATAATCCAAATGAAATTTGCACCAACTTCGATTACACCCACCGTCAATGACGGTGTCTGTGATTGTCTCGACCCACGCAGAATTCTTTTTTTCTACGAAACGTATTAGTGTGAATATTCAGCAATTGTCTGTGGGATCCCTTCCGAGCTGTGAACGCTTTACGGCACTTTGTGTGGTTTAGGTATTATCACGCGCGTTATCTTCGCACCTGATGGATAACCGGTGCTTTGTACAACGAACCGCCATCAATAAATTTTCTAAACACGGGGGTCATTGTGGCCCCCGCGATACACGGGGGCGGGGATGGGGGGGAGGCGAGAGATAATACTCGACGATTAATCGACCCGAGCGCGCGCAACCGCCCGCGCTAACGCTAATCTGCGCGTACGCGGGCCCGGAAACTTAATTGAAAACACATAAAGCTTAACGAGTTCCGCGACGCGGGTGGCATGTCCACCCACCTTCCATCCTGTGCACGCGCACGCGAGCACTCGCGCATATTTCCGCGCGGCTAATGCGCCCACCCGCTGGATTATACGATGCGCGATAATAGATGTTGCCGCGCACGGAGCGCGGAGTAAACGGGAATCGCCAATCATTTACTTGTAAATGTGACACAGACACATTTGAAATCATCTTGTTCGTACGTTAACGACGAAAAACGAACCGGGCGTCTTACGAATCGCTTGAACCGAACGCGACGTTACGTTCAGTCTCGTGTAACTCGTGTTTCAATTCTTTTTGTTGCTTTCGCTAGCGCTTGCTTTTAACATTTCCATCCCCATTATATTCTTATATTCATTACATTGGTATTTATCTAAATGCCCAAGTCGTCGCGGATTAGCACGACGTGATTCAAAAGTCACGGGATAAAACTTTCGCAGCGCATCGCCGCGAACGCAGGATCCTACAACGAGTGACTACCTTTGGCTCCAGGTCACGAAGCAAGCGCTTTATCTTCAACGCCCGCGCGTCGCGGCTAACGCGAGATCGATTCTCTCAGCCGATTCAGCCACCCCCTCTTTTTCTTGGCGGATTAGCGGGGGCCCCTTTTATTCGCCACCGGACACGCGAGGCGCTATAAACCTCCACGGAACTCCCACTTATCTCTCTCAATCAAACCTCCTAGCTTCGCGCGGCGAGGCATTAACGTCGGACGATTATCCCTCAATTTGGCGGATTCTAAAAATCCACGGTGCACACTCTGCTCATAAATCGGCGGATTAACCCTGGCGTTTAACATTATCAATTATCCCCTGACGTTTTCTCGCGCTCGCGCGGTCGCGAGAGCCTCGAATACCTGTACGCGAAGAAAAAAAGAAAAAAGAAAGGTGAAGATCGAGGGTAAGGACCGCGCGGGTGGAAATGAGCGGAGGGAGGATGAAGGTGAAACGGATAGAAACGTGCTAAGACCACGTATTATTACCGCTAATGCTTAGGATTAACCCTGTCGTTGGCGTAGGCGAGGCGATGATATAACGAACGCGAGAGGGATGGTTTCACCGATGGTATGATAATCGAGCAGCAGAAGACTTTTACAAAATGCACTCCGAGATTTAACAAGTAAAAATTTTGGTAATAGCAAAATTATTGTGGGAGAAGGATTCTCAAAAGATGATTCTGAAATGTCATAACTTGATATAGTTTACATTAATTTAAAAATTAAGAAAGATTTCTAAATATACACGCAAATATCTGGCTAATATCTATTTAACTATAATATCTTCAATATTAAATTGATTTTAATAATGGCTAAATTATGTATAGAATTCGAAGTTGAGCTCGAATTTATAATCATATATTCAATCAAAATTAATTCAGATTTTTAATTGATAAATTAAATTCTTTCTTCCCTTCCTTTATATATAGCATAATGTAGGAATAGATGGCATATTATCAATCTAGAATTATTTGAGTCAGATTGTCTATACGTGAATTCTACTTAAACGTTCAACTTTTTACCGGAAGTCAACCCTCTTTTAGAAGCATAATTAAACGACCGCGTCATCTCGTACGTCAATCATACGCGATTATATCTTAACGACAGAAATTACGTTATAACTATAGATAGGAAAAAAGAAACGAGAAAGGAAAAAAAATTAGGCTGAAACGTGAGACAGCGACGGGCGGAGCTCTGTCAGATCGTTCCTAGTAGTGACGACTGCGTGCTCCATTAGATAGCGAAGATCATGAGTCTCAACTAGAACCATGAGAAGAGTTAATGGCCATAACGAGACGTCCGGAACGAGACCTCGAAGAAGGGAAAGTAAAAAGTGTCCGAAGCAGCGGCTAATTAAGCGAAGCCGCCCCGTCCGGCACACGGAAATTGCGGCTAATAATACCGCCGTTACTATGCGGTTACGTCGTGGCCCGACAGACTGAATTCATAATGATTCCTCGATACGATTCGAAGACGCTCGGCTTCCTCGAGATCGCTCACGAGATTTCTGCCGCTACAAAAACGAATAATCGATGACATCATACGCGTATATCGAGAACGAATCATTGTCATAATAGGTGTCGTTATTCATAAATAATATCTTCTATCAATTATTAAATGGTACAATTATTGCAGTATTTTTGCAGTATATCGAACGAAAGAACTTTTTTATTATAAATAAGAACCTGACGGTTTTGTGTCAAATTAATTGTCAATTGCGTGATGCTAATCGCGCTGTTCATACAAATAAATCATCGTGCTGTAACAAAATGAGCTTGCAAATTATAATTTTACGTCAATTATGAAGAACGGTGAAGAAGACTTTTATGATTGAACGTAAGGCATGCGCGGTCAAAATATTATCGGCAGTACGATCGACAGTAATCTTGCAAAGCCGGCGCATCTTTTCATTCGATCTCGCGAATGTATTGCCTTGCTAATGCAACTACTAATTAGTAACAGTAATGTCACGGACATTTAATATGCTTGTCACACAAATCGCAAAACGTGCAGCGGCTCGATTCAACGCTGACCGGTCGCGATGCCGATGGGTCAAAGGTCGTCAAAACTCTCTAAATAGCGAAGTAAATTGCAATGATATGCCATGTAACATGGCAATAAACTGCTAATTTTTGAAAGTAGAAATTTACGTGGAAACGTTTCGCGATAATCCGCCAAGTTTCGCGGAAAATCCGCGATCGTAAATGGTAAGCTCAAGAGTTTAAACTTCGAATCAGGTCGGTCCGGTATTCTCGTACGTGATTCTGTAAAAAGAGATTATAAAGCGATTTGTAACACACCGTCGCGTGGGACTGGGGATCTCGAGAGGGGGTTCGAGTGCAAAGGTACGCTTGTGCTTTCTTCACTCTGTTGATTTATTCGCGAGAGATTGCATGAGCTGCATCGTGCTCGCCTGACATCGACCTTCGATCCTCGATCGCTGATGGATCGAGGGCACGGTACCGTGACGTGCCACGGCACGTTCGCATAAACATGGCAAACGTGTAGATATCGCATATGAAAAAGAAATTGCACGTCAATCTCGGTGCTCCCATTATTCCGCTTTGCGTTCAGCATCTTCTCGGAACGCGCGTCGTGATTCGCGATTTTGCTTTTGAGCAGCAATAGTAGCTATTACTCGGAGCACGGCATGCTCCTTACAAGGTGCGAGAGATACCACGTAATTATGTAAAATACCGTAATCAGTTGGACGGCAGGTGATACCGGTTCTCAGAAATAGATTTCCAATCTGCGGGGACGACTCTCCCTCTTTAAATGGGAATATCCCACCGTGTAATCCGGCCTTTTAGAAAATGAATATTAACATCGCTATTGCATATGCAGTGAATTATGTTTTCCGTTAAATCGGGGAGATCTCCCATATAGAATCCCGTTTGAATTAATCACACATGAATTTTCGCAGCTGTGGGTTCGCGAATGGATAATTTATTTTATACATGTTAAGATGCGCGATCCATTCAGCAATTTAAACTCAGGTAATTGATGTCAAAACAAAGTACAATTAAGTTCTACTTACATTCTACGTATTTCACGTTTCATCCATCTTGCGCTCTGATCATCGTGCTTTATTACAAATAGGTATTACAGCAGCATCTTACCTCATCTTCTACGTGTACATCTTTTTCATTCATGTTCTGTGTAATTATCCGATTTATCATAGAGCAATCTTGTGCGCAATAAATTATTGTTATTGTTACTGCGCAATAAATTATTGTTATTGTTACTGACATTTTTTGACGGTAAATAAAGCAAGCAGGGATAAACGGAGGAAATGTGTTTCTTTTGCAGCGTCCCCATCTTTGCCACCGTTGGGCGAAACAGCATGGGACAGAGATCACGATCGTGATCGAAGCCGGGAGAGAAACCGGGAGCGCGAACGCGAGAGGGTGCGGGAGAGGAGCGGCGAGAACGAGAGGGAACGAGAGCCCGCGATCAGGGAGAGAGAGGCGCGGGAACGAGAAAGGGAACGCGATCGCGATAGGGACCGGCAAAGGGACAGGGAGAGGGACCGGGAGAGGGACATGTCGGTCTGCATGATGGAGCCACCCGACTCCGTCTTCATCTCTCCTTCCGCGGCCCTTCTCGCGTTGCAGAGGATAAAGGACGCTTCTCTGTAAGTATTATTATTCACCTGTTGCGTCTCCCACTTAGACAGCCATGTCTGCGTTGCGTAAAGACGACAAGGGGACGTCGAGGAGAATAGCGTTAAAGTTAAAGGCTGGATATAGCGTGGATATAGCGTAGAGAGACGAGCGCGCGATAAAAGTTGATGATTAATTGATAATTGATATTGCCGCCGGCATAATATGATGCATGCTAAACAAGTTTGCATTGTGGATGGATAATGGCAGGAATAATTTAATGTCCTGCTAGTGTCTCTCTAGTAATTATAATCGAGAAGAAATTTTCTCTCGCGAATCGTAGGTCATCTAACTCAAACAAGAATTCGCACACGTGTAGGATCGTCTGTAGATGGAAGAAATCAAAGTTATGACTGCCACCATCCGGGGTGACATTTAAATTTCTCGGAATGAAGATGTACGGAATAAGCGCACGACAATGCAGGAACGTTGCGCGCGTACGTGCGTTCAAACTTATTAGCAGCATTACTGCGGAATACAAAGATTGACTTTATTATCGCTTTACAATCGGTCGAAAGCAGCAGGACATCGCGAGTACTCATTCACGACGCCGATGCCTGTGTACAGCCGTATTTCATCGAATGCATAAGCACGTCCAGGGTTAATAGGACGAGTTCGTGCACCCGCTGTAAATCTCATTTAATTTGCTCTCGCCGCGCACCCGCGCGACTGTCGCTTCCATTGTGCCCGGGCCTCTCCCGCGATCCATCTAAACGTTATAGAAACCGTGTCTTGATATACACTAAGGGAACATAGTAATCTCGTGACACCCGGCGCACGCTAACAAACCTCATTTTACACATCCCGTCACGATTTCTTTCGAGCACGCGCCTAAGTAATTTCGACTCGCTCCTTTCGCCCAATTAGCGTGACGCCGATCCATTATAAGCTCTTTGCAAATCAGCGTATCTATACGGCGCGCTGTGCACGAGTTCCTATCCTTGAAACGGATCTTTCAATCGGCGGTTTTTAGTCCATTGGAGAAATCGATCGCTGCCTAAAAAACGTGCACGAGAATCATTTTAATTTTAAATTTATAAATTTTCAAGTATTTAACAACTAGTAGGCTATAATTATATGGCTCTTCTTAAGATGAATTTTATGTGATCATTTTCATATTAATCTGTGTATAACGAAGAAATAATTATAAATCATGTCCGATATAAATTGCAGCTTGTCTTTTATGTACATTTCTTTATCTCTTTGTACATATGACGATGTCAGTCTATGTGGAGAATCCGCAATAAAATCCGAAATGGAATTGATTTCAACGTGGCAAACAGTAGTGGAACAAATTATTAATTAATACATTTTGCATTAAATTAATAAATGTAAATTTTCATTTTCAAAATCTACTTCAAAATGAGATATTACTTATCGAACGATTTAATACAAATTTTACAACAAGTATATGTCTCAGCTCTTATCTATCATTAGATTTATACATATAATGTCCAGGTGATTAGTTAGATTTAGATTTTTCTACAAAGTTACGTTGATTTTTCAAGCTCTAAATACTTTATTCATTTTTATTTTCATGATAAAACGGGTTTCGCAACTTTTACTTTGCAACGAAAACCATCTATAGATTGGTTTTCGTTTGAAACGCAATGCGACGCGTGTCTGCCATGGCCCACGAACGTGTGGTCTTTTCGCCGCTAACGCAAGTGTTAACGGACTGTGACGTGTCCAGCAAGATCGTTAGAAAAGTATGTTAGGAGGCAATATACAGTTGTTAGTTCATATTGAAGTACAACGAATAATTAATTTTCCATGGCGTTTATGTGTCGACAGAGAAAGAGAGAAACACGAATGAACAAAGACACACGGCTGGTACTTTGCGAGGGGCGGATTGAGGTAGACGCGAGCCGGATTATCGCGACTGGAAACGGATTTATGTCAGTTCGCGCAACACGCCGTTCTAGTTTATAGCGCGAATGGTACGAGGAGAGCCCTCACATAGCTTCGATGAAATACGGCGCGGCTAAGAACGCGTCAGCGGTACCGACGTCGTTTTATCGAGCCAGCTTAAAACTCCTCGAATTCTCAGTTGCGGCTCGGATCACACTTGCAGATCGGTATCGCTCCGTAATTTATTGCCTCGATGAATTTATATAAAATATCGCTGTCAAATATAAAATAGCTTCATGTCAGCGAGTCATCGCATTGATAACAAAATTATAATGATAACAAAATAAACATCAGAATGTAGAGGCGAAAATTTTGATGATATAAACGTGCCGTGCCGAAGTAATTAAACAGCCGAATTTATTGTGATCGTTCAAAACTTCGAAATTTTGAATACTTGAATATAAGTTTTTTTCCAATCATTTGTTGACGTCTCGTTTTTTTCTTAAAATGATTTGAGGGTGATATTTTGCGCTGCGTCAAATTGATCGATATTAATATACCGGCACGTCCTAAAAAAACGCGAACCTATCTATATTGTTGCCACGTACGAGTTTTGTGGAAAAACAAGCTCTACCAGAATTCAGTGCGTCAAGTTGAGATTGATCGAGCCAGTCCGATACACCTTTCTTGTTTCCATCGATCGATCCAGTGTCATTCGGCCGATTGCGTGCTTTCGACGAATCAGTCGCTTTTTCGAGTACTACCGAGAAAAGTACTCCGTCTCGAAACGAAAACTTTGCATTATAAATTATGGCCCGTCGGAAATTGGTACATTCATCTGAATGAAAAAAATAGTTCTGGGAAAATAATTTATACTGACTTGGATTAAGTAAAGAGAAACTCAAATTACATTAATTTACATTAATAAATTACATTGATACTATTAAAGTCTTTCACTATTAAAGTAAATAATTTTGCATTTTGTGTTTGAAATTACCAAATTTAAACTAGCATTGATTTTAAACATTTTTTTCTGTGCTTTTTAATTTTTACTTGTAATTAAATTATTCAGTTTAGATATTTAAGTTTGGATATTAAATCGATATTTCTTTTAAAATCTTTTAATCTTTCACGATTTTATTTTTATGAGAACAAATAAACTCATAAAATAGTATTAAATTTTTAATATAAAAATTTAAATCATGAATGTTAATATTAGAATATTAGAATAAACTTGCAATTTTGAAAACATTAACTATTGTAGTCGCCGACTGTTTAGAAAAAGCGCGAGTGAGAGATCATCTGTCGTGCAATCGAGTCTACACGCGGTGCAAAACGACCGATGAAGATGTCTCGTCCATATAGGAATTGATATTGGTAGTGACTGCTGCTGGAACGGCGAATTTTTTGTCGCCCGTTTCCTCGTCGTAATCAACGTCATCTCGGATGTATAGTGTATAGTTACGAGCATCAGGCAGCAATCAGACGCAAAAAGGCACACGATCCCAGAACCGATTCTTTCATAATTCGTAGTGCGTTGCGTTACGCCGTTTTATGAATCACGTTTGATTTCTTCGTGACGGGATATTATTTCGCTTCTCTTCGTTTCATTTCGAACGACTTTATATCCTTTCATATCAATCAAAAACTGGTCACCGAGTGAGTTCTTTGCACATATGAAGAGAAAGGATAATACAAGACTTATCTAATTGCTAAGCATTGGTATAATTTTTCAGAAAGTATGTAAAAAATAAATTATAATTATAATATCATGAGAAAATTGCATAATCATTATTACACAATTTATTTTGTATCTTTTCTCTTCCTCTCTTTAGATTCCGGTCTATTTTCTAAATTTCTGAATACTAAATTATACTTTACTAATACTTGAATCGATTTTACAAGTTTTACAGAGGATCTATTTCAATTAAAATAAACTCTAAAAAATATCGGATAAAAAAATAGTGTCGGATGTAGTTCTATTAGTTAGGGCAACTTTTTAATGACACGAGATATTTTTGCTTGTATTTATTCATGTCATATTTAATCTTTTGTGGGTTTAATTATCTGATTATAGCGTATTCCACAAACGCCCAGCGCTAGCGGCGGGTATCGGTTTGGGTGGTAGAGGAAACGCCGGCGTTGGCGGAAACGGTGGCAATTTAGGTGTCGATGGCGAATGCGGCGACGCGTTGAAGAGACGCAAAGTTCACAGATGCGACGTCGCTGGTTGCGATAAGGTTTACACGAAGAGCTCGCACCTAAAGGCGCACAAGAGGACTCATACCGGTAAGTTGATGTTAATTGCCAGAATATACAGAGCTGTATTTGACGGGACCGATAATTTACCGAAAATGTCTACATTTTTTATATTATATTATCGCGTCAAGTTTAATATTTTTCAAAAATAATACAGCATCTTATATTATTTTGCCCCTATTTTTGTTTTTACCTCGAGTGTTACTGGAATATATTTCGGAACATAACAGGAATTTTCTTTTGATCAGAGACTCACAAACGAAAGATCCCGCAAATACGCCACTGAAATTGCAAATAAAATGAAGTTAGTTACGTAGCATCGTTGTATCATAAATCTCTTCATCTCAGTACAAAGTTAAAAAAAAAACTATCGACAACTATTGAAACTATAGTTAGGAAAGCTAATCAAGATGAAATAAATCAATTGATTCAAAGAAACAAACGCGCTACATTCTCGATCATCGCTATGTACGATCGTGACTCACATCACGATGTCACGTGTGTGCGTCAGCGATCGTTGAAACAATCGCTTTGTCATTTAACATCCCTTCTCTCCCTTCGCATACGGTGATTTATGTTTTGTTTCTAACTAA
This sequence comes from Tetramorium alpestre, assembly GCA_021460005.1. NCBI lineage: Eukaryota > Metazoa > Arthropoda > Insecta > Hymenoptera > Formicidae > Tetramorium > Tetramorium alpestre. The sequence continues at coordinate 1,212,599 of JAJVSH010000001.1, forward strand.
TGAACATTTATATAAAAACAATCATAATTTACGCAGGGTATTTGAAATCAACGAATAGTATTTGGAAAAAAAACCGAAAGAGCTTAATTGCGGGGACAGAACTTGTCATTACTATGTGCAATTACGTATAAGCAAGGATCTCCGCGAAGCAGCGTGCCACTGTAAATCCAATTATGTTAATTTTGAAACACATATAACTGTGTAATAAATTAATTTGACACAAATAATATGTGTTACAATGCACTTTTGTAAGACGTATCAAACACGTTTAAACGACATTTTAAACGTTTTAATTTAACACATTTAAATGGATAAAATTACATATTTTAAATGTGTTGTGATTTTAAATGGGAAGAAGCGTGTAAAAAAAAATCGCCTCAACAAAATTGCACGTATAACGTATATAAAAATACACGCTTGAATTTGCAATGTGATGCTTTTGAAATGAGCAGACGTGGAAATCTCTTTTTTGCTCGCACCCTAGAAGAAACTTCGCTGTGTAGATTGAGAATCATTATCTCCATTTTCCCACGTTAAATCTCGGCGCGAAGCTCGCAACCTCACTATCAAATATCATCGTTCTGTGCCGATAATAATGACGTTTAAGTTGAGCGAGTACGGTGGCTGACGACTTGTCGTCCAGCTGTGTCAAGTGCTGGCAAATCATTAGTCATCGAACATTCCTTTAATATCCACGAGACCGAGACTGCGCTCTTTTCTCGAACGAGCTGTTCGAATTGGACGCGGCAACCATCCGCGGTAGCCGCTCGCCGCGAGAATTTACGAGTTACAGACTCGAGATTGGAAAATCACACACAATTCTTCGCACGAATTTTACCCGATTCTTTTGTCGAACAGGCAAATGATAGTCGTTGATTCAATCGCGCGTTATTTCGCCGCGTCTGGCGAATTTACATAAGGTAACGCTGTGACTCTCCTGCATATTGCAAGGTACAACAGGATAAGAAGCACACATCAGTAACGGCGTGGCGCCGTGCTATCCTCCGCCAGGACTTTTCGCGCGCGTGATCCGTGGCCCGCCGAGGTCAGGGGTCGCCGGCATTCGCACGCTAGGATTCACGACCGTGGAGCCTCGCGGAAATTCGATACCGTTCCGCGACGTCGCCGAGGAGGTGCCTCTGTCTAGCGCGAAGGGGGAGGGGAGAAGAAAAGATTCGCACTTTTATCCGCTCCTCGTGTACGGGCACCCTCGCGTATACATACAACCCCGGCCATTTATTATCGCGTCACGAGAGAACTTGAAGGAGGTCGCGCCGTTCCGCGCGTTCTGTTCCGTTCCGTTCCTGACCGTGTGCATATACACGACACGGCACGGCGTGGCGGCGGCGGCGGCGGCGGCGGCGGTGGTGGTTGCTTCAGGAATTTCCGGTGGATAGGTACCTTCGTGAAGGCATCGCCGCCGTCTGGCGAGGGGCATAGGCGGCGAGGAGAGAGGGCGTGGTCGTGAGAACCAGGATCTTTTGTCTGGTCCATGGTTCAAGCGAGACGCGGCGCGATCGCGGTGCTCAACCCGGAGACGCTCACTTATGGAAAGCCCCGAGGCTTTCGTTTCTTATTATCGGGCCAGTCTCTGTCACTTTGTTACAGATATCTTTGAGAAATTTGGGAACAGAACAAATGATACGTTAATTTTTTTTTTAAGTCGAAGATATTCAATCTTTCGTATTTTAACAAAATTATATTTTACTATCATAATTAATCCCTTTACTAAACATGTTTAATAGCTTATTATAGAAATTGTAGTTTATAAATCATATTTTGTTATTATTTTATATTATTCATACTGTTTGATTTTTCATCATGAGAGAGAGATTAATCACTTAGCGTTAAAATCACCATTTTTTCATCCTTCCGCACGGAAGTTCCGCGTGCCATCTTGCCGCTTCAGTTTCTCGCCGCTGTTCCGATTTCGCAGAGAGAAACTCGCTTCGCAAAGACATCGGAACATGCTTTGCGCATTAGGGTGTCATTACGGTGGACGGTTTTACGAAATCCCCGGCGCGCGCGGTGATCGGCCGGTAAACGAAAGGCCAGTACTTGACATACAATCCGAACCCCGTTGTGTATGTCGTATTCACCTCGCTTCGACTAATAATTGTTTCAACGACTGGCGCGCAGTGCCCATTTGTAGCGGCGAATCGCGCCGTCTATCCGTCATTCTAACACCGCGGCATCGTGCGGCCGTCGAGGTATCCTTACCAAGGTGGATACCGCCGGTACCGCCTGGATGTGGGAAATGCCAATTCATTGATTACCGTCATTTCTACCATTCCGCGGCATTACTCGTTCGCAAATCGCGCGATCATGACTGTCGTTGCGAAGCCGGCGGGAGCGACCGTAAAATTGTCCTAGTTCGAGGAATAATGGACCTAGTTCTCAAAGACTCGTGATTTCAAAAGATTTTGCGCGTTAAATATCGCGATTTATCGATTTCGCGATATTTCATGATCAGTTTTATTATTGTACGATATTTTTTTATTGCTACTTTTGTCAATATGCAAAATGTTCATTTGATAATCAAATGAAACGAACGCACGTGCCGCAACACATTGCACATTCAATTAAGTTACGATTTTAAATGATGAGATGTAGAACTTTTCGATACTACTAAGTCGAAGGGCAAAGTGCTATCAGCGGTATTAATTGCTTCAGCGAGAGTCGTAACTGAACGTTGTTCGTATTACGCGCCTCATTGACGACGTAACGGAATAATAAGAGCCTAATATTACTTTTAATATCGACGAATAGCAGCGTACCTGACGCACGCTGTTGCGTGTAACGAGAGTTGCATTACAGGTAGAGAATCATAGCTCATTATGAGCGCACGGTAAATCGCCCTTGCACGATTATATGGTGAGAGATGTTTCCTACGCCCATTAGCGTACACATAAAATTTCTTATCTACTTGTGAGAAATCGCATAGCAACATGTGTATCTACAGGGTATCTCTAATTATCGCATTTCCCTCGGCTGAGGATGATTCTGCGTGAGTTAAGAAATGCCTGCCGCTTCTTTTAAATGCATCGCTATTTTCTACGCTAGAGTTTTCCGCGAGCCACAATTTTGATTGACTCGTAGGAATTTTTAATGAGGTCTAATTAAATGGGAGCGATATAAATTTAAGTTTACTTACAATTTACTTTATATATAAGCTGCTATCGCAAGCGTGGGAAATGCTTGTGCAACACACTCAAATTCTGCATTCAAGTAAATAATACTAAATATACGCAAACAGTTCTGTTTAAATCTCAGTCTAAATAATATATAATTATAACAAAAACATTTTTACATACGGTTCCTTACGATTATTATGTAGGATATATTATTTATCAATTGCACTGTCGACTGTTTATCAGTTATGTTATAATCGAAATATTGTTTCGAGACATACTATTACTTTTCATCCCTTAGCTCTATTTAATAATTATCCAGTTCAGGATTACCATATCCATAATCGAATTACGCTTATTTCTAACAACAAAAAGATTTGAATGATCGAAGAAGATAAAGGATCGAAGCTGAGAATCACTGTGCGTAACTATCGGAATATAGGCTCGGTGTCAGCCGACTGGCGTGACCCTTGATAGACAGGAGGAGGTTTGGTGAGACCTCGTGTATTAATTAAGGCGAATTAGCCTTGGCGTAAGCCGGACAACGTCGGCCGATCGGTTCCGTGTATCGAAGGATACGCCGATGATCGCAGGCAGTCCGCTCTGTGGATTTCTCTACGGAGTGGTAGTGCTTCGAGTACCCTGTTATTAACAATGCACGTATGCACTAATGCCGAAGGCTGCGATTACCTTCGCTAGGTTAACGATTTCCTGACGAGCATGCTCCTCCGCATTGTTCTCGTTCGTCGTTGCAAATCATCTCGTTGCTCTCTTTTCTGCAAATAATTTCCCATAATCTTAGCCGCGGTATGTTTAACTGGACTCGCTTTCATGCTCGATACGTTGGCTTGATTCGTATGTAAGTTTAGAAGGGATGATTTCACGAATTATGTTAATTATCAAATTTCGTATCAATTAACGTGGTTGATTTTAGACTTTTACGTTATGATTTAATAATTGTAAAGTTTATAATATATACAAAGTAAAAATCTATGGTATATAAACTTTAGTTGGAAAAAAAGAGAAAATAAGATTTTATTTGAGAAAAATTTCAAAAATTTATTAAATTTATTAAACGAATTTATATGTAATATGTAATTGTATTTTCGATTATTTATTATCTACTTTTGAATAAATATCTATTTTTATGTCATTAAAAAAGAGACTTCGCGTTATATATCGATGAGAGAAGCAAATTCAATTGGATGCCTAAAAGCGGTATTCGAGGCATATGTAATTTCAAGGTGCGTAGGAGACGCTTGGCGTCTCATTACAGCCTCGAACTGACATCACGTGTACATACGTTGCATCTACGAAACGACATGCTTCACCTTTTTCTGTAACGTCCTAGTCGAGAGAGCTGTTAGTTCGCTCCTCATTACCAGCACGCATCGTGTCGCTCAACCATGCGTCCTAGCACAACTTTCTCACATGCTGTGATGTGATAATTATATGCCTCGTGCTGCAAATGTCTCGAAGCGTACAGCTTCGTTAACCCATGGTTAACGGCGGATCTGCAAAACTATATTGTATGTACAAGCTGCTCCCCTAATTTATGTGTTCAACGATGTCGACAAATATTATACGCAATACGACATAAGTAGCTCAATTTTCTTCGCGAAGAAGATTAATTCGCGATTCATATAAAACGTTGGGACATGTCCGCATTATTATGTAGCTTAATACACCGGATAATATCTTGTTTGTACATCACATTACGGTATACGATACTGTGTTAAAACTTATGCTCTACGTGACTCTCACAGACTTGTCTTAACAATAAGATGAATGAACTCATCTTTTTATCCTGAAGTATAACAAAGGACGCATATCATTATGCGATAATTAAACAATGTCTCTCTGCTCATTTTCTTTTGCATGCGTGACAGATGAATCGTATGAATGCATTTGCATTATAAAAAAAATATATATTGCGGCGACATTGATGGGTGCACTGAAAAAAATTCTGGTTAAAAACGGACGAATCAGAAAAATCTTGCAGGATTGATCAAATATTCTGATTATTATAACAGGAATTTTGGTTATTATACGTTATAAAAAAAAAAATATATATTGAATTCTATTATAGTAACCAGAATTTCTATTCTAATAACCAGAATATTTGATCAATTCTACAAAATTTGCTGATTCGTCCGTTTTATAAGCAGAATTTTTTTTTCAATGTACATCGTTTCATTAAATATGCCACAAGACGTAAAAATACGATGCAAAGTTTGGAAATATAATACATATCTGTATAATATAAATAAAATAAGAAAGTACAAGACGCAATCTTGCAAGTTCGTGTGATTTTCGAGCATAAGAGAGCCTGTATGTTCCTTATTATTAAATTATTCTTGTTTCGTTTTTGTCTCTCTCAATTTTTGCCGTGCACGGATATGCACGCACCGTGATGCCGCAAACCGTCGGTTCGCGGTTAAGTAACACCGAGAAGAAAGGGAGAACGAGCGCGAGGGTAGGTAACGCGACGTTAATCTACGGCGCAATAAAAAATAAACGCGCGGGCCGCGCGGAAAAATGCGATCGAAATGCATTAATAACAGGAGAACTAATGCGACCCTCGTCCGTTGCCCATCGGCCGATATTACGTGCGCGCGGCTCGTAAATGAACTAATTACTCACGATTACGTAACGACTGTGAGTGCGCGGGGCACGTTCCTTCACAACGTCATTAGTTGTTTCGCGTATCTCCGGCGCGTTGCGCAATAATATTCGCCCAATGGGCGTCGAGACGTTTAAGACGGTCGATTTAGATCTACCGCAGAAAAATAGAGAGAGAGAAAGAGAGATTGCCTTTGATCATCGCACCCCGCTCGATCCTTTCCAATCGACGCGGACCGAGAGATCGGGGAAAACAGCCTGCCGTTCCCCTGGGTCGCGCGTCTCTAATTACCCTGACTTTCAGACCTGCCTCGTTAATTACCATTCGGTAATTAGACTCGCGGTACCGTCGAAAAGGTGACGCTAATACTCCGGAATGATTCCGGTTTTTCTTTTTACATCTAGCCGCGGTACCACGCTTGTCACGGACAATGCGAGCGCCAGCTGTAAACGACGGCAATCCATTTTCCGCGAGACACGCGAGTGCGCGCGGTTATTCTATTATTCTACGTGTCTAGCACAATGGAATAAATCGCGGCGAAAGATAGAACGCGCTTTTTCGTAGAAAAGAAATGACTCTTCACCTCTGCATATCGGGCTGCTCCATCTACCATGTGTGAAGTCGCTGCGAGGCGACCAAAAGCACGTTTCCTCGTTAGAACGATCTCACGGGTGATCTACTCCCCACCCCCTTGGTGCACCGCGGTAATTAAAACGTCCGATTTATAAAGATTAATCGTCCGTAATGCGTAATAATAAATGTGCGTTAACTCTGCCTCGCCTTGCGGTCGGAGCGGAGGGCCGCGAGTCGGCGGTGGCTCACGCCCCACGATGCGATAATTGTTCCGACCGTGCCTTAACACCAGCCATTTGCAAGGGCAAATACCAAATTAAGAGTTAAGCATCGATCCTTCCCTCTTCGCCCGGCCGATCCTCGCGGTAATAACACTCCTCGTCTTGACCCGCGGTGACTTACGACCTGCGGAGCTAGGCTGAGGCTCCCCGCTCGAGCCGCGCGGATTCGTGGACGGACACGCAGATATATCGATCAAACCGCAACGGTTTCCACGAGATCGGACCCAGAGAGACGGGCACGTCGTCGCCTCCGTCGCTCGGTCGGGCTATTACCCGAGTTCAACCGGCCGCAGATTTAATGGGATCGCCAACCGGCCACCTGATCGTAACGTTCGATTCGCCAGTCCGTCTTCGTCTCGCGTTGCACGAAGCGGATGAACTTGATGGCGATTACGTCATCGACTTACGACCGAGCCGTATCCATAATACATCTGAAGCAATTCTTCACTCCGTCGTTCGACTTCGTCCCTTCCTGTTCCATGGGATCACACGGCGAAATTATGATTTTTTTTTGGTAGCATAATGTGAGCGTAAATGCGATCGAAGTGATTTTAATAGTTAATAAATTAATTTTTAGAACTGACTGTCAGAAATAATTCCTTCGTTAAGAGAACGCATATTAAAAGATCGATTGCCTGCCTGATATTTTATCGAAATTTAAGTTACTGGTTCAATAAATATTTTATTTTCCATCATTCAAAAGCTTTTTTCACAAGTTAGAAATTAGAAATTTTTTTTATTTATTTTTAGCGTGGAAAATTACCCTAGAATCATACTGTTCAAATGTCTTTGCACAAAACTTTGCAAACTAGTGTTATTAAAAAATAACTAATTGCTTGTAATAAATATTTTAAGATTTGTATTAAATTCATTACGATATCTAATAAAAACTTTAATATATCAAACTTTCTATCGAATCTTTCTATTGCAGCAACGCGATAAATGGTATATAAAATTTATATAAATAAATTGTCATGAATACACTTGCATTTCATACATAATTAAACGAAATTTATATTGTATTTAAAAATAACATCAATATAGTACATATTTTACCATATTTATTATATTAGTTTTGTATTTCAAAATACATATTTTCGACGCTAATTAGTGTCCAAATTTATATAATTATATTCAATCTTTTTATCATTAATTTAATCGAAACATCATTTAACGATTTAGTTGTTTAAAATGTATATAATCACAATGCACATTTCAAATTATGTTGAACACATTTAAAGAATATAAATCCTACAGAACTATAAAATTATATATTGATATAGTAGATACAGATGAATGTTTCAATTTTTTTTTTATAACATATAAGTAACATAATTAGTAAAATGCATGTGCGAGCACAAGTTTCATTCAATACCAGAAATCAGAAGGCGGTGGAAGTTTTTGTACTTCTTCTTCCGGATTAGCTGAGAGGCACAATTTAAGGGTGCAGCCTACGTTAAAGTTATTGTTACAGAAACAAGTATTGCAGCCGTCAAAATATTGCATGCCCGGTTTGCATCTTCGTCCCTCTACTATAATTAATGAAAATAGAACTTTTAAATTTTATCTTAAATAACTGTATATTTCACTCGAGCACAGCTTAAACGATTGATGAATAATAACTTATAAGCGCGAGAAACTTTAATCACTTACATGGCGCAGCTGCAACTTCCGATACGATCAAAGCAACGATGCCGATTATTACAAATAACGCAAATACTTTGGACGCCATGGCTTGGTACTCCGTATGACTTTTCGTGCACTTTGTTGCTTTGGGTGTCGATTTCTTTTTGACGGGATCACGCACGACGAGGCCTTTATATAGGGTCCCTCGTAACCCAAACCTTGACATTTGGACTGTGCTTTCTTTTTCTAATTCTTTCTCTGTCTTCGTTCTTACATGTTAGACAAACTACGTCGAGGCACGTTTGAACGGTTGACGCACGTTTAATTTAGAAAATAACGACACAATGTACGTGCGAAGACGCTACATCAGATTATCGCACGTACGTGTAATAATGCTTTATTAACATCTGACTATTTAAACATGTATCGATACAATCATTTAGTTTTCGTATAAAATTTCCCAGATGAGTTATGCGTTGCACAATTGAAATAAAATATAAATTGCTCGTAAGTTTTGCGAATCTTTAATATTTTTTACTTTTTTAACTCAATTGTCTATTCTATTAATAAATTAATAAAAGAATGTGTCGATCACGGAAAGCCTATGACAATTGAACCTAGGAAGGCCAAAAAAAAATAAAGAAACGAGATTACAAAAATTTAAAATAAACAAATTTTTGCGTGGTTATGTGTTTTGTAGTTCTTATGGTTTGTTTAATCTTTTCTATCGTACAAAGGAATGTGTCATGTGTTTACGGGAATCAGATCTAAGAAGGGAGAAAAGAAGGGAATGGTGGGGGAAAAAGGGAATTAGAAAGTTAACTCTAGCAGTTTTCTTTTACGACTTAACTTTTCGACGAAACACAGAATCGTTTGAAGAAATGAGGAATCTATTATATTTACCATAAAAATTCTGTAGTAACTCATGTACTGGTTATAGAGTTCTAAACTAGTGCAATATTATAATAACGTAATGAGATATGTTAAAGAAATTATTTTATATTTTTTTTATTATTTGTATTTATGTATATACATATTACTCTACACAAACCGATCAAAGAAAAAATTAAAATGCGAGATTTCAATGTATTGATGTAATAATTACATTGTTGCAGAAAAGCGGAATATTGTAAACTGATAAAAACCTACATATTTTTTAAATTAAAAACAGCTAATGCGATTATGATTATTAAAAGAGTGAATTTGCATGATATATTAATAATTATTTGTACTTGTTATGTAGTGCAAAGTTTTTTGATGCCGGATGATGATCTTTATATCAAACATGTATTGCGTAATATGATTTGATTGTAATCATCATGATGAATTAACGTTATGATATAACGCCAGATATCATTTTATGATAAGCTATTAAAAATGCCGAAATTAATATATCGATCGGATCACGATTTTTTTTAAATGTAAACAATTCGATTTATCAATCTAAAATTAGTTTGATAGATAAAAATATGTGATATTTCAGAACGAGAAAAATGAATATTTTCAGTAATTTATAATACATATGTATATGATACATACACATATATACGTAAAATTTGCAGGATTTTTATGGTTAATGAAAAAAAATTTATATATTAATTTCTTCTTTATTATTTTTGTTTAAAAATTTATCTTACGTTGAAGGTTATCGGTGGAAGAATCGAAACGCAAGCATATTCTTGAGTGTAACAATTATTTGAAGCGAAGATATCTTTATTTACACAGACACGGAGCTGGTTTAGTAGTTATGCCACCACACCATCGTGCTGAACAAAACCATCCAGATGCAGTTAGATCGCAAAAACATGTATTACATCCATCATAATAAGTAAAACCATGTTCACATTTTAACTCCGCAACTGTAAAAAAAATTTTTTTTTTGACAATATTTTTATATGCTTCGTTGGACGTCATCAAAGAGGTATTAAAAACAGAATTTGTAAAAAGAAAATAAAGATTTACTTGATGCTCCTTGAATTAAAACGATCGATGTGAGCATTACGATCATCAAAATGAAGACGGTATGTTTACGTGACATTTCACTGATTGCCTAATGCACTTCGTTACGTAATGAAAAATTTGATTCGGATGTGATTCTTCTACTGAGGCAAGCCAAATACTATAAGAGTTTTTATACTATGCGTACAGGTGTGTGATTGGTGATACGATAAATTATAATTATTATTAGTATTGATAAGAAGAGTTAAGATTAATATTTAATCAAATTAAATTTCATTTTTAGATTGTAAAGTGTTATATTCATCTTGGCTCAAAGTGTAACAATTAAAACGCTAGAATATTTAAAAATGAGAAAACAATAAATTATATGTTATACATATATATGTATATATATTTTTGATTAGCTGGTTAACCGTGTATCTTCAATACATGGCATTTCGATGATTATTTAATATATTTTATGATTTGATGCAAAACTCAGTGTTATTTTTACACGATAGAAATGTACAACTTATAACTTTAATGTTAGATTTTCTTCGCGCGATATGATTAGGATATAAGTCTTGCAATGTTGTCAGTCTTATTAATAGTATGCAGCACGTACAAAACTCATATAAATGGATATAAAATTTATGGCATATGTATTTCTGAAATAGAAAACATAAATATAAAATTTATGTCGTCGTAAAGAGCTTAAAGATATGGATTTTTCTGCCGAGTTTACGGGGCACAACCAAATGTCTTCCTTAATATACAGGCATAATGTGAGAAATTTTTCTAACAAACTCGGGTTCGAGAAATGTAATTTTTTTCTCTAAATAGCAAAGATGTTAACACGCTCTGTAATATCCGTATTTATCTGTATATGTATATCCTATCATCAAGATATTCTCATAGTTTTATTTATCTGTTGCAGGCGAGAAGCCGTACCAGTGCACGTGGGAAGGCTGCACGTGGAAATTCGCACGATCGGACGAGCTGACGCGGCACTATCGCAAACACACGGGCCAAAAGCCGTTCAAGTGCCATCTCTGTCAGCGATCGTTTTCGCGGAGCGACCACCTGTCGCTCCACATGAAGAGGCACTGATGGTGAGGGCAGTCTAGAGTCCGCGCGACGCGAGAGAAAGCACACGCCGATCGGCAGGAGGAAATGGAGGAAAGCTGGAGAACGGTCCTCGGTAATCGGCTAGTGATCTCGAGCGATCCTAGGCGAGAAACGACGATGATATTTCTTACATTTGGGACCTGAAGAGCCGCGCCGCGCGCCGGCCCACTCCGAACCTTAGGTGTCGGACCGGTCGGCCGGACGTGCAGCAACTAGGAAAAAAAAAGAGAAAATAAATCGAAGTAAACAAATCGCGTTCATTAGATTTAGCGCTTAATCGCGAGCTAAGTAATCGCGACGCCGATCAACCTCGGTCGTTCTGATTCTCTCGGTGCTGTCTCTCGCAAGCCTTTCGACGGGATCTCTCCGATAAATGACCATACCTGCTGGTAATTGGATCGGAATTGCGAGCGTTGAATAATCGCGAGGGGAGATAATATGTAGTTCTAACAATTGTCGGGTTTTAACGAAGGCGGTGTTTGCCGCTTCACGATTTTGAGGAAGAAATGATCCGCTCGCGCGATCGAGATCGCCTACAGATTCGGCACGACGAGACGTATCGTTACATATGTATATCCGTTCTCTTCTGTGTTTCTAGCCAATTTTTACTCGTTCAATTTTTTTCCAGTTTGTTTTCTTTTTTTTTTATATATATATATACATTTAATTAAGGCCAGCTCAACTAGTCTAGAGCACCATATATCGTATGTATCGCGAAGAAGAGAGCCAGTAATAATTAATTAATTAATTAAGGTAAGTAAATGGTTAGCATGTAAGTTAAAGAATATATCGAACTCCGGTGACGGAGCTTGGGACTTAGCATGCTCAGTTAAATAAATTACAATCGTGATCGTAGACACTACGTAAAGCATTGATAGAGCAATTTTTCGATTATGCACAAAGAATTTCGCGTTTAGAGACGGACAATCATAATAATTTATTACGTAGTAATGAAGCGGGATATATAAACGTGTCGGCATACCAGAAGCCAGTATTACGTAACAAGCAATATTACCGATGGCTTTACATATACGATGCTTTTCAAAATCACTTTTTAGTCACAAAAAGGAGGAGCCTTCTTCGACCGTAATTCACAAGTCGTCAGATTCGGATTCCGCGCGTAAAGGTGCCAAAGTAGAAGGCGCAGTCACGAGATATCATTAATGCTGCGTGCTTTACGAAAAAGAAGAAGCATAATCGAGTAAATTATTCTTTTCTATCGCGCCTTGAGATTTTCGATTCTAATCGCACTGCGCACCGTGAATCGCATGTACGTTTCACGCAAACGATAGCGACGATGTTATTATTCCGCATTTAGGGCATCCTGAAAACTCAACAGCTCAATAAATATCCGCGGGGCGCCGAAATACATATGCTCAAACACCCTGCGTGGATTGTCGAAAGAACGACTTTTCATATATATTTATATCGTTCTTTATGACTCTGATTATAAATAATGATTATATCAGGATGCCTTGACACATTGAATTGGCGATTTTGGGAATATTAATTCAAAAGTATGATTTAGGCCGTATATTTTAAAGATTATTTAATTATTTATTGTTGGATTAATTAGTTAATAGAAATTATTTTAATATGCATAATGTAATGTATAGCGTATATTTACTTAGTTCAGTCGAGAGGAAAAACGAATTGGCTGTTGGAAATTGTGGGTTTCGGCCCGAAGTCGCTTATTCCGCGTGTCGAACGATCGGACTTGTAAGCGGGCACGAAAATCTCAACGCGCTCGCTTGATATCGTAACACATCGTGTACATAAAATCTCTAGAAACTTTGCGGAACGCGACATACACTGCGTAGGTGGCAGATGTAGCATTAGCCTGTTTCTTTAAACCGCGTTTACGCCGCTGCATGAGCGCGGCTGAAGTTAGTTGGGACACCTATCATGAAGCCAGTTGAGACAACGGAACACGATGCCAGTATATGTTAGAGCCAGTTTATATCATTAAAGAGAAAACCTCTGCGTGTAAGATTAATGCGAGGGTCGATAAATTAACATTTGTTACGTGTTGTACTCTGATAGGGGATAGTGCCTTCTAATGTTAAGGAAGGGGGACGCTGCGTTAGGCCTTAAGTATTACTGTTAGTGCCTTAAGTCACGCGAATCTTCGTGCTTGTACACCTTTCATAATCCGATCCTACGAATCCTCGCCCGGAGGACCAGTTCGGCGCGCTTTATGGTATCTTCCCTGCAAAAGTTACAAATCGGGCGTCACGTCGGGCTCACACGAAGCTCTGTTAAACGTGCGCCAAGTTTTCAAGATACTAGAGATTGAATCCGGGAATGGAAACTATATCGGGTGATTGAGGAATGAGATATCATACTTGAAACGAATTTTTAACAAAAATTTTAATTTTTCTATCGAATATCGAGGTTCGGCATATTGGCATGTATTGACATACATATCTTATATTTCTGGCAGAAAGCGTCGACCTTTTTCGTTTCTTTTTTTAAATTTCGATCGAAACGTTACGATTGGTCCCGATGTAATCGAGTACTTTTTGTCATGTACCTTTTACCATTTAGAAAATAATTAGTTTTCAATATGCATCCTCACACATTTCTGTGTAGATCTCATTGCATGCAGAAATTTTGCAATATCCAATATCTCACACAATCTTCAACATATCGCATAAACTGATTATCTAGAATGGATATACATACAATAGTCTAACGTTCTATTGCTTTTTTTTTTTTTTTGCATAATTTACTATGCTGGGCTGCAGTAGGGTCTTTATAGGCAGAACTGATAATAATCACGTTTTCATAATATACAAATTATTTTCGAACACTGTTATCATAAAATGCGCTAATGAGAGAAGTATCCAAGATACTATTTTGATCGTAGCGATCTTCAGGGGATATATCTTGAAAACGGCCGTTAAAAATAAGCGCTGAATGCCACATGAAAATGTATATTGACGTCATAACGATATCGTCTTTCGTTCACATATTTGTGCTGGCGTATGTCGTCACCTTGCCCTTCGATCTTTCATCCGAATTTTAGATTGCTGTCTGAATACTCGTATTAACGGAATATCTAAATCCCTTTTGCGATATTCGGGAAAATTAATTAAAAATATTGGACGTTTTAATTTAACTATCTAGAACTTGAGACAATTGAGGCTCCAATTTTCGTAATTTTTCGTTAAGATTATTGTTTATTGTTAAAGTTATCTAATATGATTATTAGTTTTGTGATCGATATTGTTGGCTATATTTATATAACATAATATATCCGATTTAATTTCTTAGATAAGCTAATTTCATTCAATCACTTTTTTATTTTAATTATTGAGTTTTTTCTTTTTTAGATTCTTTATGCATAATAATAAATGTCTTTCAGAATTTAGAGAACGTAGTTAATAATTAGAGATATAGTTAGATAAAAAAAATGCTTATATGTTCAATATGAAAAAAAGGTTATTCGATAGGTACGTATAGCGTTTTCATAGAATATTTGCTCACTCGCTTTCATTCGGACAGAAAAGCGTTTTTATATTTGCATGCGGCACGTGGCAGTGATCATTATTGCTATTAGGTTTAAGAAACACTCGAAATGCACGAAATAGGTAGCTATTGCGTGCGTTAAATGCCGTCCTTTTACGGAAAGATAGAAACGAATCATTGAACATTCCTGCTGCAATTAGCACGAGAGTTCACTGAAGTTTATCGTGCGGAATTTTCTAGTGTCGTTAGGGATTTTGATATTCCGGAAAAAAAAAAGAAAAGGATTTACATTCCCCGAGCACACACGTTCCTATGTCGAAAAGTGCGTGTAGTTTCAAGAAAATTCAATGCTTTTACGCATATTTGAGTGTCCCTCCTTTTCTATTTCTCTCTCTCTCTCTCTCTCTCTCTCTCTATATATATATATATATATATATATATATATATATATATCAGCGCTTATTTCTCATGTTAATGCACGACTATTCAATTCTCCGTAGAAGGCGAACCGTGAATGGATAAGGAAGTAGGTAAACGAGCTTCATATCTGAATTTTCTTTGAGAGGCCCCGCCCAGGAAAATTAGCATTTCAAGTGCCTTAACAGACGTCAACTGACAGCTAACTAATCGGGATTACGCAGTCGCGGACTCTCAAGTCATCGCGAGTCGCCGAGTCTCGTACGCGGGTCATTTATATTTGGCACACCTCGGCGAGCCTGGCTCTAAAAATGAAACAAATATGCAACGATTTGCATACACGACACGCGCGGAGAGGAATCCCGCGTAGGAGAATAAGTCGATTACGATCTTAATAGTAACTCCGGAAGAAGCGCTGCTACTACGCTTCGACGATATTTCTCCACGCGTTTCCGCAGTGTTGAACGATATCGAGCTCGGCCATTCGGCAAATCTCAACCGAAATTCAGATTTATTTCGAGAGAGCCGATAATACGAAGGACTGAGGAATGAAATCGATATTTCAAGAAAAAAAAAACTTCGTATTATCTAAACGAGCTATCGCATTCCAAGCATCTTCTCGGAAAGATATGACCGGTCCAAGAGAGAGCTAAGTGTTGCTCTAAGTTTAAATAGTATGTTATTTTAGAAGGAGATTACTGTTTGTCAGTTTGAGGTTTTACGTTTTCCAGTATTATTTTCCTGACGTCACGTGTCGTTTGTATTCAACGAGGAACGACTATGTCGAGTGCTAAATGCACTAAAAGCATGGTGCTTCAGATCACTTCGCAGATAGTTATGTATATCTTTTAGATAGTTATGTATATCTGTCATTTTTGTCTCTCAAACTTGCGCGTGTGGTTAAGTCATTGAAAATCACGATTTTTCCTTTTATATACATGTACATTTTGAATGGATATTAACTGCATGTATTTCTTTTCAATTATCGTTTATGGTGTGCATGCTTTGGTGCTTTCATATCCACGTGAGCATAATAGAATGCAACAATATGCATGAAATAAATAGTACAAGACCGATGTTTGTTAAAATAATTCGTGATTCGAAAATAAGAGTCGGAAGGAAAATATAATAATTAATCGCAATTATTCCTGACGCTTATGTCCGACGTTAATTCACATCAACGAGATCGCATAATTCCCTTAACTAGCGAGCATATACTTCATCATAGGCTATCAGTTTATCTATTCATTTTCAAGTGGTAACTCTTGCTTTCGCCTTTCTCTCGACGACTTTCTTTCTCTCGTCCAGATACCAGAATGCCGCGGTGCGTGAGTGTCTCGATGGGCGACCAAGAGATGTTCTTTATTTTTATATTACCGAAAGTACTAGGAGCAAAATACGAGCGTCGTATGATAATCTCTACGACAGGTTACAACGCGAAACACGTCGCTGTTTGTAGGTTTCGACACGGACTTTCACGCGAATTTGACGAACGGAACTACTAGATTTTAAGGTAGCACTTAAAGGAAAAATAATTACTGTGTACATAGTATGTAAAGTTTTTTGCTTGATGATCGCTAGATCGACGGATCGGCGGATTAGAAATAGCGTGATTCTATCTAAATAATAATATAATCAATGGGGGCCAGTAATTCTCTCTCGGATCTCGCACGGATTTATTACTGCGATGCGCGCAGCATAGCCCGAATTACCAATTTCAGCACGGCTTTGTGTAAGAATAAATATGTATGCCGATAAACATATATATATATATACTACAATAATTCCTATAATAATCTACCATAGAAATTTTTCTTTTTAGTGTAAGTCATGATATTTCAAATCTTCAATATTTTTCTTTTAAAATCTTATCCTCATATTTGTCTTTAGCAGTTTTAAAATAAAATGCAGTCTTAAAATAAGATTGTATTCAATAAATATTACTTTTTAGATTTTTTTTCTCATGGCAAAACATGGGGGTCGCTAAAATTTGGAAAAAGGGCGAAATACTTGCGCGCCACTAACTATTACCTTTTAAGCACAATTGTATATGTTGCGTAGAAACATAGAGATATCAATGATAATATATTATGAATCCCTGTATAAACGAAGGCATTATATGCTAACTTAGTATTTTCTTTTGTACCACGCGGCGCTTGAAGATGGTCTCTATCGTACTGCGCATAGAACAGTTCGTTAGTTAAATGAAAAGGAGAAATTTATATATATATATATATAAATATATATATATAGAGAGAGAGATAAATATATAGATATATTGTAAATGTGGTTGTAATCATATTACTGTTATCGATATATGTCCTTGATTTGGATAATTTATTTATTGCAGCGAAAGGAAATGGAGAATGTATAATTATTGTACTCCGCGGAAAGATGAATAGTGAAATATATATTACGCACGAAAAATTATATATATATATTATATATTTATATACGACATTATCGTAAACGCCGGTGACGTTTTTGTACGAGAAAGTCCTAAAAGTATATATTCGGCCGAATGCGGCCGTGAGCGCGCATATTGATTATAATTAACTTGCGATTCCTACTATGGAAGTGAATCTTATATCGTAAGATCCGGGTGGTACGGTCGTGTGGCTGACGTGATTTACTGAAATAAATATATCGCCGTTCAATCGAGTTGCAGCGACGTGTGATGTACATACGCACGGCGCACCGTGCTGGTCCTGTGTGTGGTACAGCCACGCATCTGTCTCGGTAATCACACTATCGAAAAACGCGTTGGTTACATATTTTAGATAATACTTATTATCATTATCATTATTACGATTCTTATTATAATTACTACTCTATTGCTATTATTATTATTGTATTTGGCAGGGTTACGACATTAAAATCGAAAAAAAAAGATGTCATACACGTCTATTTATTTTATTTATGTTTCCTCTAATCAGATCCCATCCAAAAAAAACACTGTATTTATTAATATTATAAATTTTTACATATTTCATATATTCTGAGAAATTTAAATCGCATCAGTCGGCTCTTTTTGATCTAGCACATTTTTGGCATGCTATCGCGCGAAAATTATTTCGCGTTCTGTCGTAAATCAGCATAATCACAAACGCATCTTCTGGTTGTACTTTCTTTTTGAGCAAATGGATTCTAATGGGCGGAAGACGACAGATAAATTCACGGACGACTAAGCGCTGAGGATGCTTTGTGACAAGCTGGCAGCCACAATACGATCATTAGGCTATTTTCTTCGGAGTGTGTTGGGCCTTAAGGCGCAATATCTCTGCGGTAACCGCGTATTTGTCCCTCACAGCAACGAGCCTTTCTGCACGCTGGCATTCTGCTAAGTTGTAGGTAGTTTCCATACTAGGTAAGTACAAATCCTACCTATATATATATATATATATATAT